>OY754989.1:6052883-6441956 GCA_963576475.1 Molanna angustata
TATGCATGAGGTGGTCTCACAAGTTGGAGAAGTGGCTTCCACAACATCTACTATATCGGATGCAATGTCCATGTCTTGTTACATTAGGCAACACTAAAAATACCTTGTATGCATGAGGTGGTCTCACAAGTTGGAGAAGTGGCTTCCACAACATCTACTATATCGGATGCAATGTCCATGTCTTGTTACATTAGGCAACACTGTAAAAATACCTTGTATGCATGAGGTGGTCTCACAAGTTGGAGAAGAGGCTTCCACAACATCTACTATATCGGATGCAATGTCCATGTCTTGTTACATTAGGCAACACTGTAAAAATACCTTGTATGCATGAGGAGGGCTAAAAAGTTGGAGAAGTGGCTTCCACAACATCTACTATATCGGATGCAATGTCCATGTCTTGTTACATTAGGCAACACTGTAAAAATACCTTGTATGCATGAGGTGGTCTCACAAGTTGGAGAAGTGGCTTCCACAACATCTACTATATCGGATGCAATGTCCATGTCTTGTTACATTAGGCAACACTGTAAAAATACCTTGTATACATGAGGTGGTCTCACAAGTTGGAGAAGTGGCTTCCACAACATCTACTATATCGGATGCAATGTCCATGTCTTGTTACATTAGGCAACACTAAAAATACCTTGTATGCATGAGGTGGTCTCACAAGTTGGAGAAGTGGCTTCCACAACATCTACTATATCGGATGCAATGTCCATGTCTTGTTACATTAGGCAACACTGTAAAAATACCTTGTATGCATGAGGTGGTCTCACAAGTTGGAGAAGAGGCTTCCACAACATCTACTATATCGGATGCAATGTCCATGTCTTGTTACATTAGGCAACACTGTAAAAATACCTTGTATGCATGAGGAGGGCTAAAAAGTTGGAGAAGTGGCTTCCACAACATCTACTATATCGGATGCAATGTCCATGTCTTGTTACATTAGGCAACACTGTAAAAATACCTTGTATGCATGAGGTGGTCTCACAAGTTGGAGAAGTGGCTTCCACAACATCTACTATATCGGATGCAATGTCCATGTCTTGTTACATTAGGCAACACTAAAAATACCTTGTATGCATGAGGTGGTCTCACAAGTTGGAGAAGTGGCTTCCACAACATCTACTATATCGGATGCAATGTCCATGTCTTGTTACATTAGGCAACACTGTAAAAATACCTTGTATGCATGAGGTGGTCTCACAAGTTGGAGAAGAGGCTTCCACAACATCTACTATATCGGATGCAATGTCCATGTCTTGTTACATTAGGCAACACTGTAAAAATACCTTGTATGCATGAGGAGGGCTAAAAAGTTGGAGAAGTGGCTTCCACAACATCTACTATATCGGATGCAATGTCCATGTCTTGTTACATTAGGCAACACTGTAAAAATACCTTGTATGCATGAGGTGGTCTCACAAGTTGGAGAAGTGGCTTCCACAACATCTACTATATCGGATGCAATGTCCATGTCTTGTTACATTAGGCAACACTGTAAAAATACCTTGTATGCATGAGGTGGTCTCACAAGTTGGAGAAGTGGCTTCCACAACATCTACTATATCAGATGCAATGTCCATGTCTTGTTCCTTCAAACCTGGAAATAAACAATTGTTATTTTTATTTTACAATAGCTTCATTTCCTGCCGTTGGCCAAGAATGTAAATATTATGTGAAAGAATAATCAATTGTTTTTATAATATTGTCACACAAAATGGGAAGTGAATTAGATTGATTATAAGCATTGTAAAACATTTCAAGTTGGTCAGCCCATTCCTTTGTATATAGTGGAAACTAAATTTATGCAAAATCCGACTATGGGAAGTGGTTTGAAATTTGATTGAATTTAAGCTTTGTAAAATATTCAAGTGTTAGCCACAACCCATTCGTTTTTATTCACTGCCATCAAAAGTGAATAAAGTATATAAAATTTCTGCACGCTTAGACTATAGGAAATGGTTTTGAATGTGACTGATTATCAATGTTGTAAAAAAAGAAGAAGAATTAGACTATAGAAAATAGTTTGTATAGGAACTGACCCAAAAATATACATAAAAGAAGAAGAATTAGACTATAAAAAATAGTTTGTATAAGAATTAACCCAAAGATCTACATAAAAGAAGAAGAAGAAATAGACTATTGGATATAGTTTGTATAAGAACTACCCTAAAGGTCTACATAAAAAAGAAGAAGAATTAGACTATAGGGATTAGCTTTTACAGGAACTGACCCAAAGGTCTACAAAAAAGAAGAAGAAGCAGAATTAGACTGAAGGAAATAGTTTGTATAAAAACTGACCCAAGGTCTACATAAAAGAAGAATAAGAATTAGACTATTGGCTATATCACTCGATATCGGGTGGAACGCCAAAAATTAATTAAAAAAAAAAAAAATTAGACTTAGGAAATACTTTGTATTAGAATTGACCCAAAGGTCTACATAAAAGAAGAAGAATTAGACTTTAGGAAATAGTTTGTATTAGAATTGACCCAAAGGTCTACAAAAAAGAAGAATTAGACTATAGAAAGTAGTTTGTATAAGAACTGACCCAAAGGTCTACATAAAAGAAGAAGAAGATTTAGACTACAAGAATTAATTTGTATAGATCTGACCCAAAGGTCTACAAACGAAAATGACAATTATCATAAAAATCAGATGTTGATACTAATAATGGAATTCATTTTAGTGAGTATTAATTAGGAAGGTTCCTGCCTACAACAATGTTCTAAACATATTCAAATATCATATTCTGTGTGTAACTATGGAAACCAAACAAATATGTCAGAAAAATCAAATATATATGAGAATTTATGCAATTTTACTATGCCTATATCTATTTACTAATTTATGTGGTTCTTCCAATTCAATTTCCTGTCTATGGTTTTGTTGGGGATTAAGGAGGCAGCCCCTCTGGCTTGCCTTTATATACATATGTCCCTCCAAACAGCACTCAGTTTCTTCGCGCCTCCGTCTAATGAACATCATGTAATCAGCACACGCATTATTATTTCAGTCCACTAAATAGGTAGTCTCAATATGACTCAAATACCTAAAGATTCATGATTTAATGTTACATGTACTCACTGCTGGTAACAAAATTATTAATTATTCCTGTTTAATGTGGCTCCTGAACATAAAGACCTGATCCTTTCCAAATTATTATAAGTGGTAAGGCCACGTTAAAGTGAATTTGAATGTCATTATACTTTTCCATCAATAGGAGTGATGCAAGGTTGTGCAATAACAACTTGGCTGTTTAACATTCACATTTCCTTTTTATCTTAGACTTTTCACCAATTCACATTCAAAAAAAAATAAAGAGCATACCCTGGTGCATAGCGAGATGCTCCGCGATGGAGTGTATGGCGTGACGCAGGGCGTGAAGGGTTGGGGTGGTCCTCAGGGGGCTGGGGCGAGTGGCCAACCACAGCAGACGTCTCACCACGAGGCCCCTGTCACTAGTGCCTGAAAATATGTACAGTTGGGACTAAAATCATTTAATGCTAGACAAAGTAAAACAAGAACGACCTAAAAATAGATCAAAGAACGTCGCAGTACATGGATATCAAAAGTACCTCTCCTAGTTGAATAATCTTCTTTTCTCTTCTTGTAATAGGTTTTGGAAACCTATTATTTTTATTATTTTGAGAGCAATAACTAATGATATTTTTATGAGAGCAACAACTAATGATATTTTTATGAGAGCAACAACTAATGATATTTTTATGAGAGCAACAACTAATGATATTTTTATGAGAAAAACAACAAATGATACTTTTATTAGAGAAACAACTAATGATATTTTCAGTGCGGATTTATTATTTTGTGTAATATATACTATTCATTTTAAGAAGTTACACTGCTTCTACTGCTATTTTTGTATTTAAATTATTTTTAATCAATTTTCTGGTTTATCTTTTTTTATGTTTGTTTACTTCAGACTATTATGAGCAATCAAACCCCATGGAAGGCAAAGAATCAATGCCTTTGAAATATGATGCTGGAGATGTATGCTTCAAATTACCTGGATTGCGAAAAGGAAAGATAGAGGACAGATTATTGATGAGAATATTGTGGTTGGTGGGGTTGAAGGTAGAAGGGGAAGAGGGAGACCCCCCACAAAGATGGACGGGCCAGATTGCCACCGGTACATTAGTGGTTGGAGCAAGAATGACGGTGGCGATGTGTCGGAAGAAATGGAGGACTACAATACACAACATTATGATGACGAGGAGAGAAAGACTGGTCACAACCATTAGCACTGGTATGGATCATTTTTTGTTTTTTTTTTCTTCTATGATGTTGTTTCCAATGTTTTTAATCCTCACAAACCCAAGGGGATATAGTGGGGAGTTATGATTTCACAATTTTTAAGGTTATTTTTTACTGCAAAAGGTTATTATCAACTAGTATCATGCTGAGATTGTATTCTGAAAGTTTCATCACAATGTATCTGTGTGTGTGTGTGTGCTATGTACGGCGTGTTTATTTTACTTTATTGATTATAGACTAAAGTACTCATTCGATTCTTTTCAAATTTTGCAAATATGTATATCTAATACTCGCTTAGATCCCATTAGATTTTGAAGGATATCTGAATAGTGCTTCTCATTTTTTTTTAACTATCAAATATTTTAATGTGACCCCAAGCTCAGGAAACTTAATATTTGAAATTTTTATTTTCAAATTGGTAAAAAGGCACATCACTTTCATAAAACGGCATTGAAGAATTATCAAGTTATCATAATAAAATATTTAAATAAAAAAATAATTGAACAAACTCATTTCATACAAAATTTGAATACTTTATGGAGTGACTTGTTAGTGAGGAGTTTAGCGTTGGCCATTCGTTTTTTATGTACGTATGTACGAAAAAGGCAATTTTTATTGTTAATAAATAAATGAATAAATAAAGAAGAGTTTAATTTGTTCCATGTAATAGATATATAACCCTGCATTACCAGCGTCTGGTTCCGCGGCAGCTTCGGATGTGTCTTGATTGTTTGTAGCGTGGATGGTATCAGGCAAGGATAGTACAGCTCGCAGCCTCTCTTGACAACCCAGCAACGCTGAAGATGCCCTCAGGGACACCAGCTCCAGCTGCTGACAACGCAACGTTGCCACATCTACGTCACCATCTTTAAAACATAATAAAACTATTATAAATGGAACATTCTAATTCACACCTATTTGTATGCATACTAATTGTTTTGACAGCATTATAGGACATTTTGGTTAAGTAGAAAACATCACTTGTGCACAAAAAAAAACGTGTTGCGTTATGTTAGTGCAGTTAGACGACATGACATAAATAAACATGGCCGAACAGGGCGCAGTACGCATGCGTAGTCTGTGCCATAGACAATTTGAGTTGATGTGATTGCGCACTAATTTTGTACATTTTTGTTTTAGGAACAATGTCAGTTACAGAATATGAAATTAAGTTCAAAAGGCCTTAATTCTAAACTTTTAGAAAATTTCTATTTTAGTACAAAAAGTTAGAGAATTGAACATATGAATATAGGATTAACATATTGATATAATTGAGAAATAAAATGTTACCAAACGGCGGTGACGGCGGCAATGGCAGAGGTCTGGCACCGGCCGTGATGATGGTGGCCCAGCTGGCCAACTCTTGCGGCACTCCCGGCAGATGCCAGACTGGGAAGTTCTCCTCCACAGCCTCAACACTCTCCACGTCCACCTGGAACGGCAACTCAAATTTAGCAGTTTATTCAACAAACACCCGTTGTTCCTCTGATGGAGATATTCTTTTGCATTAAATCAATAAATCAATAACGTTTATCGTTGGACGATTGTTATTGAATTCTTTATCTAAATGAAGCGAAGCTTTTAAGGTAGGTACTTAAAAAACATATCTTTATTCCGTCCTACCAGTGTTTCCATTCCAGAAAAGCAATATATAAAAAAAAACAATGGGACACACGGCCGACTGACATGAATATAGCCACACACAAACATGTGCAAAACCAGAAGGACAATCTTACGATGTTTACTTTATTTATATGCAGATGAAATAGAATTTTACCAAATAAATAATCACAAACAAAATTTTTGGGCAACAAACAATATTATTTTATTTATATTAATTTTATAATATTAACAAGTCGACTAAATAATCGAGGTCTGCTGACTGTGGAATGGACGGTCATTGATTTGTGATTTATTTTGACGTTGGACGACACACAGATGGCAGATCTATGCAATTTTTCGATCGACTTCAGTATGCCGCGAACTGTCAAGTTTTTGGACTCCACCACAAAAAAACATATAACGTATTTTTAGTGCTATGTATATCTTTATAAATATATGCACGTTCTTTGCAAGGATATTGCAAGTCAGAGCCGTTCCTGTGAAGACAGCCTTAAGTAAGTATAATAAATTAAGTATTGTTTCTTTATATTCACAGGTGAATTATCAGATCTCGATTATAAGTTGACTTTCTTAAATTTTTAGGGGTAACTAAGCCCCATACCCCCAAGACAATCAAACCATCGAAATAGTGAGAAGAATAAGTTTCATGTGGGCGGCCTTTGAGAAACTCAATAGTGTTGCAGCGCCTTGTCGGCTGCAACATGTATGGCCTCAGGATTATCGAATACTCCCAACAATAGACAAGGATCAACGAAACATAGCCCACCGCCGTTGATACGAGCTGATTGACAGATCATGTGTTGATAGTTCAATATAGTAGAGTCACATTTAATCTTAATCTATTAGTTCCGACCCACGACATCACAAATTAATTAAGTTATTATTTATATTGTAATTTCATTTGTTTAGAATAAACCAGAGTTGATCATGTAAGTAGTTCTTTGATTGAAACCCTTCATCACTATAAATTATGTATTATCAGTTATTTAATGAACAGACATGAGCAATATCATACTTGGAGGTATATGTTTTAAATCAAATAGAATCCTTTTGAACATGCACATTTGCAATATAATCCTTCTGATATAAACTAAATAAATAAACATATACCCCAAAAAAATAGTTAAATAATAGTAATAGAAATTTAATTAGATAAATTTCTTATGTATGGAAAAGTTCAGGAATTTGATTTCATGTAATAATGTAAAGAGCTTGAACATAGAACTGATTAGCTTTCCATAAATAATAAAAAATTTCTTCATATGATATCACGTGTCAAAATTTTCAAAATGCTCTCACGTTCTTTAAAACAAAATTTATCTGCTTTTATTAAAATATTTCATACAATATAAGCATTCTTCACCATACTGCAATAATAGTTTATCTATCTTAATATAAAAATATACTATCATTAGAAAATTTATATTCCTGGTAGTAAAATTTAGAATGAATTAAAATATTATATATATAATTAGATAAATTTCTTATGGATGGAAATGTTCAGTAATTTGATTTCATGTTATAATGTAAAGAGCTTGAACATAGAACTGATTAGCTTTCCATAAATAACAAAAAATTTCTTCATATGATATCACATGTCAAAATTTTCAAAATGCTCTCACGTTCTTTAAAACAAAATTTATCTGCTTTTATTAAAATATTTCATACAATATAAGCATTCTTCACCATACTGCAATAATAGTTTATCTATCTTAATATAAAAATATACTATCATTAGAAAATTTATATTCCTGGTAGTAAAATTTAGAATGAATTATTATATTATATATATAATTAGATAAATTTCTTATGGATGGAAATGTTCAGTAATTTGATTTCATGTAATAATGTAAAGAGCTTGAACATAGAACTGATTAGCTTTCCATGAATAACATAAAATTTCTTCATATGATATCACATGTCAAAATTTTCAAAATGCTCTCACGTTCTTTAAAACAAAATTTATCTGCTTTTATTAAAATATTTCATACAACATAAGCATTCTTTACCATATTGAGATTGTCAACATTTCAAGAAGAAAAAATGAACGCTCACTATGGTGTGGAGAGTTTAGTGTTGGCCACAACCCACTCGTTTTTATTTAGTCTTTGGTTCTTAATGTATGTACTTTTGTGTTTAATTTACCTTTCTAATTTTTTTTATTTTTTATATTATCTGCCAACATTGATATGCATAGATGTTATGAATGTTTATAAATTGTATTTCTTTGGTTAAGTTTATGCTGTGTCATTTAATATTTTGTTTTGTAAAGGGCGTGAATGTCTCAATAAATAAATAAATGTAATATAGTTACCATAGTAGGATTATCAGCGTTGTGATATTGAATGAGTAACTTAGGAGCTCTGATGGCAGCCCCAAGTACAGTGGCTGGTTTACCTCCCTCAGTCACCTGCTGTCCTATGTATGGACGATGTTCCGCACCACCGATAACACACAATGCTCCATCTGAAAATTTAACAACATTTATACATTTCATTTCAAAACAGAGGAGCCTCCATAATTCGTACACTACCAAATGATTCCCCCCTCTCCACGAATTTGTGCTCTTTTTTTTTTTAATTTTATTTGGGACACTTACAGACATTGACAATCGCATACAAGAATGTATATCTTAAAAATTTTATATAATGTCAATATCCTATTGAAAGTGAACACAACAAGTTGCATATATGCAAACATTGTATTTCCTTGCATCCTGCGCAAGTGGCGAGTTATCTTCCAACACTGTTGCTGTCATTGTTTACAAAATAACCAACTTTTCAACAGATGACATTACAAAAACAGTTTCTTCGTTATTTCATAGATGGGGACAATAAAAATGTGTTATTTTCAAACAAATTGTTTCCCATTATTGAAATATATACAACTTTCAAAAGTTGCATTGTAAAGGGAACTCAATAAGTAGGCATAATTAGTGAACGTTGCGTAAGCGCATAAAGTGATCACGTAAACCAGCCAATGACAAGTCGTAAGCCCTGTATGTGCCTTGAGTTCCTGGTTCTTCTATAATATCCCAACTAGGTCTCTATTGAGATGTTGAAAAATTGTCAAAAGAAATATTGCGAATATTGTTTCTCTGGGCTGGAAACACTGGTTAGTTGGATAAATTGCCATATGGCAATAAATTCGCCACTTGCGAAGGGTGCAAGGAAGTGTTCATTATTATTAAAAATGTTTAATTTCCTAATTTAAAGGAAATGATAAGACATAATAAATATTTTTATAACCACCAATGTTAAATAGTTAGGTATATGTCACTTACTGACTCTGCACATGGCTTCAGTTGGGGCGTCCTGTTGCAGCTGCTGTATGTGGGGGCGGTGGTGCGTGGGTGAGGGTGATCGGGAGGGGGGAGGGGGGGACAACGACGGCTCCACCCCCGCCGAAGGGGCCACTTCTTCCTCGCCGACTTCAGACTGGACGTATTTCAGCCATTCAGCAGTCGTCATCTGTCATAATGGGATAAATTAAATGTGACTATTTTCACTTTACATACAAAAATCTTCACGTACGTACAAATTAATTTTTTTTTACTCTTAGATACATGTTTCAGGAAGCTTGTCATATTATAATATTGTATTTTTACTCTTAGATACATGTTTCAGAAAGCTTGTCATATTATAATATTGTATTTTTACTCTTAGATACATGTTTCAGAAAGCTTGTCATATTATAATATTGTATTTTTACTCTTAGATACATGTTTCAGAAAGTTTGTCATATTATAATATTGTATTTTTACTCTTAGATACATGTTTCAGAAAGCTTGTCATATTATAATATTGTATTTTTACTCTTAGATACATGTTTCAGAAAGCTTGTCATATTATAATATTGTATTTTTACTCTTAGATACATGTTTCAGAAAGCTTGTCATATTATAATATTGTATTTTTATTTATTGTAATATTGTATTATAATATTGTATTTTTATTTATTGTAATATTGTATTATAATATTGTATTTTTATTTATTGTAATATTGTATTATAATATTGTATTTTTATTTATTGTAATATTGTATTATAATATTGTATTTTTATTTATTGTAATATTGTATTATAATATTGTATTTTTATTTATTGTAATATTGTATTATAATATTGTATTTTTATTTATTGTAATATTGTATTATAATATTGTATTTTTATTTATTGTAATATTGTATTATAATATTGTATTTTTATTTATTGTAATATTGTATTATAATATTGTATTTTTATTTATTGTAATATTGTATTTATTTATTGTAATATTGTATTATAATATTGTATTTTTATTTATTGTAATATTGTATTATAATATTGTATTTTTATTTATTGTAATATTGTATTATAATATTGTATTTCAAAGTGACCCCAAGCTCAGGAAAATTTAAATTTGATATTTTCACTATCAATTTGCAACATTCTTGTAAATATCACTCAATATTTATGACATAAAAAAATAAAAGATATTTTTGTTGCAGTCTGGCGTTTTGGGCCACGACCATCCCTACGATGAGCCGGTGACGCGGCGAGCGGTATATAAACGCGCACGGGCGAGGCGCGGGTACCACTCTGTTCCCGATCGTCACCTTACCGGTCTCATACCGTTATTACAATTTTAGCTCTGCGAATTCATTGCAACATTGTTGTTTCGTTAATTAGTCGTAAATCTTTATTTAAGTGTTTTAATTATTAATTTCGTTTGTGCTTCAATAAATGTAAGTACCAAGACCTGGCATATTTATTTTTCTTACTATATTGAATTTCGTAATTATAATATTGATTCTTGTGTGTTTGTTCTCAGCAACACGTAAGTAAAAGGGAGAGGTTTGGCCATCCAGGACAAACGAATACTCTCTCGAACAACGGGTTCGATCCCCTGTGTCCGAGAGTTTTATTCAAGATCCTAATACTTTCATATAGATTCCATTGGTAAACCTTCATACTTTCATTGGTAACCTCAACCCCTTCATTTTATTTACTTAATGCTGTTTGGAACTGTAGCCTTACTCTTGAAACTCGAATCCAATCTCGATTTCAAATTTTCATTTAGAACTTACCTATCTGTAGCCTGCGTACATTCAAATGAACGACTATTACTATTAAAACATACCTACCTACCGCATTCATTCTCCGTTACAAAGGTAGGTTCTTAGCGAGTCGGATCGGATTTGCAGTGGAGAGTAAGGCCGCTGTTCTTCGAATTTGAATAGAAAATGAAAAGAATGTAATACTGACTTGCGTGGCGGTGCTTTGTAGATACTGCGTGAGCAGGGCAGTCAGAGATGGCGCCCATGTGGGGCACGGTGCCAGGGCTCGCAGCAGACTCACCAGAGCAGCCGCCACGGCACCGGAACCGGGAGCTGTCACAAGGGCGTAGGCTCTATTATCCACTCCGCCGCTGAAATCTTTCGTTTCTCCTAAAAAAAAACATTTTTATAATTAAATAGACGACGTTCAGTATAGATTATAGATGACAACTTAATCAAGACTTTATTTATTAGATAATTGGCGTAATAGAGCCTTGGTTTCCTTCCTCAGATGCTGCTCTATGCTGTGCTGCATATCTCTGTATGTTGGTCTCCAAATCTATCGTCTATCTCCCGGGCGACCAATCGTAGTCGCGTGTTTGTTATCCTTTGTAAACAGCCAGCCCATTTCAACCTAAGCAGTCTTACACGGGTTGAGATTCTTGGGGCTTCATAAATTGTGTACAATTCTTCGATTCTCTTTACCTACCCCAAATAGGGAAATGGTGCGATTGTATGATACGGTAAGAATCCAATTTATGAACCTACCTATTCTGGGTGTAATTTTATCAATGTTGGAAGGGGAGGGTTCCAGCATACGGCGTCCCAGCAGGGCCAACAACTGAACCAGCAGCTCCCTGTGAGCCCCTTCAGAGACAGCCGGGTGTGAGGGAAGAGCCCGCTTAAGCAACGCACAGCATTGGACCTGAACACAACCAAAAAATAAGTTTAAAGAAAATATAATAATTCTTAAGTTTTGTGTTAGAATGGAAATACATTTTAAAATTAATGAATGAGTCCGTCCACACATTTGGCAACACCGTGAATAGCTTAGCTTGCCGGTCTTCAAAAAAACAATTTATGGATCCTTCATATATCGATAGATGTCAACTAATACAGCTGCAGTCCATCTACTGCCACAACTAATACAGCTGCAGTCCATCTACTGCCACATTTGTTTTTTCCTTTGTGGCGAAGCTGTACCGACCACACAATCTAACATCATTCATTAGAGAACCCTGCTTCTCACGGAGATTGCCAAGGACGACCGAAGGACATCACCTCCTATAGCGAATAACCAACGCCGGCGAACCATTCGCTCGTCAACTGGCAGTACATGCACAGTGTGCATCGTGTACAAGAAATATATTAATTAAATCAACTGGCAGTACATGCACAGTGTGCATCGTGTACAAGAAATATATTAATTAAATCCAAACCTCAGTATCGCGGAACATAGCGGAGTGTATAATTATAAAATCTTTGGAACTGAAAATATACTGCTGTTATGTAAGTCTGCTTTTATTATGAAGCCCTTCATCACTCAATTATTTCTATTCTAATAAAATGACTGATTATATCAATTTGCAATATCTAAAATAATGGTGTGTATATTGGGAGATGATTTGATGAACACATAACTTAAACTCGCAACCTTTCTGATATCATATTAATATACTTAATTAAATACTAGTTGCATGTAACACATGAGATCCAACTGTCGATAGCGATAGTATGTATAGTTGAAGAATATGTACCAAACTATAAACCCATAAATACAAATTATTGAATATTTTCAGATATTTTGTTTTCTATACAACATATGTAGGTCAAGATAGGATAGTATGGAGGAAGATCCTTTTTTCCTACCCAGAATATGAAAATAGCATGATGGTATGTATGTATGTTTGAAGATGAAGTATCAAACTATTAAGTCTTCTTACGTATTGTGTATAGGCGACTGCCACACAAAATGTATGAAGCGATGTCGTCACTAAATTCAATTTTTAAAAAAAAGGTTAAAAAAAAATTGAGATCTTCTACTACAATTTAAATATTTTTTATAGAAAATTATATTATCTAGTTGGGGTGTTTCGGCTTTTTTCGATAATTGTAAAAGTTTTGGAAATATAGGCAGTTAAACTCATAAATTTATCATAAAAAAAATATTTTTCTTAATAAAAAATGTTTCGAGAAACCCTGGAAATTTTTGGATAAACTAATTTGAGATTTTGTATTTTTCTATATTTGTACAAATTTTCAGCGTTTTAGCTTTTATGGTTTCTGAGATATATGGAAAAATAAAATAAAAATTCAAAAGTTGATAACCCCTGATAAAAACAAAAATTCGAAATTCTGAGTATAAAAGTTTTGTAAGCCTGTAACTGTTTATATATTCTTAAATTTTGGGCTCTGTAAATTGAGCGGATCAAAAGTTATAAGAGGGGGACGGACACACACAGACACACACACACACAGACACACGAAATGTTCTACTCCGAATTCTGAGTAAATCCGTGTATGGAACATATATGCTGCGAAGCCTCTAAGTTGGTGTTTTTTGACTTCAAAGTTGGAAAAGCCGTGAAAAAAGTAGACCTCTCCATACAATTCTCGCGTATTCTGGCTTGATACACTGTCGATATGTTAAGAGAACAAAGTTCTCCTGAACAAATCGACAGTTGGAATACAGCTTCCTCCTCAATACACATACCCCTATACCTTCTTAATTTATTTTTTTTGTTATTTCATTGAAGCTCAATTTAATAAATTGATACATTTATTTCTTTGTGTGAACAATTTTATTTAAATTCTTTTATCCATTTTAGTTGGGATTTACATTTTATTTTAATATTTGCACCATTATTAATGTTAATTTTATTTTATACTGTTTGTAAGGTGTCATTGTAATTCTTTTATGTCTGTTTTTATTTGAATCTATATTTTTATCTGTTTGTAATTAGTTATTTTTATTACTGTAACAAGTAAACGGCTTATTATATTGTTTAATGAAGAGTTAACGGACCAAGCCTGCCTCGAGGACAGAGTAGTTGGAGTTGTGGCATTTTGGGAACGAAGGGGGCTGTAGTCTGACCGACACGAAAAGAAGAAGATGAAGAGTTTAGTGTGGATTTGTTAAATTACCTGCATATTTACAGTCTCCAATGTGAGAGGCTCTCCCTGTTCTTCCAATATAGAGAGACAGAGGTAAATCCAAGATGGAGAGCACAGAGCTTTGCGAATTCCAGAACTGACAGCGATTCCTGAAATTAAAAAGAAACACTTGCCTATTAAAGAGGACATTTTACTGAAAGAAACATTTGGCGGTGGGTGTTTTATAAGGTTATTGGTAAATAGTGGACTTTATTAAATTGATCTCACCAATAAGACTGTCAGATGGACAGAGATAAGACTGCAAAATTGTTTGTTTATTATTTAAACAAACATGCCTTTAAACATGTTTATGCATTTAATGCCTACTCAGAATGCTGACATCTAATTATTTTAGTAGCACAATTGTCTGCCACTGAGAAAACTCTTTCACTTTCTGTGGAAGTTTGTTTCACAGAGAATAATGCTTTGTAGAACAACTCCAAATTAGGTTTTCGTTCTTCGGAGGTAACAAAATTTTAAAGGGGTCACATAAAGGGGCCCCTTAATCCCGCAAACATGGTCGCAAGCCCATATGGCTTGCCTATTCTGGCTGGTACTCTGGTCGCCTGTGCTCGTGGGCCTGAATTCGTGAATCCAGTGAAACCACCATTGCTTTTCTCTTTTGTATATTGTTTAATTTTAGCAAAAGTTGTCACAACATATTTGAAATTTTTGACCTGGTTATTTTTCCTAAAGGTCGGGGATTCCCGACTAAAATGTCGCAGGTATTCCTCGGTTCCCGAATTCGGGAACATCTGGTAGTTACTCTACTCATCACCCATTGTCACAAATCTCTACTTTGTCAAAGAAATCCCTCAGAAATAGTCGATCTTTGATTGGAATTGTGGGATTCACAGTCATTTTATAAAAAGAATCAGCAGGAATGGTATCGGTGTTATTATTGCATGTTGGATAGAATCAAATAATCTGCTTTGTATGGGATTTTACTCCTTGACATCAAATATCAGTTTCACAACAGACATCAATTAGTCTACTGACAATATATAATTCAATCTTAAATTTCCCTTCAAAACACGAGTATATATCCTTTGAAGGAAGTCATATTATAAATTATTTTAATTTCTTTTTTGTTATGTAATTTTTTTATGTAAAATATGTGTTTTGTAATAAATAAATTAAAAATTGTCTTCTGATATCTTCATTCAATACCCTATCCCATCTTATTGACTTATTCAAAGATACAAAAAAAAATGCAATTAGTCGAGAGCATAGATAATAATAAAACTATAGAATACTCATTCCCATACAATACCTCGCTGAAAAGTGAAGCCGTTTTATTGGCCGGCTCGTGTCAATATATGTATGACTCTGCTGGTAGACATTGTTCGTATAGTACTACTCGTTATGACTGCGGAAATAATTTTGCAACCAGTTAAAAAAATTACCAATTTGGAGAATGTATCACGCAGACGGCCAAATGATTACTGAATGCTCGTAGCAAAATGTTGACCAAATTAGTCAACATAAAGCAGTCACGTTCACTGCAGGCTAAAGAGTATTCTATACTATTATAATTCTATGGTCGAGAGTTAAAACATCTTTATGATGCACCCTCACATACCAACACACACACACACATATATACAGTATAATGACACACAGAAGTACATGTACTGATATTATTGTTAGCTAATGATTGATATTTGGAGTGGATATCTTTATTTATGTAGCTTCATTTATATTCTCGCACCGTGAGAGTAAAACTAGAGTATGTACAAATACTAAAGTTGAAGATATGGGAGTAATCTAGTCATTGGCAGAAAGTAAGAGGAGGCTGCTTTTGAAATCTTGAGACTGTGTCGAAGAGGAGCAATGATCGGTGAATGTTTTGATACCTCTTTGTGTCAAGAACTGTAACACTGTATATGAAAAATATTAAAATTTCAATGTTGACTTATATAAAAAAAATAATGATTCTAAAAAGAATGAAATCTTTAATATCCCATATCTCCAAACTATAGTATTTGCTCATATTATAGTTTTACACTTACGGTGCATTCTGTAGGTACTTAATTTTTATTTAATACATTGTTAGCTTAAATTTTAATAAATAAATAAAATAAACTGTTCTATTGGGCCCCATACATGGTACAATCCGTCGTTTCAGACCAATCGAAACGATGAATCGACAGTGTATGTCAATATAGTTAACGATTTACTTGGTCGAAGACGATATTGGAGATCGCAACAAAAACCCATGCAATCATGCAAATCATAACGATAAATCATCAGTGTATGGCTCTTTGCGATCGATCGTCACGATTTTTGTCTCAGTCTGACTACGTACTTCATACGCGCTGCACGTGCATGTCTTTGACTAGCGCCTCACTCAGACCAACGCCCTCCGTGTTAAAAATTACTACATGGAGTAACGATAATTTATTTTTATTTATTTTTTTTTCTTACTAAGGGCAGCACACAGTACATGCATACATAATTATTAAAAGTAAATAAATAGAAATACATATATAACATGTACCTCTTACCTACTATACCTAATATCAAAATAAGCCAATAAATGTGAGTTAGTGTGGGTGCGCGTATGAGATAAGGGTAAAAATAAGTATGTGTGTGTAAAAGAGTTAACTAGAATGAGTGAGTGTGTGTGTGTGTGTGTGTGTGTGTGTGTGTGTGTGTGTGTGTGTGTGTGTGTGTGTGTGTGTGTGTGTGTATGTGTTTATTAAATTATTCAATTCGAATTTATTGAATTATTAAAAGCGCAATTTCGCTCTTATAGTCATTTATTTCTTAACCCATACTTTTCTAGATTTTCTTTTCTGTTTATTTTTCTGTAGCCGAATTAAATTTGCCACCACGAAAAGAAGTTCGTTTTCCATTTTTAAAATAGGGCACGTACTGAATTATTTGGGTTTCTCTCCGTGATGACACGTTTCTATCGTTCCGTTTCAAATAAGTAAATGATCGATCGTAACGATCAATCGCTTCGTGTATGGGCAGCATTTTTGATGCGATCGATCGTCACGATTTCCTTTCAGATTGATCGTAACGACGGATCGTACTGTGTATGGGGCCCTTATAACACATTCGTCTCGGACGACCTCATTTCCAAAGCGTCTATTTTAGTTTCATGCCTCTTCAGTCATGTTATTTTGAGGTGTGACATAAAAAATATATATCACAACGTATTTGATTACCTTTAACAAAGGCGACTGCAGTCCAATCGTTGAGGAATCCCTTGGCTATGTGCAGCTCCCTGTGGTGCTGTTGAGTCGGGGCCAGCAGTCTCAGGAGGACGGCGGCCGCCGCCTTGGCCCCCGCCCCCTGCCCCCCCTCCACCTGGGCGGAGGACACCAGAGCCAGCAGGAGCCAGAGACACTGGGAGTACACGGAAGGACCCGCCCCCATCGACGCGTTCCAATGCAGGGGCACCAGTTCTGTAGACAGATTAAAAAAGTTATGTAATATTAAAATTTGCCCCATACGTCCCCACACACTAGTCTTGTTAAAAGGAACAACATTAAAAATGGGTGGTGGATCTCATTGCTGAACTATGTGAGATGTTATTGTTGCCTATAAAAGAAGAGAATGGAAGTACTATTCTAAGCCGGTGCCTCACAACTAATTATTTTAATAGGTGTTGCTTCTCGGGCAATAAAAAGGTACTACATCAAAGATTAATTTAATATGCACCCGATAATATATTAATATATAAAAATACAATACCTCAAACTATTTGGTACATTATTTTATACAAATAGAATGGCAAAATATCCGACTGTGTGTCCGCATAAAAGTGAATTTAGAACATTGTTTTGTACAAATTGAATGGAAAATATCCGACTGTGTGTCCGCATAAAAGTGAATTTAGAACATTGTTTTGTACAAATTGAATGGAAAATATCCGACTGTGTGTCCGCATAAAAGTGAATTTAGAACATTGTTTCGTACAAATTGAATGGAAAATATCCGACTGTGTGTCCGCATAAAAGTGAATTTAGAACATTGTTTCGTACAAATTGAATGGAAAATATCCGACTGTGTGTCCGCATAAAAGTGAATTTAGAACATTGTTTCGTACAAATTGAATGGAAAATATCCGACTGTGTGTCCGCATAAAAGTGAATTTAGAACATTGTTTCGTACAAATTGAATGGAAAATATCCGACTGTGTGTCCGCATAAAAGTGAATTTAGAACATTGTTTCATACAAATAGAATGGCAAAATATCCGACTGTGTGTCCGCATAAAAGTGAATTTAGAACATTGTTTCGTACAAATTGAATGGAAAATATCCGACTGTGTGTCCGCCTAAAAGTGAATTTAGAACATTGTTTCATACAAATTGAATGGCAAAATATCCGACTGTGTGTCCGCCTAAAAGTGAATTATGAACATTGTTTCATACAAATTGAATGGCAAAATATCCGACTGTGTACCCGCCTAAAAGTGAATTATGAACATTGTTTCATACAAATTGAATGGCAAAATATCCGACTGTGTGCCCGCCTAAAAGTGAATTATGAACATTGTTTCATACAAATTGAATGGCAAAATATCCGAGTGTGTGCCCGCCTAAAAGTGAATTTAGAACATTGTTTCGTACAAATTGAATGGCAAAATATCCGACTGTGTGTCCGCCTAAAAGTGAATTTAGAACATTGTTTCATACAAATTGAATGGCAAAATATCCGACTGTGTGTCCGCCTAAAAGTGAATTATGAACATTGTTTCGTACAAATTGAATGGCAAAATATCCGACTGTGTGCCCGCCTAAAAGTGAATTATGAACATTGTTTCATACAAATTGAATGGCAAAATATCCGACTGTGTGCCCGCCTAAAAGTGAATTATGAACATTGTTTCATACAAATTGAATGGCAAAATATCCGACTGTGTGCCCGCCTAAAAGTGAATTATGAACATTGTTTCATACAAATTGAATGGCAAAATATCCGACTGTGTGCCCGCCTAAAAGTGAAATATGAACATTGTTTCATACAAATTGAATGGCAAAATATCCGACTGTGTGCCCGCCTAAAAGTGAATTATGAACATTGTTTCGTACTAATTGAATGGCAAAATATCCGACTGTGTGCCCGCCTAAAAGTGAATTATGAACATTGTTTCATACAAATTATATGGCAAAAAATCCGCCTGTGTATCTGCCTAAAATAGAATTTGGTATGTTGTTTCATACAAATTGAATGGCAAAATTGCCGCCTGAAATTGAATTTAGTACATTGTTTCATACAAATTGAATGGCAAAATATCCGCCTGAAATTGAATTAACTATACTGTTTCATACATATTGAATGGCAAAATAACCGCCTGAAATTGAATTTAGAACATTGCTTCATACAAATTGAATGGCAAAATATCCGCATAAAATTGAATTTAGTACATTGTTTCATACAAATTGAATGGCAAAATATTCGCATGAGTATCGGCCTAAAATTGAATTTAGTAAATTGTTTCTTACAAATTGAATGTCAAAATATCCGCCTGTGTGTCCGCCTAAAAGTGAATTAAGAACATTGTTTCGTACAAATTGAGTGGCAAAATATCCGACTGTGTGCCCGCCTAAAAGTGAATTTAGAACATTGTTTCGTACAAATTGAATGGCAAAATATCCGACTGTGTGCCCGCCTAAAAGAGAATTATGAACATTGTTTCATACAAATTGAATGGCAAA
The DNA here is from genome assembly GCA_963576475.1 of Molanna angustata. Classification (NCBI taxonomy): domain Eukaryota; kingdom Metazoa; phylum Arthropoda; class Insecta; order Trichoptera; family Molannidae; genus Molanna; species Molanna angustata. The sequence goes on from OY754989.1 coordinate 6,072,655, forward strand.
ATATCCGACTGTGTGCCCGCCTAAAAGTGAATTATGAACATTATTTCATACAAATTGAATGGCAAAATATCCGACTGTGTGCCCGCCTAAAAGTGAATTATGAAGATTGTTTCATACAAATTGAATGGCAAAATATCCGACTGTGTGCCCGCCTACAAGTGAATTATGAACATTGTTTCATACAAATTGAATGGCAAAAAATCCGCCTGTGTATCTGCCTTAAATAGAATTTGGTATGTTGTTTCATACAAATTGAATGGCAAAATTGCCGCCTGAAATTGAATTTAGTACATTGTTTCATACAAATTGAATGGCAAAATATCTGCCAATAAGTGAATATAGAACATTGTTTCATACAAATTGAATGTCAAAAAATTCGCTAGAGTATCGGCCTAAAATTGAATTTAATAAATTGTTTCATACAAATTGAATGGCAAAATATCCGCTTGTGTATCCGCCTTAAATTGAATTGAGAAAATTGTTTCATACAAGATGAATGGCAAAATATCCGCCTGAGTATCCGCCGAAAATTGAATTAAGATCATTATTTCATCCAAATTGAATGGCAAAATATCAGCCTATGTGTTCGCCAAAAATTTAATTTAGCACATTGTTTCATACAAATTGAAAGGCAAAATATCCGCCTGAAATTGAATTTACTATATTGTTTCATACATATTGAATGGCAAAATAACCGCCTGAAATTGAATTTAGAACATTGCTTCATACAAATTGAATGGCAAAATATCCGCATAAAATTGAATTTAGTAAATTGTTTCTTACAAATTGAATGTCAAAATATCCGCCTGTGTGTCCGCCTAAAAGTGAATTTAGAACATTGTTTCGTACAAATCGAATGGCAAAATATCCGACTGTGTGCCCGCCTAAAAGAGAATTATGACCATTGTTTCATACAAATTGAATGGCAAAATATCCGACTGTGTGCCCGCCTAAAATTGAATTATGAACATTGTTTCATACAAATTGAATGGCAAAATATCCGACTGTGTGCCCGCCTAAAAGTGAATTATGAAGATTGTTTCATACAAATTGAATGGCAAAATATCCGACTGTGTGCCCGCTTAAAAGTGAATTTAGAACATTGTTTCATACAAATTGAATGGCAAAATATCCGACTGTGTGTCCGCCTAAAAGTGAATTTAGAACATTGTTTCATACAAATTGAATGGCAAAATATCCTATTGTGTGCCCGCCTAAAAGTGAATTAAGAACATTGTTTCATACAAAATGAATGGCAAAAATCCGCCTGTGCATCCGCTTAAATTAAATTTAGAACATTGTTTCATACAAATTGAATGGGAAAAAATCCGCCTGTGTATCTGCCTAAAATAGAATTTGGTACGTTGTTTCATACAAATTGAAAGGCAAAATAGCCGCCTGAAATAGAATATAGTACATTGTTTCATACAAATTGAATGGCAAAATATCTGCCTGTGTATCCTCCTTAAATTGAATTAAGAACATTGTTTCATACAAATTGAATGACAAAATATCTGCCTGTGTATCCTCCTTAAATTGAATTAAGAACATTGTTTCATACAAATTGAATGGCAAAATATCTGCCTGTGTATCCTCCTTAAATTGAATTAAGAACATTGTTTCATACAAATTGAATGGCAAAATATCTGCCTGTGTATCCTCCTTAAATTGAATTAAGAACATTGTTTCATACAAATTGAATGACAAAATATCTGCCTGTGTATCCTCCTTAAATTGAATTAAGAACATTGTTTCATACAAATTGAATGGCAAAATATCTGCCTGTGTATCCTCCTTAAATTGAATTAAGAACATTGTTTCATACAAATTGAATGACAAAATATCTGCCTGTGTATCCTCCTTAAATTGAATTAAGAACATTGTTTCATACAAATTGAATGACAAAATATCTGCCTGTGTATCCGCCTAAAATTGAATTAAGAACATTGTTTCATACAATTGAATGACAGAATATCCGCCTGTGTATCCACGTAGTGATGTAGAGGGAAACTTTTTAAGTAAACATGTAATAATTTACATACCTTGCGGTCTCGGTTGAGGTGAAAGAGGCGCGCTGGGAATGGGGCTGGGAGCGCGTGCCAATCTCAGGTCATACCTCCCCTCCTTGCCCATCCTGTAGCTGTTTGTGGCCCCCGTGTCCCACTCCACGCGCACCCACCCGTCCTCCCCCAACTCGCCGACCACACGACCCTCTGACGGATGCGGACCGTCCTGAAATAAACATCAAATAAACACAATTAAAAATAAGCCAATAAAATTACAATTAACTTTATATACCATACCATCACGCCGTTTCCCTATTTAGGGTAGGCAGAGAGAACCGAACGCCAGACTCTTCTCTATTAACATACATTTTTTGCTTTATTCACGTGCATGCATCGTTTCTTACACGCTCTTGTATTATTCTTACTTCTATCGTCTCCATCTTTTGATATTCCATTTATTTGATCATGCCAACTTTTCCTTGGCTCTCCTCTACTTTTTGTTCCTGTTTTATCAGCCTTATATACTTGTTTGTTGGACAGTCATCACTCATTCTTTCTATGTGGCCAAACAACCTTGGGGCATTTATTTTCATCTTACTTACGATATCTCTTTCAATCATACATTCTTATATAATATCCTAATTTCTTATTCTATCATACCTCGCTTTATCACATGTTCATCTTAGTGACCTCATTTCAACAGCGTTAATTCTACTTTCGTGCGTCTTCTGCCACGTCCATGTCTCTCTAACTAAACACTACATCTTATTTGTCAGCCATCTCTCCACTGCTGGATGTAGGCCTCCTCCAATGAACTCTATCTCTGTCGTGTGCTTCACTCGGCCCATCTTTTTAGTAGTCGCCCTACCGGTCTTTTATTTTGCCACGGTCTCCATTTTAGTATTCTGGGTGTCCACCTCTCGGTACCCTGTTTCGCAACATGTGAACACTACTGTCATTTCAACTTTGCAACACGATCTGCTATGTCAACGACCCTCTAAACAGTACATAAAAATAAGTAATCATCCATCTTACTACGGCTGTTTCACAACTATCACTATTGGCGTTTAATCGCTTTTCACGCATTTAAAATTTAATACATTTCGTATACTATAAAACTAGAGCATACATACATCTGTAATTACAGATTTCCTCTGGAAACTGTTATTGTTATTACTGTATAGATATTGTCTTGAGAACACGCCGACAAGTAATGTTGTTTGTTGTTATTACTGTATAGATATTGCCTAGAGAACACACCGAAAAGAAATGTTTGTTATTATTACTGTATAGATATTGTCTTGAGAATACACCGAAAAGTAATGTTTGTTATTATTACTGTATAGATATTGTCTTGAGAATACACCGAAAAGTAATGTTTGTTATTATTACTGTATAGATATTGTCTTGAGAATACACCGAAAAGTAATGTTTGTTATTATTACTGTATAGATATTGTCTTGAGAATGCACTGAAAAGTAATGTTTGTTATTATTACTGTATAGATATTGTCTTGAGAATACACCGAAAAGTAATGTTTGTTATTATTACTGTATAGATATTGTCTTGAGAACACGCCGTGAAGTAATGTTGTTTGTTGTTATTACTGTATACATATTGTCTTGAGAACAACATGTCGACAAGTCTTGAAATTAGACTTTTATTATATTTCATATTCATTATGTTTCGATAAAAAACAAAAACATTTTTGTAAATTTGTGTTATGTGAATGTGATTTTGGTCTTTTTCTTTATTATCGACATTGAGCATTCAAATCAATCGGACTTATAATAGAGCTGCTCGAGGGGGAACACAAAAAGAATAAGGCATACGGCATACACCATATGACAAAACTCAATGTATGAACTTTCTACATGATACCTATTGAAATTGTGAAATCATGACATGTGACAAATTCAAATACACACCTGGTCCCCCCACTTCCAATCCTTCCCTCTCACGACCCTCGTGCCTATCTTCATCATGGCGGCCAGCCTCGGCCCCATCAGGACGTCCTCCCTGGCGGCGGCGCCCCCGTCCGCTGCGCCGACCCCCCCTCCCCTCGCGGCCGCCGCCTCGGGGAGGACGTGCACGGCGCCGCTGCCGCCGCGGGCGCAGTGCGGGGTCAGCACGGAGGGCAGGCGGGCCAGCAAGGACAGCAGGGAGCCGCACGTGCCCCCCGACCACAGGATGCCAGAGGACAGGGACCCGCCCTGACAGGACGAGCCGGTCAACGCCAGGATCGACATTAATAACCTGAAAATAAATCAAATTTTGATTAACAAGTAAAAATAGATTTCAGAAGAAGGGTGAAATTAATATACAGTTGAGCCTCAATAATCTGAACCAGGATTGATACTAATATTAACAAAATTGTCGGCCTTCATGGCTCAGTTGGTTGGGTATCTGACTGCTGATCCAAAGGTCTCGGGTTCGATTCCCGGTGGAGACACAGTTTTTAATTGTGTTTTCAGTCTGGATCTGTGAGACAATTAATATCGTAAATCTCCAGAATGTAGCAACTTGTTATTGGGTGCGTGTTAAATTAATATTTGACATAGTACCTGTTGGTTGCCTGAGAAGCAATATTAAATAAATAAACATCAGCATCCGCATTGATCGATACTGATGAAGTCCATCGGTCTTTCCGTCCATTCATTCGTCGATCCGTCTGTTCATTTGTCTGTCCGTTCATTTGTTTGTCCGTTCATTTGTCTGTCCGTTCATTTGTTTGTCCGTTCATTTGTCTGTCCGTTCATTTGTTTGTCCGTTCATTTGCCTGTCCGTTCATTTGTTTGTCCGTTCATTTGTCTGTCCGTTCATTTGTCTGTCCGTTCATTTGTTTGTCCGTTCATTTGTCTGTCCGTTCATTTGTTTGTCCGTTCATTTGTCTGTCCGTTCATTTGTCTGTCCGTTCATTTGTTTGTCCGTTCATTTGTCTGTCCGTTCATTTGTTTGTCCGTTCATTTGTCTGTCCGTTCATTTGTCTGTCCGTTCATTTGTCTGTCCGTTCATTTGTTTGTCCGTTCATTTGTCTGTCCGTTCATTTGTTTGTCCATTCATTTGTCTGTCCGTTCATTTGTCTGTCCGTTCATTTGTTTGTCCGTTCATTTGTCTGTCCGTTCATTTGTTTGTCCGTTCATTTGTCTGTCCGTTCATTTGTCTGTCCGTTCGCCCGTCCAATCGTCCATCCATTTGTCCTTTCTTCGTTCTTTCGTACGTTTGTTACAATGACAATATTATTGGCACTATTATTAATTATTGGCAGAATGTGTCAACTTACTTGTTATTGGGTGCGTGTTCAATTAATTTTTGACACAGTACCTGTTAGTCGCCCGAGACAAATATTTTTATTTGGACAAATTTTATAAATCAATAGAGACGTAGTAACAAAAAGAATAACGCACAAGCTGTTAGTGACACAGAGAGCTATGGAGAGAAAGTTGCTGGGTATTTCAATAAGGGACAGAATTCAGAATGTCATGATAAGACAAAGAACCAAAGTAGCCGATGTAGCGGAAAGGGACGCTGGCCTTAAGTGGAGCTGGGCTGGGCATATTGCCAGATGCCAGGATTCACGATGGACCAAAAAGATCTTAGAATGGCGACCGAGAACAAGCCGAAGAGGTGTTGGCAGACCCCAGGCAAGGTGGTCTGATGACATCAAGAAATGTGCCGGAGGGAGATGGATGCAGTGTGCCCAAGACAGGGAGTTGTGGAGGATCAAAGGGGAGGCCTATGTCCAAGAATGGATGAAAACTGGCTGAAGAAGAAGAAGAAGAAGAAGAGACGTAGTTGGAATAACCTGGAAATCTGGCACTTACAGGGATTACCATTTGTCACTAACTGGTTAAAGTAATCACTTTAAGCGCTTGCGTAACATTTTACAATTACGCATTTTTATTGACATTCAAACTTTCATTTTAGAAATGATGTTTTAAAGCGTAAATGACACGCTGTGACTACCTGGCTATGGGCAGATGATCCTGGAAGATGTACGAGGACTTGGAGTGCGGCGGCGCTGCCAGGACGGCGTACGCCCTGAGGTGGCGGCTGAGCCACGAGGCGAGGCGGCCATGCGCCAGCAGGAGGGCCGCTCGGCGAGGCGCAGGCGCCACCCAAACGTTTTCGCAGGCTCGAACCGAACACGGACCCCGCAACACTTCCTGGAGGCATTCCACTGCCAAAACAAAAAATCAAATTAATATTTAATTTTTTTTTACAATTTGTTATTATTTTTTATACACACACAAATACCATCATGATATATACCACAGTGTGGAGTAACCAGCGATAGGTGTGCAGTGTGCTTTACCTAATAAAAGGAAGCACGACACGTGAGTGCATCCCCACGCACCAGTCTCATCTCATCTAAAAAAGTACTACATTCATAATGTGTGGTGAACCTCATTGCTGTTAACTCTATGAGATGTAGTTATTGCCTGAGAGTCAATTTTGTATATTTCTTTTTTTACTGACAAACTTTTTAACATCTCAATAGAGACGAAGTTGGGATATTATATGTGATCACTTTATGCGCTTGCGCAACCTTCATCAATTATGGCTTCTTATTCACCAACATTCACCATTATTGAGTTTCCTTATCAATGTAATTTTTGATAGTTCTATATATTTGAATAATGTGAAACAATTCATTTGAAAATAATGCATTATTACTATTGCCATCTATGAGGTAACGAAGAAACCTTTTTGTAACGCCATCTATTGAGAAATTGGTTTGTTTATTTGTAAACAATGAAAGCAACAGTCCTTATAAATGCAATGCGTATTGCAATTAAAAAAAAATATTCCTTTTTTTTTTTTAAATGAATATGTCCTTGTTAAACATGTACATATACATCTTCCTACATGCTATAGGTGAACGAAATCAGTCGAGGCAGGATTCTAACTTGTGACCACTGGATTACTAAACCAATGTGCTATCCGCTCTGCCATCGACCCATGTATTCGATTTATCGATTTATATTTTATCTGTTAAGTACTATTTTATTTTATCTGTTTTTTTTTCTTTTTTTTTTTTTTTTTTTAAAAATGAATATGTCCTTGTTAAACAAGTACATTATACATCTTCCTACGTTCCCTAAAATAAGCAAATAAATTCTTGTGGTTTACACTCATAAACGCAAGGTAAATATGTATGTGTCTGGTATTTTGTAAGCAAATTTCTTTGTGACATTTATCTTTAGGGAAATACCTTGGTGTTAAAACAAAATAAAGTTTCTGTTTTTTTTTTTTGATCACTCGGCTCAAATGTGATATTATTTGCTACAAGTTGAATCAACAATGAATACCCGAGTTGATGTTGGGTTTGGGATATGCCCCCAGCAGCCCCGTGAGACACATGTAATGCACGGGTGGAGAGAGAGCTTGGCATGTGTCCAGTGTTTCCAAGGCGCTCTCGTACCCCATCAGGCGGATATCCGCACGACGTACCTGAAATTACACATTTATTATTTTACTTTACATACACATATGCACCCGTAACATACATGCATTTACATTAAACATCCCACCAGTATACAAAATTATATCAACAGAAACTTACAAATGATTTAATAAATGGAGGCACAACGAGAAATATATAAGTACATTCTCGTTACTCGTTGGCTAAAGCAGATTGGTAGAGAAGGGTCTGCCTCGGTAGGTACACTTAGATTTTTTGAGATAGAGGTTTTAGAGTTTTTCATCCTGGTTCTAAGTGATGTTCGAAGTGAATGGAATATGTGAAAAAAAGAAAACAAATCATATGATCGCAGGGTAGCCATAGCAAATTCAAATTAGTACTGCCTCAGAACAGACTATGTCTAGCGAGGAAATAAAATTTCCAAATGTGTGGAAATAAAATAATAATTGTAAAATTGTAATTAAGTATAAATTAAATTGTATTTGGTCAGTTCTCTCTGGCTACCCGAATAAAAGGGACATGGTGTGATGATATGAATGTTTGTACATTTGAATAATCAATAGTAATCAAGTAGGTAGTGTAAATACCTGACAATACATGGCCTTCCTCAGCATATCAATGTCACAAGCGTCTTCCGACATGACAAAGTCAATAATTGCCGATATCATCTTGGTTCTCTTTTCTCTATCAACTGTGGCTTCCATTGGCTCCCACCAGCTCTCCCATCCATAACCTGAAAAGTCAAAATGAACATCAAGTGATGAGTTTAAATAAACATGATGTGAAGAGTAGAAATCAACATGAAGTGATGTGAAGAGTCAAAATCAACATGAAGTGATGTGGAGAGTCGAAATCAACATGAAGTGATGTGAAGAGTTGAAGTCAACATCAAGTGATGTGAAGAGTCGAAATCAACATGAAGTGATGTGAAGAGTCAAAATCAACATCAAGTGATGTGAAGAGTCGAAATCAACATGAAGTGATGTGAAGAGTTGAAATCAACATGAAGTGATGTGAAGAGTCAAAATCAACATCAAGTGATGTGAAGAGTCAAAATCAACATCAAGTGATGTGAAGAGTCGAAATCAACATCAAGTGATGTGAAGAGTTGAAATCAACATGAAGTGATGTGAAGAGTCAAAATCAACATCAAGTGATGTGAAGAGTCAAAATCAACATCAAGTGATGTGAAGAGTAGAAATCAACATGAAGTGATGTGGAGAGTCGAAATCAACATGAAGTGATGTGAAGAGTTGAAGTCAACATCAAGTGATGTGAAGAGTCGAAATCAACATGAAGTGATGTGAAGAGTCAAAATCAACATCAAGTGATGTGAAGAGTCGAAATCAACATGAAGTGATGTGAAGAGTTGAAATCAACATGAAGTGATGTGAAGAGTCAAAATCAACATCAAGTGATGTGAAGAGTCAAAATCAACATCAAGTGATGTGAAGAGTCGAAATCAACATCAAGTGATGTGAAGAGTCGAAATCAACATGAAGTGATGTGAAGAGTTAAAGTCAACATGAAGTGATGTGAAGAGTTGAAGTCAACATGAAGTGGTGAAGAATCAAAATCAACATGAAGTGATGTGAAGAGTTGAAGTCAACATGAAGTGATGTGAAGAGTCGAAATCAACATGAAGTGATGTGAAGAGTCAAAATCAACATGAAGTGAAGGAAGGTAGGAGGTACTGGAGGGGCGGGAATTAGTGAAGGGAATGGAGGTTGTGAGGGGAGGGGAGGGTAGGAACTGAAGGGACGGACTTATAAATTAATAGAAATTTTATATTACATTCAACCATTTTTTTTAACCGGTTTCGCTAGTGTTCTAAATAAATGTATAGGTACTTGAATACCAAGATTATTGAGCATAAGAAAAAAATTCAAACCAGTGTCCTTGCAGTTCCAAGCACCGACTGACACGGAATTGTCCCGTTCCGACTGGTCGACGTCCTTCTCATCCTTGTCCTGGCTCAGCTCCTTCTCCTGTCCCACCCTGGCCCCTACGAGGCCTAGCTTGACGGCGTTAGTGTCGAGCGTGACGTCGGTGTCCAGCGTCAGCTTGCAGGACCCGTCGAGTGAGTCCTTCAGCAGCGAGTTGTCTGTCATCTCATTGATAGAGCTAACGGAGATCTCGTTGGTGGGAGTCTTGTCTTCTAGTTCAGAGTTCTCTATGTCTGCACCGCTACCAACCTTCAGTATAAAATTTATCATTATCATTAGCTGATGTTAATAGTCTATAATAGGCCAAGTAGTAAATTGTGATTATCTTTTCCTCAGAACACTCAAAAACATAGTTCTAAAATGAGTGGGTTGTGACCAACACTAAACTCTCCACTAGATAGTAACACATTCAGTCTCACACACATACATACTACACATATAAACACAGTGATACCATGAGATACGGATATATGTAAATGTACCTATAAAATATTATGTTACTTTGATAGTATTGTAAGCTTATAATTGATGTATGGAGTGGGTATTTATACAAGTTATTTTATATTCTGTATTTAATTTTTATCTCGTACATTGTTAGCTTCAATTTGAATTAAAATAAAAATAAAATGTACATTTTTGTGTACAACCTTTTGAAAGGTTGACAATCTCTAAATGCATTTTTATGAAGTACATTTCCATTATATTATTAATCAAATATAAGATTCCCAGAGGACAAAAGTTTTCACAATACACCATACACACAAAAAAATTGTAACGAAACTCATAGTATGCACTTTCTACATTGATGTAATGTAAAAAATTTGCATTACTAACAGGATGAGCATGTATGATACAATGTATCAATATTGATAGATATGTGTTAAGAATGCTGTATTCGGTTCAGTAGAGACACATACAATATCAATATGAAATTAATCACTCAATTTTCCCATACGGAAGCTATTTTCCTTTTGTTATATACATTTTTCATACAAATATGCAATTTATTTCACATTGATATGGCAAAACATAGATTTTTTTTCTTTAAATTTTGACAATCCTTGAATGCATTTTTAATGAGTGTATTTTTGTTGTATCAAAATTTTAAACCGTATAAAAATACCTCGATTTTCCAGATCGTGAGAGCATTTTGAAAATTTGAACAGATGAAATCATAGAGAAGAAATTAACGGATATCTATGGAAAACTAATCAGCTCTAGGTCTATGCACTTAACACATATGATGTTAAAAAGCACACTTTTTGAATTAAGTATGAAAAACTTAATTATTGAAATATATTTAATAATTCTACATTTATTAAATGTGACACTGCATCAGGTACATGCATGCACATAAATAAAATTTTTATAAAATCTTATTTTTGCGGGAGGTATGAGACAAACACACACACGCACACTGCCAATGCTTAATTACTTTAGATTGCAAAAAGAGAAAAAAACGGTTTGAGGTCAGTTTTAACAATCATTCCTTCAACTCACCTTGTCTATTAACTTGGTCTGCGACATATTGAGGTTCTTCTCGTTGTCTATGGATTGGCTGTTGTCCTTGTCCACAGACCTCTCTCGTTTGACGGGCTTGTCGTTGTCTATGGTGAGGCGATCGTTGTCTTTGTGGATCCCCTGCTCCCCTCTCGGCTGCACCTCCCGGCTGTTGAGGGAGTTGTTCATGACGGTGATGGACAGAGACACTTCCGCTTCTTGCATCCCACCCTCGACTAGTTTGTCTTTGGCGTCCTTCAATTGAGACCTGCAGAAAAGGTGTGGATTTCTATGAGTATTGTTTACCTACAAGTTTTAAACAGTTTCAATGGGGTGGTGTGGTTCAATCACACCCTGGTAACTGAATTTAATAATTTCAAAAGAAAAACGAGTGGGTTGTAGCCAAAACTAAACTCTCCACACCATAATAAGTGTTCATTTTTTCTTCTTGATAGGTTGACAATCTCTAAATGCATTTTTATGAAGAAAATTTATACTAGATAGATTTTGTTCACCTAAGCACAAGCATTTATTTGCTTATTTTAGGGAACGTAGGAAGATGTATATGTACTTGTTAAACAAGGACATATTCATTTTATAAAAAAAAAAAAAAAAAGAACTGGACAGGTTACATTGCCAGATGGTGGACCAGCGAGACAGGGTAGGAGAAACATGGCAGAGAATGATTGGATGTATGCCCAGGATTGGGAGGAGTGGAACAAGAGGAAGGACCCAGAAAGGCTGATAATTGATTGAATTTAAATGTTATAATTACTTGGCGTTATCTCTGATGACGGTGAGAGCGGCCCTGCGGAAGGGTGGTGGGGGGGCACGCAGGCGAGGCAGGGCGGCGGCGGCAGGGGACACAGCGGGTCGGACCTCCAGGACCAGAAAGCGAGCTCGCTCAACCAGAGGTAGACACACCTGGAACATTGAAACAACAAACAATTGAAGCATGCCCATCAAATCAAATGGAGTGGTCGCCTTCCAAAATCCAATCATGAATATCAAAAATGTATTTTTGGCAAATTTTATATTATCTCAATAGAGACAACGTTGGAATATATATTTATAGACCTGAAAAATCAGACACCTATGCGATCACTTTAAGAGCTTGCGCAACATTCACCGATTATGCCTTCTTATTGAGATAAAACGATCTTATTCAGATAAACGTTGAGCGGTGATATCCCAGCGGTAAGATCGTCGCCTTCCATGCATGAGGTCGACGGTTCGAATCCGGGCGGGGCACGCACCTGTGGATTTTCAAAAAAAAAATCCATGGGTGGATTTATATCACTAGCTATGTGTAGCCTTGATCCAATTTATCTGGTTCCCGTTTCTAAGGGTTACGAAGGTCAGATGGCAGTCGCTTCAATGTAATAACCAGACTCACCAATTCCAGGATCATGGTCAAAGCGTACCCCGATAGAAACGGGACAAAAGCGCTAAGTGAGATAAAATGATCGTGTAAACCAATGAAAGGTCGTAAGCCCTGTAGGTGACTGATTCTCTTATACATGCCAACTTTGTCTCTGACATCATGAAGTCAACATCCAAATTCTGAGTAGAACGAGTGTGCTCGCCACCAATTCAAAGCAAAACTTGAAATAAAAGAAAATGGACAGTGTAATTTTTCCGAAACGTTGCGTAAACAACAGTCTATTTCAAGACTACAATACGTGGGTTACTCTAGAAAATAACCCTTGTATGTATGTATATATGCATTCATAAAATATTAGATCAAAGACATATTCCATTTTTATAGATATCGTCCTATTTTGTATTTCTAAACAGTTTAAAATCTATGCATCTAATTTTTTTTTTTTTTCAATATTTAAAACTGTCACTTCATGATATAACTCCATAATCAACTAAAATTATGAAAAAATTATATTTAATTTTACGTTCTACTTAAATTTTTCACAAACGCGACTCGTTTAACTCACAAACTGGGATAAATCTTATACATAGTTTAAGAAAAGGTAAAAAATTATACAAACTTGAAATATTAGAGATAAACAGAGTAAAATGTAACAGCAACGTTCCTTTGATTAACGCACAAATAGATTTTAATACTTCTCCATTATTATTACCATTAGAATAGTTAATGTCAGGTTTTTCTGTTGGCCATTATTCAATATAATTGCTGTCCTTTTAATGCAATATTTGTATATTCATTCCTTCACTTCAATTGTATTTTTATTATACCTACATACATATTTACCTTAATGTCTTTCGGGTATTTAATTTTTCTTAGAATTGCCCCCTTCCATATCTATTATTGTTATCCTCTTTGTGAATCTATATAAAGATGGTCTTCATCATTATTGTTCACCATTCTGACGATGCTCATCATAGAGCGATACCGGTGAATGGGAGTCGCGTTTGCGAAAAATTTAAGTAGAACGTAAAATTAAATATAATTTTTTCATAATTTTAGTTGTCTATGCATTTAATGCAAATGGACGCCATCCACGACCGACTGTCAATGATTAAAACGTTCACCACTCCATTCGGAATCTGCAACGGTGCCAAACAGAATCTTTTCTCCCTATTATACGCCAACATTGTTTCATAAATGCATCTCTTTCTGGCGTGAGCAACGACACGAAAAATGTCAAAATTGATTTCTTTTACAATTTCTTAAATTTGATTTTAAATAAGATTAAAGGAAATGCACTCTAGTAAAGGGAAATATGTTTTTTCTTACTGTGCATCTTTTCTATATAGTTTGATTGTTTTATATTTTGCATATGTATTGTGAATTTAATAAAAATAAAATAAAAATTAATTTGGTGATATGGCAACATAATTCATTTTACTAAACTGACAGACTGTCAGTTTCAGTTTCAGTGCCGGCAACCCAACGTTTATTAAACAAAAATATTAGAATTACAGTATATTTTTCGTTCCCCGTCTCACTAGGAAAACCTGTTCTGAGACGGGTCACTTATAATATTACTGTTTAAAATATATTATATATTTTCCAGTTCTATTTATTTAATGACTTTAAGTAGATCGCTTAGAAGAATTTGTAACAGAACGATGTATGACAGAGTTCGAAATGAAGATACAAGGAAAGAATGTAAGATGAAGAAAGATGTAATTAACAGAATAAGATGGTTTGGCCACTTGGGGTAGAATGAATGAAGAACGCCTGACGAAGAAAATATACAAAGCTGACAGGAATGGAATAAGAGGTCAGGGGCGTCCAAGAAAAGGATGGCACGACCATGTAAACGATATCTTGAAAGATGGAAATGTAAGAAGCGTGAACAACAGACGAACGTGTATAAGACGATGTATGAATGTTGATGAGGCAATGAATGTGTGTCAAGATAGAAAAATGTGGCGTTCGATTCTCTCTACCTACCCCGTGAGGGACATGGCGTGTTGGTATGTATGTATGTACTTTAAGTATTTAATTATTTAATGAGTCGAACCAACATTACTATAAAGTGCAATATTAAATGAAACGTACTTTAGCACAGACCCATCTATTATAATGTATTTGTGTCTATAAATAAATGTATAAAATATTTTTGATGAGCCATACTTCCTTGTATCCCCTGGCCAGCTGTTGGCGCATCCTGGCCAACCTCCATTTGTTCTTCCAGACAGCCTCTGCCACTTCCAGTAGACCTCCGTCCACGTGGGGATTGAGACCTCGAGCCTCTGCAATACCAAATATTTAATAGCAAAGTTGGCGACAGCGTCTTCACCGTACTATCAAGCAATGTGAAAATATCACACCGCATATCAATGGTCAAAGTGTACAGATGTAAAATGCAACAATAATTCTAAACACTTCCTTGCACCCTACGCAAGTTGCGAGTTTATTGCTATATGGAAATTTCTTCCAACTAACCAGCGTTTCCAGCCCAGAGAAGCAATAAAAATAGGGTTAAAAAACAGTTTTATCGAAAATCTCATCTATGTAACAGCTAACGCTTCGATAGTGTTCCGTGGCAATATTGCCCTGCCTCGGTTGGAAGGGTTTTGCGGATGAAAGTAGTGGACTGTATAGTGGTTTTAATATTTAAATAGTTTAATTAAAAATATTGATTTGTGAATTCAATGATGTATGTAAATATATTAGATAATAAATTTATCATTTTATATATTAATTTTTATTTTTTTATAATGGACTTTTAGACCCAATTATTTGTATTTCATTAAAATAATTATATGCATGTACTGTGTGCTGTCCTTTGTAAAAATAAAATAAAATCTGCAAAGAGATATTCTTATGTTTGATGTTATATGCCGTCTTAAGGAGACAAAGGTAAGTTGTACCCAGTGTAGCCGCTCTGAGGGCGGGTGCGTGCAGCCCCAGGTGATGTAGCAGGGCCGCCGCCAGGGCTCGGGCCAACTCCTCGGCTGGATGATCCGTTGGGAGGACGGGACCAGGACCGAGGCGGGCGCAGCAGCTGCGACACAGGGCCGACCAGAGGCAACCGGCCGGGGATTCAATCTGCAATAGAAATAGGGTTCGTAAATATATGTAAATCAGTGGATATTTATTTATTACAAATCTATTAATTTTATTGTGATTTAATGTGATATAGCATTTTTTGAATCGTGGGAAAGGTGACGGTGTGACAGAGTTTGTGGTTTTGCGAGGGACGGCCGGCGTTCATCGGTTTTTATGTGGGCAAACGTGTGCTTCCCTGATGGGCGTTGGCTTTCTATTGCGAAATCTGACGCCTGTTTACTTCGACTTCATCCAGAAACGAATGAATGAAGATAATGAAGATAAACACGAGATCGAATCTCAACTGAGGCATGAATATATCTCAATGTTAACATAATTTATGAATGTTTAATATGAAATGTTAATTTTTTTTATATTTTTTAATGTATGTCAATTATTTTTATTAAATAAAAAAAAAATATTAAATAAAATTGGTGAAGTACAATCAATTTGTAAAAGATCATCCAGATGATCTCAATATAAACTGTCTTCCTGATGGAACATTCTTAATGAATGTAGTGTGGAGCCAAGTCGTTCAGAGCCTTAAACACCATCAGACATACCCTTATAGTCTACTCGTACTAAACATTTCAACCTATGTAGTTAGTTTAGATGAGGTGTTTTTTTTTTGCGGGTGGCAGTTCTTGAGGAGAACACACTTAGGCCAATTTGGCCCTTTGTGATACCACATTGGGGTTGTCCTCCCACTCACTCATCCCCCCTGAACCAGCCTGAGCGGCTAATGAATGTCATAATGTCTGCGATGTCGGCCGACGCTATGTCAATTAAATCATCATAGAAGAAACTTTAGATGAGGTGTTGCATGGCATCTTTTGTCGCAGTTACGTTGAATACTACTTGTAATGATATAAGTGGTGTAAGGACTTACATTGAGTTTGGCATCGGCCAGCGCCGCTACTATGGAGGGTGTCTGCGTGTTGGTGAGTGTGTGTCTCAATGTGGGAGGAGGCGGCGGTGGTGCGGGGGCACTGGGTGTGCTGCCGGCCGTACTTCCCGGACTGCGAGCGCTGCCCTTCTCTTCGTCGTATGGATTCGGAGGTTGTAATACCTACATCATACAAACATTTTAAAAGCTTGGAGGAATCAACAGGACGGTGACACCCATCAGTGAATATTTACTATAGAATTGTATAGGTTAAATCTAAAACAGCTAAATGACTGAAAACATGATATAATAAAACTGCCATATACATTATGAAGTTCCATGTTATTAAGGGTAACTATCGCATTTTCAGAACAAACAGGGCAAGTCCTTTTCCATGGTAACTCACAATATAAAATTTTTATGAAGTACATTTCTATTAAATTCTTAAACAAATATCGCGATTCTTAAACAAACAGTGATCGCGAGTTCGAATCCTGCCTCGACCGATTTCTTTCACCTATAGCACAAGCATTTATTTGCTTATTTTAGGGAACGTAGGAAGATGTATATGTACTTGTTTAACAAGGACATATTCATTTTTAATTTAAAAAAAAAAAAATATTAGAATTCCAGATGACAAAAGTTTTTACAATACATCATACACACAAAAACATTGTCACAAAACTCATAAAATGCAATTTCTATATGATACCTGTTGAGAAATCGATGTAAAAAATTTGCATTACTAGCAAGATGAGCATGTATGAGACAATGTATCAATGTCGATGAAGAATGCGGTGTTAGGTTCTCACTGCCTACCCCTTGAGGAAGATATAATTGTCTATAGAGACACATACAATATCAATATGAAGTTGGTCTCTCAATTTTCCCTTACAGAAGCTACAGAAGATATTTTACTTATGTTATATACATTTTTTTATACAAATATGAAATTTATTTCACATTGATATAACAGACCTATTACATCTTTATTACATGATTATCTTTAGCACAGAACACATCTTTAGTACATAATGTCTTTTTCAGTTTTTGACAGATCATATTATGTGTCATGCTTATTGTTACACAATGTTGTACACGACAAGACCATAGATTTTTTTAGGCGCACGAACACACGTGACGACAGTGCGCTGGCGCGATGCTCATATTATTTCTTTCTAGAAAATAACATTTATAACCATTTTTTTAAAATAACACAACTTTTCTACACAAAAAACCAACTCAAACATAGCAATATTTTATTTTTATGTTTTTATAGAATAACTCATAAACTCAAATGAATTTGGTGCGAGCTTCAGAAGTACATACAGTTTTTGTATGAAGTATTTGTTTAACTTGGTTTAACATATTTGAAAAATATGATTTCAAAATACAATGTTTGAGTTAGTATGCCCTCTTAAGGAGACCGTTTTGCTGTCTTCAGTTTTGCATCAATATTTTTTTAAGAAGCAATATTATTGGGAAAAGCAAGAGGATGCTGAAGGCTGACTAGAAAACTCTTGAGACTTTCGATTAGGAAGGTGCTTCGGAGGATACATTATTATTATTATTAAAGAGAGCTGAAAGGCCAAAGATTGAGGAGTTGGATGGAGTTATTAAGGATGCTCATAGCATAAGTGTCTAGAACTGTCGTGGCGCTGCGCAAAACCGACGATGATGGAAGCAAACACTTCAGGAGACTGAGACCGGACCTGGGTTCTAGAGCCACGGATGATGAAAATGATGGAAAGTGTTGCCTCATTTACCAAACACCATGTATCAGAATGGCGCCCAACGTGGGGCTAATCTAATACATGAAGTCATTCTGATATATGGGGCCAATCTGATACATGGGGTTCTACTTAAACTTCTTCATTAACTTTTGTGATAAATAAAATAAACCTGCAATCCTCCAGTGAGAGTGATGGACTTGAGCAGAGTGTCACATTTCTTCTCGGCTGGCTGCTGCGGCAGTGACCTGGCGAGGGCCCCAGCTTGGAGTCCCAGGGCGAGGGCGAGGTGACATGCAGCTTCTCCCAATTGGTGGTATAAACGTACACCACCGTCCATTTCCTGCGTAGCAACAAACTCATTAGTTTAAAAAGAAAACAAAATATTTTTTTTTAGTAAAGCAGCCAGTCCCTATACAGGACTTTGACCCAAATGCACAGTCCTAGGTACCTAAATACTAACTCCTAACCTCACTGGAGTATTTAGTATTCTTAAGTTAGCAATTTAACTGCAGAGACATCACTAACTAAATACTACGACAAACTTAAGGTCAATGTCATAGAATTTCACATTGGACATTAGGAGATTCTTGGGAGATAGCCGACCGCCGTGGCACAGTTGGTAAGCCCTCCTGGGTTCGATTCCCAGGAGAGGAAAAATTTATTTCTCAAGCAAATATTGCTTCTATGGGCTGGAAACACTGGTTAGTTGGAAGAAACTGCCATAGGGCAATAAACTCGCCACTTGCGTAGGGTGCAAGGAAGTGTTCGTAATTATTACTATTATTCTTTGAGTAATACCAGGGATGAGAAGGTAAAAAGAAGAATTACCTGTGGTGTAAAGTTTGAAAACTCGAGTACCCCGACACAGTCCGCCATTAACGCCGGAAGGTGCTGTCGATGAGGTGGCTGAGTAAGTGCCATGGTGGCATCTTTGCCAGCAAACTTACGAACCAGCTCCTCCGTAGCACCACTCTGATCTCTAAAAGATTACAATAAAATAAACTGTTATATCGGAATGTGTGAATAAGAAAGCATAGTGTGACAGAGATGCACGAAAGGTATACCTATATAGTTGCGAGTGGTATGAGCGGGCCGCGTATTTACATTTCCGTGTTGATTAGGAGGCAAGTTCTGCCTTGAATTAGGCACTGGTTTGTAGCACTAATGCACTTAAAAACTCGTGTTGAATTCAAGGCACGTGTCCTCCAAATGCACACGGTTTAGCAACGCAAACTGTTCCTGCTAATACGTATTCAATTCGAGGCAAATAATAAATTATTGAATATGGAACATGTATAGCCATGAAGTTGGCGCGCTATTACATTACGCTAGCATTTGGTCTGTCACTGTCACATTTGTATGTAGGTATAATACTAAGAAGACTCCTAGGAACATACATTTTACTGGACTTAATTTCTTTTTCTACTATTTAAACGTGTATTTTCTACTATTTAAACTTCATGATTTAAACATTATTTGCAACAATTTACAATGTAATTTTGTTTGTTTATTTAAATAATATTTAGTAAGTGTATTTCTAATACTTATTTTTACAACGTAAGTTTATTAAGTTTTTTGCATAATAGTTCTTTGTCTAAGTGTATTTCTAATTATTTTAATTTATCTTCGTGTGTTTTTTGTGCAAATATAATTTGTTTACAAGTTGAAAAATCCCTTTGAAAATGGATAATACAATTTGTCGCAAACGTTGGGTAAACAACAGCCTTTGACTACAATACGTGGGTGTTACACTAGAAAATAACCCTTCACCTGTATGATTTAATTAAATAAAAATTCTGTGAGTTTAGTATAAAAAAATTGAAATATTTAAAATAAAGATAATGTAATAATAATTATATGAAAAATACCTGAAATCCTGAACATCAAACACTCTTCCACTGATGATTATCCAAAGTCCTCCACTAATTGTCTCATTTTCAACATCGTGTCTGAAAATAATAAATATGTAAATAAATAAACACACATTCATTTTAAAGGGGGGGACTGCTGCTGCCAACGTACCTATTTTTCAATTTGATATACCACCATTATTTCTTATCAAATAGTTTTGAAAAAAATAATTTAGATAGTTTGGGTATTAATAAAGAAAAATATACCTTAACTTTTTGACAATGTTCTGTATAAATTATTGTAGAAAAATAATGACATACCCCAATTTTCAACGTTTATCTTATATTTTTAATAAAATATAAGGCGTAGTTCAATATATTTTTTTTTTAAATTAAAGACAAAAATATCTAGAAAAATATGATGTGACGTTGCATTAATGCTTCAGGTTTAGTAAATAAACCTAGAAAACATTTATTTTCCATTCAGCGCCATTGCGAAATAAAAGTTTTTTTGGTTAATTAACTTAACCTGATGCATTAATGCAATGTTACATCGTATTTTTCCAGATATTTTGATCTTCTTTAATTTATAAAAAAATAAAATGCTCTATACTTTATAGTTTTTTAGAAATTTAAGATAAATGTCAAATGTATGCTTATTATTTTCCTACAAGAATATATATAGAACATAATTAAAATGTTAGGGTATATTTCTCTTTATTAATATCCAAACTAATTAGGTTTTTTATTTTTAAATGATTCGTTTTGTAGTAATGATGCAAATTCATACAGTGTCCTTGTACACTTAATATTCTGCTGGGGTGAAACTCAGTTGATAGATGCAATTAAAGAGGTATCTTCTTTTCGTACAATACAGTTTAATACAATAATGAACAGTACAATATATATATGCAAGTAAGTCAATATAACAATACGTAGGTACTTATACAAAGGACGGCGAATAGTGAAAGACCAACACGCGCGCTCACACTGACAATATATACACACACAGACATGCTATCTCTTTCACTCACATATCTCACAATTCAAATGGAAAAAATAGGTACATTGGCAGCAGTCACATTCTTAATTAGGACATCCATTGCTTAAATCTTAGTTCAGGTTATTCTATTTTGTGTAAGTATTAGTTTCAATACTTACATGCCATCCTAAAAACATTTGAAGGAATTAACAAATAACCTGGTGATGACTGGCAGAGAATACGAATGTCTGTCTCTATGCGACCATTCCATTTGGTCCTTGTTCACCGTGAGGGCCGGGGGCATAGTCTCCTTGAGGGCATCCAAGGCACTCAGCAACGAGAGCAGAGGGGACGTCCCCCCCTCACCGTCTCCGTCTTCAGCCCCCGCGCCGCGACCGCTCCACACGCAGCGACGAGCAAACAGACAAAGTAATACGCACAGTTCCGAGAGGACAGTACCTGCAAATAATATATTTTTTTACAACATTTTTTATTCATTTTACTTCATATATAATTTAATGTGTACAATGGTGGGTTTATTGGCATGAGGCAATTTCTTCCAACCAACCAAAGCATAGTGAGGTTATAAATAGTGTAGTGGTAGGTACATTAAATTTATATAGAAAGATAAACATGTAACAATATTAAATGTAAAATCACAGCAACAAAGAAAGGAGGGAGACAGAGGTTGTGGTATGTGAGAAATAGATAGAGAGAGATATGTAGACCATTATGGCCCGAGATATCAGTTGGCCCTTAAATCGTAGGATTTAGTAATCCAAGTTAAAAGTTTAGGGAAGATTAAATTTCATTCGCGTATTTCAGTGCAAAATGAAACGTCAGTTACGTAATCTTCAACTATAGATATATTTTACGTTTTCTATGGTTACTGTCTATAACGCATCTGTCAAATTTCAATAACCTTAAATGATACGTGACGCGAAGCTGTGACTAAATATTATTTTATTATTATAATAACAACACATTATTTTATTTGTTTCATTACACAGCATGTTACTTTTTACATTTTTTATACCGATCGATGTTTTTTTTAATTAAAATCAAACATTGTAGTGACAAAATGTCATTGAATATGTACTACGTACGTAGAACTTTAATGCAAAATGTATGTACATTTTACATATGGATATGGAACTATGTGATAATGGTAAAATAATGTCTTATGTAGAAAATTTAAGAATACACATTATATATATAGAAACAGGATGGATCAATTTAAAAAGTGGGATGAAAAAACATCGCAATAATAAAGTTGCGTGCCTGACGTTTCATTATGGCTGACAGTTTATTTTGTTTGTTGTCAGGCAATACATTATAATTATGTAAATAAGAAAATAAATATTAAATACATGAACCACTTCTATATCAAGTCTTTTATTTTAACAACAAAAATAAATCATGATTATAATTATTATGCAGTTATTTGTAGTATAAAATGAAATAAAACATTAAAGCGTGCGGCGATTAGTACGCCACCTGGCGAAAAAGACTAGAAACAATACTTAACTCAAGATTAAGACACGCGATCCGCCAGAAACGTTGAGTTAAATATTTGTCGTTTAGTGACGTATTTAAGGGAAGATTAGGTACTGAAATATGCAATATTTTTGTTAAACTTGAGTTAAACTCCTAAGGACCAACTGAAATACCGGCCCTAGGTCAGTTTTTATACAAACTATTTCCTAATAGTCTAATTCTTCTTCTTATTTTTATGTAAACCTTGAGGTTAGTTTTTAAGTCTAATAATGCAGAAATAATATAAACGATATGAACACTTGATGATAATACATAAAACAAATTGGATGTGACCAACACTAGAATGTTTTCAATACTTTTGTTTAATCAAATTTTAAACCATTTACCACCATCCTATATCGCTCATTTCAAAACCTACACGTTTGCTTTCGATGACAATATATAAAAAGTGTAGGTTGTGGCCAACACTGAACTCTTTACAACGTTTACATTCAGATGCGTGGTGGCAGAGCGGTTAGCGCACTGGGTTATAAATCCAGTGGTCGCGAGTTTGAATCTTGCCACGACCGATTTCATTAACCTGTAGCACAAGCATTTATGCTTAATTTAGGGAATGTATGAGGATGCATAATATGAACTTGTTACAAGGACATATTCAACCTTTTCAAAAAATTTCATTTAAGTACAAAAAAAAAAACATTTTTTTTAATTTTGGAATAGGATTGTGTTGTCATGAATTCAATGAAAAGTAAATTATTTATTATCAGACTTTTGTGGTGTTGCGTCTTTTCAAAAGTAATGTGGGTATAAATAAAATGGGTATATAAACAAACTCACAGACAATGTCCTCCTTGAGTATCTGCCACAGAGAGGCCAGATGGTTTCCCTCCTGAGCCAGAGGTAGAGCGAGCCGCAGTGTTACCGCGGCATGTCTCGCCACCAGAGACGTGTGACGAGACAGCAACTGGCGAGCAGCGCGACGCACGCACCTGTCGCGAGATCGCAACTCCATAAACAGCAATCTGGAATATACATGATTATTTTAATTATTGGTATACCCAGCACCCTCTGGATTTGCTGTTTTTCTGTTGGATCATGCCACAATGTATAGGGGTATAAAATCAAACAACTTTATTCTAGCTTTGTGACATGTGAACTCTAAAAAATGAGTTATCTCGGAAAATAATTATTTGCCGATGCCTTTGCCTGGTCACTGCAGCACAGATTGCAGATGCCTTTGCCTGGTCACTGCAGCACAGATTGCAGATGCCTTTGCCTGGTCATTGCAGCACAGATTGCAGATGCCTTTGCCTGGTCATTGCAGCACAGATTGCAGATGACTTTGCCTGGTCAATGCAGCACAGATTGCAGATGACTTTGCCTGGTTATTACATAACAGATTGCGGATGCCTTTGCCTGGTCATTGCAACACAGATTGCAGATGACTTTGCCTGGTCATTGCAGCACAGATTGCAGATGCCTTTGCCTGGTCATTGCAGCACAGATTGCAGATGACTTTGCCTGGTCAATGCAGCACAGATTGCAGATGACTTTGCCTGGTCATTGCAGCACAGATTGCAGATGACTTTGCCAGGTCAATGCAGCACAGATTGCAGATGACTTTGCCTGGTTATTACATAACAGATTGCGGATGCCTTTGCCTGGTCATTGCAGCACAGATTGCAGATGACTTTGCCTGGTCAATGCAGCACAGATTGCAGATGACTTTGCCTGGTTATTACATAACAGATTGCGGATGCTTTTGCCTGGTCATTGCAACACAGATTGCAGATGACTTTGCCTGGTCATTGCAGCACAGATTGCAGATGACTTTGCCTGGTCATTGCAGCGCAGATTGCAGATGACTTTGCAAATTGAGTTTGATGATTTGCTCATGAATTCCACCATCAGATCTTGTTCAAATTTATATGGGATCACATGTGAGACACCTACTTTCTAATGATAAAAGATTATCCAACCTGAGATCCCATTATATTATTTTAGAAAGTTACATATTAATATATAGGTGTGTGGGTATTTTATTTTTAGACAGAGCATCAATCAAAAACTAGAAAACTTATGTTTAATATTCTGCATATCACTTTTTGTTAAATATTTAAATTTTCTGCATATCCAGTTTAAATATTCTGTATACATTTACAACCAATGAGTAACATAGGCAAATAAAAAATGGACCTTTTAATGTTTTACTGTGTTATTTCTCATTTTTTCGTAAATTTTCCTACAAATTTTGTCAAAAATAAAACATCCAAATATGTAGGTACTTTTTCATGAGCATATTGGTTTATTTAACCTTTTTAAGACGAGCGTCATGTATAGATGCCCACCGGGTGCGTGCCTAAACGCCGAGCATCATCTATACATGCCCTCATGCTATACACAATTGTGAACCTCCATATCTCAGTAAATTCATACTTGATTGAGACTAAAATTGGATGAATATTACTCCCATATATTTGACTTCAAGACATCTGTCGGTGAATCAACAAAACAATTGCTAAATTATTTAAAAAAATTAAAAACTGTAAACACTGAAATTCATCGATCATCGCCGGCGATATTCACACTCTCCCGCGCTTTGTAAGGATGTAATACACATGCGCGTAGGAGAGAGGGATACTGCGCCAGTTCATATTGTTGTTTCGCGCTCAACATTCTGCTTTGAATTCGTTCCTTACCAATACACAATCGGCGCATATTCCTTATCTACATCAAATGCCGGAAGGATCACGTGACATATCGATGACGCCATGTACCCTTTTGTATGGAGATAACTACGATGAAGATTATTCTTCATTTATCTTATGTTTATATTATGAAGTGTTCAATTTCATTGAGTTTATGTGATCTTTTGTTTATCTTTGATCTTTTTATGATATATCTACATCGTTCGATTTTTTTTTACCGTTATTATATTCAATTAAAACGAGATTGAAAAAAAAACTGTGTACGACGCGAAATACTGTCCGTCCGTAGGTAATGCAAGTACATGTACCTACCCGTCTTGATTGGGTTAAATATCAGAAGTACGTATTGGAATTCTATACTAATGTAAAAGTAAAAGTAGACACCAGGGCCTCTTACGAAGCTCAGGACCAATAGGGGCTTGAATGAGGAAATAGAGAACAACCTTTTGAACGACTATTGCTGAACAAAAATATCTAAACCCCTCTATGTCAAATCGTGGATAATGGACGTCTACATATCCTCACCTTTGGTACTGCAACAGGAGATCTACGGTGGGACTGATGTCGCTCTCCGGGGGCTGCTCGGGGGCCTCCTCCTGGTGGGACTTCTCCCTCTCTCTGTCTACCACGTCCCCTAGATCCCCTTCGCTCTCCTCCCCTGCCGCGGCGCCGGAAGGTACACCCCCCTCCTTGCTGGGGGTGGAGCCCCCCTGTCCCTGCCCACCGCTCGCACTCAGCACGTTCAAACGGTACTGACTGCTGGCGCTGATACTACATATCAGTTGTTTTACCTACAAAAAAAATAAGATATTTTATTATGTGAATTTTAATTTAATTACAAAATTGTATTTGAATGAGGTCGGTAATAATACTAAAGAAAATGCAAATAACAAAAAGAAACAATTGAACACAACAGGTGGCTGCTAAACTCTTGCACCAACGGAATATACAATAAGACACGATAACATCTGCAAACACATATATTTGGAACTAGCCCACAAACATAAACTCATCAAAACACACCCCAAGTGGTATCAATACACACCCCCAGCAGTAACAGAAAATGATAACTACAAATTATATTGGAATAGAGACATAACCGACCAGACAGAACAAACCTACATAACCGACCAGACATTACATTAATCGACAAAATACATAAACATACATATCTAATAGAAATAAATACAGCAAATTAATTATTTATTTATTTAACATATAATTTTATAATACAAATAAACATTTAATCTACAAAAGAAACATTTGGAACACTACACAAACACATAGCCTCACAACTTGAGTACGCTCCGTTGTGAAGGGAATTACCGGATCATAACCGAGATCAACATTTTTGTAATAATAATATACGAGAGGGTTGTGGCCAACACAATACTCCTGACTCCGACTCAGTCCAAAAAGTATTGAAATTTCGTATGGAATATTTTCACCATTTTCATGAAATGAGTTTGTTAAATTATTTCTTATTTAAATATATTATTATGAAAACTATAGAATTTGTCAATGCCATTTTATGAAAGTGATGTGCCTTTTTAACAATTTGAAAATAAAAAAATCAAATTTAAAGTTTCCTGACTTTATCGCACTCACCGAAGAAGCAATTAATTGTATCAAGAACATGGACATTCATATTTGTCAAGCAGGAAACTTAACCCTGCGCAACAATTATTTACCCTTAGAATAGGAAATTTTATATCTTAACTCTATTTTATAATTATTGTGATATATGCGGCCAAACGCTAAATATATTGGAGTCACTTTGAAATATTTGACAGTTAAAAAGACTGAAATTGAGAAGCACTATTTAGATATCCTTCAAAATCTAATGGGGTCTAAGCGAGTATTTGTTTCGTACAGCCAAGGTCTAGTGCCATCCTCCATCCTTTGTTTAATTCATTTTTATTTATTTATACATCTTCTTGTACATAATATAAACAAAAATAATTGTACACTGGTGGGCTTATTGCCACTAGGCAATTTCTTTCAACCAACCAGATTACAAAGTATGACAACATTGATACGTACAACAGCAAAAGAATAACAGTAAAAGATAACAAAGAAAATATATATTTCATTAAAATACTATTAAAACAAAAAAAAATAATAATAATTCATAGCAAGAAAAAAGGATATGCTAAGGACAGGAGAGGAAATCGGGATCAGGTGTTCAGGGATAAATTTTTTTTTTTTTTGAGTGGCAGCTCTCCAAGGAGAACACACTTAGGCCGGTTGGCCCTTTGTGATACCACAGTGGGGTTGTCCTTCCCCTTCACTAAACCACATTGAACCAGCCTGAGTGGTTAATAAATGTCAGAACGTCGCTAATATCAGCATACGCTATGTCCATCAGGTCATCGTAGAAGAAACTTCCCAAGAATTTCCTCCTATTTCTGGAGAGAGCAGGGCATTGACAGAGGAAGTGGACTACCGTCTCTTCTTCCTCTTCGTCTTGGCATGCTCTGCAATAATCAGATGCCTCTAAACCAAGCCTTCTGGCATGTTTTCCTATGAGCCAGTGCCCTGTTAATACCGATGTGACTCTGGCTAGTGAGTCCCTTCTGAACGAGAGCATCTCCCTTGTTCTTTTGAGATCATATTTTGGCCATGTTTGTTTGGCAATGGCACACGTGCTTTCTTCAGACCATCTTTGATTGGCACGAGTTATCGTTTTCTCATCGACCCGGAGTTTACATGTTGCCATGGGAACCCCGGGTCGATGATTTATTGTTTCTAAAGGTAACAGGGTACCTGCCCTGGCCAGTTCATCTGCCTTACAGTTACCTGTTATATCATTGTGACCTGGTACCCACATAACAAGTATGTTGAACCGCTCGGCTGCTTTGTTTAATGCTATGCGGCAGTTCAGGGCAACTTTAGAGGTCGTTAATGCGCCTCGCAGAGCCTTGATCGCTGCTTGGCTGTCTGTGAGGATACGGACTTCGCTGCCTTGCATTGCGGCCCTCAGGGATAAATATTCCTTCTTTAGTTTTTTCTTGAAAATACTAAGTGAGTTAGACGACGCAATATCCGGACTAAGACTATTCCATAATCTTGCTGATTTTACTTCAAACAAAGAGCTGAGAAATTATGGATAGTGTTGCACGTTTAGCAGATCTGAGTGGAAGTCCATGATTGGATAAATAAGTGAATTTGCTTTTGAGGTACTGTGGCAGGTTTTGGTTCGAGAGAATATTGTACAATAGTGACAGAATGTGTATATTGCGCCACTCCCGTATCTTGGCCAGCAAAGAAGATTGCGGTAAGGTGATATACGATCAAATTTTTTCAACCCAAAGATGAATCTGATACATATATTCTGAAGACGATCAAGTTTATTGAGATGCACTTTGTCCCTTCCAACTTCTGTTATGAGAGACAAAGAGACGGGGAACCATTACGCATGATGTGCGGTCAAAGTTGAATAAACTAAATATAAATACTCACGAGTTGAAGTAGTGGAATTGCATCAAATTTGTCCGTATCTGATAACTCTTCTTCTGGTTCATCTATCTCAAATTCACCGTCTGAAAATTAATTATTCAAATATATATTATTATATTCATACCATCGTGGTATATCCCGCAATGTGGGGTAACCAGCGACAGGTGTGCATTACAAAAGGAAGCAAACGCGTGAGTGCATCACCACAGACCAATCTTGTCTCACATAAAAAGGCACTACACTAAGACCCGAATGCACAGTCCTAGGTACCTAAATACTAACTCCTAACCTCACTGGAGTATTTAGTATTCTTAAGTTAGCAATTGCGTTGCAGAGACATCACCAATTAAATACTACGACAAACTAAAGGTCGATGGCGTAGAATTTCACATTATTGCATATGAAGAAAAGAGATAGATAGCTTTCTATGGGCTTAGACTGACGTTTAAAATGTTTTTTTTTTCTATAACAACACAAACATATGTAGCTAACTTCACACTGACAGATCGATGACACAATTTTTCTGAAATTCCAGCAAATTTTCGGCATCTCATATGGATCGCTGAATACTCTGTTTGGTATTTCATTTAACAAAATTACCAAATACATACTAGACAAAGTTGCTAAAATCATTATCCATCGAAAACATCTTGTATTTTAGTATTAAACCACTCGTAAGGTTCCTCGCTATTAACCTAACTTTTTGACAATACGCAAATGTTAGTTTACGTCGATGCGCATGCGCTAAGTATTTAGGTATGTCTCTGCAATGCAATGTCTCATACGTAAACTTGGTAGCATCCTCCAGTTAGGAAGTCACGTGATCTCCTAACTTAAGTGAGCGACTGTGCAATGAAAACATGTTTAGTATTCAGGTAGGACTCTGCATTCGGACCTATGAATGGTTCACAAGGCTGAGGTGGGAAGATGGTGTGAAGAACAACTACTCCAGGTGTTCAACTGGACATGATGAGGGAGGCCAAGACTGAGGTGGGTATAGACTGATTGTATGCATTCAATATTTTATAGATACGTACTGCACCGCCTAGTGTCAAAAACAGACTGAATTTGAGTAAAATTGAAAAACCATTCTAGTAAAATATGTAATTGGTTATTCTGAGATGAGCTTTGCTACAGTGAATTTTGGTTCAGTACATTGTTGTATGAAAGTTTAGGGGGACAAATTACATATACGTTCCTTGGGTGTTCATTATTCAGATATTTGACCAGGGGGGCTACTCATGACACATTCTTAATACGTTCTTAGCTTGACTTAATATTAAAAATGTTTAATTCAGTACTCGATCATAATCCAATATAAATCCTTCTCTACATTTAATCATGAAAATGTGTTGATATCTACGTTTAGTATGAAATTGTCACAAATTGTTGTGTAAATTTATAATATTATTGAATTAATATAACCTCAAAGATTGTTGAAGTCTGAAGCTTATCTTAATTTTACCGTAGTCAACTTCATGAGTGAATAAATTTAATCTCAAAGATTGTTGAAGTCTGAAGCTTATCTTAATTTTACCGTAGTCAACTTCATGAGTGAATTAATTTAACCTCAAAGATTGTTGAAATCTGAAGCTTATTTTAATTTTACCGTAGTCAACTTCATGAGTGAATTAATTTAACCTCAAAGATTGTTGAAATCTGAAGCTTATTTTAATTTTACCGTAGTCAACTTCATGAGTGAATTAATTTAACCTCAAAGATTGTTGAAGTCTGAAGCTTATCTTAATTTTACCGTAGTCAACTTCATGAGTGAATTAATTTAACCTCAAAGATTGTTGAAATCTGAAGCTTATCTTAATTTTACCGTAGTCAACTTCATGAGTGAATTAATTTAACCTCAAAGATTGTTGAAGTCTGAAGCTTATCTTAATTTTACCGTAGTCAACTTCATGAGTGAATTAATTTAACCTCAAAGATTGTTGAAGTCTGAAGCTTATCTTAATTTTACCGTAGTCAACTTCATGAGTGAATTAATTTAACCTCAAAGATTGTTGAAGTCTGAAGCTTATCTTAATTTTACTGTAGTCAACTTCATGAGTAGCCCTGCTGTGTTAGTTTTCAGTAACTAGATTTAGTGTGCGTTATATGCGCTCCTAAATAGAATAAAATGAAATAAGTGAAACCTGGTGATGCATCAGACAGTTCTTCTTGTGTCGATGTAGTGGCCCAATCCTCATCTCCATCCACTTCCAGTTCAGGTTCCTCATCATCGTCACTACAAACACAAAAAATACATCTTTATTAACAAGGGGATGACACTACCCCAAGGGACTGTTAATTCACAGTTTTTAAGGTTAGTTTTTTATTGCAGATTATCAACTAGTATCATGCTGAGATTGTGTTCATCACAGTATATCTGTGTGTGTGAGTGTACTATGTACTATGTACATACAGTGTGTTTATTTTACTTTATCAATTATAAACAAAAGTACTCCTTTGATTCTTTGCAAATTTGTATATATAATACTCACTTAGACCCCATTAGATTTTGAAAGATACTAACCCAAGGGGATATAGTGGGGAGTTATTATTTAGCAATTTTTAAGGCTATTTTTTTTATTGTATATTACCAACTAGTATCATCTTTTAAAAGTATTTATAAAAAAAATGTGCTATTTCAAATACATAAGGGCATTGGAAGGTCGTTGAGTTTTTCCAACTAACCAGTGTTTCCAGCCCAGAGAACCAATATTTGCATAAGAAATGAATTTAAATAAATTTCTCCTTTGCTGGGAATCGAACACGGCGGTCAGCAGAAATGTCATAGTATAAAGCATGATTTTGTGTAGAAACCCCTTACCATGATACATTGATTCTCTCCATAGGAAAATATTTCCAATAATGTTTATTAAGTACCTAACCTAACAAATAAGATATTTTATCGGTTGCTAAATAACGGGGAAAGAGATAATCTTTGTTAATAAAATGAAACATACGTTTGCTGTGTCGCCTTGAGGTGTCTTCTAAGGGTGGCTCTCAGTCCTCCACCAGCTAGAAGTGCTCCAACAAGTAATTCTCTCATGAATCGTCTTCCAGGACAAGTAGATTCTGGTTCACCTCCTGTTGAGTTTCATTGTTTTAATATTGATTGTATATACATGCAGAATTGTTACAATATAGATTGGACACGGGAACTTAGTAAGTACTGGGTATAAAATTAAAACTATTTTTTTAAAGAATAAATATGTACCTACATACATACATACCATCATGCCATGTCCCTCGTGGGGTAGGCAGAGAGAAACGAACGACACATATCTCTACATTGACGCACATACATCGCCTCGGCAACATTCATACATCATCTTAGTTCGTCTGTTGCACACACTTCTAACATTTCTGTCTTTCAGAAAATCTTTCACATGGACGTACCATACCTTCCTTGGGTGGCCCCGACCTCTCATTCCATTCCTGTCTGCAATGTATATTTTTTTCGTCAGGCGTCCATATGCCCAAAAAAATAAACAAAAAAATCCTTACCACTTTCTGCATCCCTGATAGAACTAATATTCAAAACCATTGCATTGAACGTTGGACAATGTTGAACGTTGAACATTGCATGGCGTTGCATTGAACATTTTGAATCAAGGATAACAGGGATGCAGAATGTGGTAAGGATTTCTTTGATAAGTTTTTTTTTAAATAACCTAGGGCAGGTTTTTTGTTCCCTGATTGAACCAATATTCAAAACCCGTTTTTCGCTTCGTTTGGCGTTGCATTGACGGGTTTTGAATCAGGGAACTAAAAATCTGTCCAAGGTATATTAAAATAAAGAATAAAGGTAAGAATACCTGCGGTGGGTAACAACGTGGACAGCAGCTTTGCCCTCTCGGCGGGCGTGGGTAGCAGTACAGGCCACGCGCGGCTCAAGGCAGACTGGGCGGCTGCGCGGGCAGCACCACTGCCCCCGCCCGCTGCCCCGGCCACGGCGCATACTGCCGCACGGACGCCCCCCACCCAACCGCACTGCGCACCCCCCCACCCGCCCATCACACCCTCCAACTGAAAGCAATACAAATAAATATAAGGCTAAGACAATAATCTATATTATAAAACAAACTTAGTAGTTTCTAACA
This sequence comes from Molanna angustata, assembly GCA_963576475.1. NCBI lineage: Eukaryota > Metazoa > Arthropoda > Insecta > Trichoptera > Molannidae > Molanna > Molanna angustata. The sequence continues at coordinate 6,105,221 of OY754989.1, forward strand.
TATCCAGCAGTTTAATGAATCTATTTATAATAAATAGATCAAAATTGAATCTTTTTAAAGGTGCATATACGCAAACATTGGATTATGAAGACATAATTAGTGAACGGTGCCTTGATTCCCGGTTCCTGGACCTAGTGATAAGTAATTCAATCATTTAATAGAAACACTAGACCTAGTCATAAGTAATTCAATCATTTAATAGAAACACTAGACCTAGTCATAAGTAATTCAATCATTTAATAGAAACACTAGACCTAGTCATAAGTAATTCAATCATTCAATAGAAACACTAGACCTAGTGATAAATGATTCATCTCTTCTTGTCTGTCTGATATTGTAAAACTATTCATTTTATTAAAAGTTTATTTTGTGTTTGGAGTTTTTTCTCAAGACATAGCATGATTAATGACAGCTAGTTTTCTTAGGAAACCAAAAATCAACGGCTACAACCTCTCTCATTTCATTCCTATCCTCTTTGAATATTTTCTTTGTCAAGCGTTCCTTATTCATTCTTTGCATATGGCCAAACCATCTCGATTTGATCATTCTCATTATATCGATGACATTTTGCTCAATTAAAAAAAATTTGATTTTTTCAATATGCTCGTAATAAATGCTCAGACAAGTTACCTGTAATCTGAGAAGATTCAGTGTTGCCACAGCAACACACTCACTCTCCTGCGGTGTTAGCAACGGTGAAACGGAGGCCACGGAAGAGGAGAGGGGGGCCCCTCCACCAGGGGCTGGGCCCCCTCCTCCCTGAGACAGCCACAGTAATTTCTCCAACTGCCTGGAATGTCATTGTCAACATAGTGAATGAAGATATAAATATTTACTTTTAAATCTATTTTAAGCACAATTTAACATCTCTCCAATCTATACTATGAAAATACACTAACAACGATTGGATAAGGCTCGTAATGCTCAAAAGTCAATTATTATAAAGAAAAAACAAACACCACATTCGCACAGCGTAACTTTAAATTTCTTGACCCTAAGATGTACAATATACTACTACCTGATACTTGGAAAAGAATGAAAAAAGATATAACTAATAAAAGTCAATTATTAAAAAGAAAAAACAAACACCACATTCGCACAGCATAGCTTTAAATTTCTCAGCATAACTTAGAAAGAAAGAGAGTTTAAGAAAATGAGAACAAATTAGTTGTAATAAGATATTGAATGTATCATCATGTGTATTCAGTGTCAGTTTGCTTTAAAGAATGAAGCAGTGAGCACTGGATGAGCACTGGATGAGCACTGGATTTGTAATCCAGCAGTGGTGACAATTTCACTAATTTCATTTGCCTATGGAAAGAAGAAATATATTGATATTTCACTAACTTGAATGTAGACTCTGTTAGATCCAATATGAAGGGCAACGAAGACGGCAATGTACGAGGTTGGGCTTCGCTCCAAACAAACATCTGATTGGGACCACAGCTAACACCTGGAATTCAAATCAAAATTACATAAAATAATAACAGACAGAGAAATAAGAACACTTGTTTTTAATGTCTTATGTTGAGAAAGTGGTTCGTAAACAATGAAACATATATTCCAACTTCGTCTCTATTGAGATATAATAATAAACACTTCCTGCGCAAGTGGCGAGTTTATTGCTATATGGAAATTTCTTTCAACTAACCATCGTTCCCATCCCAGAGCAACAATAATTGTGTGAGGAATGAAATTACATAAATTTCTCCTCCGTTGAAGAACGAACCAGGACGCCCGCACAGAAGTCAAACGGCTTACCAACTGTGTCACAGCAGTCGACATATACAGGCATAAGTTTGTCATAAATATCATCAACTCCGATGTTTGCGTATACAATATGCGATCATAAAATATAAAAAAAATATATATACCGATAATAGTGAGATGGTCGAGATTACGATGCAGGAGCTGCAGGGGTCTGGCTCCTCCCCATCCCCACAGTTCGCCCCCCGATGTGATAGCAGCGGCCCCCTGGGCACCCAGAGACACGCACACCACCATCTTGTCTGAAACACACAAGTATTATAAATATTAATTATCAGGCAGGCGAGCAGCCAAGATGTCAGATGCACCACACTCCATATTGCACCAAGTAAAATACAAATATACCATTCTAGCTATAAAGTTCTTAAAGGAGTTTACTCATCGGATGCAAACTCTAGGTAGGGTGTCTGACATGACAATAATACCATTTTGTTGTGTATTATATACTGCACTGCCTCAATTATTGAATTAAAACTAACCTTGCATGCCTTGTAGTAGAGTTGCTGCAATGACTTCTTCTGGACTATAGAATCTCAGCATGAAATAATTCTCTTCGTCCCAAGTATAAACTCGACCCCTGAAATATAACAGTCACCCATGAAATATTTACCAATTAATGTACTAATTTAACAGGATATTCACCAATTAATGAACTAAATTAACAGGATATTCACCAATTAGTGTACTAAATCAACAGGATAATCACCAATTAATGTACTAATTTAACAAGATATTCACCAATTAATGTACTAAATCAACAGGATAATCACCAATTAATGTACTAAATTAACAGGATATTTACCAATTAATGTACTATATTAAGAGGATATTCACCAATTAATGTTCTAAATTAACAGGATATTCACTAATTAATGTGCTAAATTAACAGGATATTCACAAATTAATGTACTAAAATAACAGGATATTCACCAATTAATGTACTAAATCAACACGATATTCACAAATTAATGTACTAAATTAACAGGATAATCACCGATTAATGAACTAAATTAATAGGATATTCACCAGTTAATGTGCTAAATTAACAGGATATTCACAAATTAATGTGCTAAATTAACAGGATATTCACCAATTAATGAACTAACTTAACAGGATAATCACCGATTAATGAACTAAATTAACAGGATATCAACCAATTGATGAACTAAATTAACAGGACAATCACCGATCAATGAACTAAATTAACAGGATATTCACAGATTAATATACATAATCAACAGGATATTCACCAATTAATGTACTAAATTAACAGGGTATCCAAAAAAGAATGTTCAAAATTAACAGGGTATTCAAAAATGAATTTACTTAAGTACCTTTATTTTTACTTCTGTAAATATTTCACAGATTGCAATGTTTTTTGTTTTATTTTCTTGCAAAGGTGTTAATAAAAGAGGATTACCTATCATCCAATGCTACACAAAAGTGAGGTCCGCAGTAGACCTTGAGTATGTGAAGTCCGGCGAGTCCCGGCAGGGGAGTCAGCTCGGGGCTAGCGGTGGCATTGCGCCCCCAGTCCTTCCATAGGTAAACAGTACCCAGACTGCTGCACAGCAACAGGTGCTCGTCGTTCCAACCTGAGTTCATTTGGAGATATTATTTATGGTAGTTGTTTCAATAGCAAAGATTAATGGATTTAAATGTAATATTGAGAAAGGCTACACCAATCACTGTTCTAGGATGATGCGGGGTTTTGGGTTTTCTCACCAAAAATAATAAATACAACTAATTTTTTCTTTGAAATTAATTCTTAGATTGAAATAAAGTTGCATTAACGCAATAAATAGATGGCAATGGCCAGAAAAGTTGCATGAAATAATTGTGCATCATCAGACCAATTAGATTGTATCAGTATAAGTACTTTCTTTTACACATGTTTGGTTCTATTGGATGATTTGGGTCTACATTATGTCCTATTTTGATTCGTCTAAATTTTAGTTAGTATATGAGAAATGTCAAAAAGTTAACTACATTTATACGGGACTCATTATATCACACCGCGTGGATAAAATCCTTTTATCCACGGTCGCCCATTGGTTACAGACGTTTTTGTACTCTGAAACCAATCAGTATAGGACATATTGTCCAAGTATACTTCAGTGTATGACGGATTTGGTGTACGCAAAACCATAGATCAGTGTACCATATTAATATTCACTACTACTACTTTGTAATATAATTAATAACACTAATGCACCATAATATCTGTGAAATCATAGTCTACCTCTTCTATCATAGATCAGTGTACCATATTAATATTCACTACTACTACTTTGTAATATAATTAATAACACTAATGCACCATAATATCTGTCAAATCATAGTCTACCTCTTCTTTCATAGATCAGTGTACCATATTAATATTCACTACTACTACTTTGTAATATAATTAATAACACTAATGCACCATAATATCTGTCAAATCATAGTCTACCTCTTCTTTCATAGATCAGTGTACCATATTAATATTCACTACTACTACTTTGTAATATAATTAATAACACTAATGCACCATAATATCTGTCAAATCATAGTCTACCTCTTCTTTCATAGATCAGTGTACCATATTAATATTCACTACTACTACTTTGTAATATAATTAATAACACTAATGCACCATAATATCTGTCAAATCATAGTCTACCTCTTCTATCATAGATCAGTGTACCATATTAATATTCACTACTACTACTTTGTAATATAATTAATAACACTAATGCACCATAATATCTGTCAAATCATAGTCTACCTCTTCTATCATAGATCAGTGTACCATATTAATATTCACTACTACTACTTTGTAATATAATTAATAACACTAATGCACCATAATATCTGTCAAATCATAGTCTACCTCTTCTATCATAGATCAGTGTACCATATTAATATTCACTACTACTACTTTGTAATATAATAAATAACACTAATGCACCATAATATCTGTCAAATCATAGTCTACCTCTTCTATCATAGATCAGTGTACCATATTAATATTCACTACTACTACTTTGTAATATAATTAATAACACTAATGCACCATAATATCTGTCAAATCATAGTCTACCTCTTCTATCATAGATCAGTGTACCATATTAATATTCACTACTACTACTTTGTAATATAATAAATAACACTAATGCACCATAATATCTGTCAAATCACAGTCTACCTCTTCTATCATTGATCAGTGTACCATATTAATATTCACTACTACTACTTTGTAATATAATTAATAACACTAATGCACCATAATATCTGTCAAATCATAGTCTACCTCTTCTTTCATAGATCAGTGTACCATATTAATATTCACTACTACTACTTTGTAATATAATTAATAACACTAATGCACCATAATATCTGTCAAATCATAGTCTACCTCTTCTATCATTGATCAGTGTACCATATTAATATTCACTACTACTACTTTGTAATATAATTAATAACACTAATGCACCATAATATCTGTCAAATCATAGTCTACCTCTTCTTTCATAGATCAGTGTACCATTTTAATATTCACTACTACTACTTTGTAATATAATTAATAACACTAATGCACCATAATATCTGTCAAATCATAGTCTACCTCTTCTATCATAGATCAGTGTACCATATTAATATTCACTACTACTACTTTGTAATATAATTAATAACACTAATGCACCATAATATCTGTCAAATCATAGTCTACCTCTTCTATCATTGATCAGTGTACCATATTAATATTCACTACTACTACTTTGTAATATAATTAATAACACTAATGCACCATAATATCTGTCAAATCATAGTCTACCTCTTCTTTCATAGATCAGTGTACCATATTAATATTCACTACTACTACTTTGTAATATAATTAATAACACTAATGCACCATAATATCTGTCAAATCATAGTCTACCTCTTCTATCATTGATCAGTGTACCATATTAATATTCACTACTACTACTTTGTAATATAATTAATAACACTAATGCACCATAATATCTGTCAAATCATAGTCTACCTCTTCTTTCATAGATCAGTGTACCATATTAATATTCACTACTATTACTTTGTAATATAATTAATAACACTAATGCACCATAATATCTGTCAAATCATAGTCTACCTCTTCTATCATTGATCAGTGTACCATATTAATATTCACTACTACTACTTTGTAATATAATTAATAACACTAATGCACCATAATATCTGTCAAATCATAGTCTACCTCTTCTTTCATAGATCAGTGTACCATATTAATATTCACTACTACTACTTTGTAATATAATTAATAACACTAATGCACCATAATATCTGTCAAATCATAGTCTACCTCTTCTATCATAGATCAGTGTACCATATTAATATTCACTACTACTACTTTGTAATATAATTAATAACACTAATGCACCATAATATCTGTCAAATCATAGTCTACCTCTTCTATCATTGATCAGTGTACCATATTAATATTCACTACTACTACTTTGTAATATAATTAATAACACTAATGCACCATAATATCTGTCAAATCATAGTCTACCTCTTCTTTCATAGATCAGTGTACCATATTAATATTCACTACTACTACTTTGTAATATAATTAATAACACTAATGCACCATAATATCTGTCAAATCATAGTCTACCTCTTCTATCATAGATCAGTGTACCATATTAATATTCACTACTACTACTTTGTAATATAATTAATAACACTAATGCACCATAATATCTGTCAAATCACAGTCTACCTCTTCTATCTGCTGATGGTACCACACTAGCTATTCCCATTCATTCTACTGAATTTCTCGGTTCCTCTTTTCAAGTACAATCAGCAAGACTATGGAGTATTGAACCTCCCTCCCTCTCTCCCTCCCTCCCTCTCTCCCTCCCTCTCTCCCTCCCTCTCTCCCTCCCTCTCTCCCTCCCTCCCTCCCTCCCTCTATAATATAAATGTTATAAAAGAGTTATATTGACCTATAGCCATGTGCAGTACTTTCTCTCCAACGGGTAGTTGTATAGCGGACGGTGTCAGAAGTTGGGTCCCCCAGCCTCCTTCACCCCACAGATACAAAACTCCTCCAACTGACAACGCAGCACTGAAAAAAATCATCAAAATTAAAGATAACTTCCACACTGAATATAAATAATACATGACTTGTTACGTACTTGTTACATACTCCTCACTAACCGAAGGGGATATATCGTCGTTGCATATTTAAAATGACACATGTGCTTGTAACCTTCTTTTGAGAAAACATGAAAAAACGTTTTAAAATAATGTTTTTACAAAAAATAGTAATAAAACTATTACAAATAAATAGCTAGACACTTTACTTTTATTATAGCATTGTTAAAAATTAAATATATTGTCCCAAATTAACAGAATATATTATAGTTCAAAAAATTAATTACATGTGTCATTTTCTATGTGTAGATATATGCACATGGATCATTTTGTGTATGACACAAATTTAGTACTACCTGTCAAATTATAAATACTGGTGTCACTTTTTTGGAAATTATATTAGTTTTTTATTATTTTATGTATTATTTTTTACTATCAATCAGCACACTACCTAATTGGCATATTATTTAAATAAATCATTGCAGTTATAACAATCAATTTCAAACATCAGATAAGGTTTTTTATACTCCTAAGTTTGAAAACTATTTTGTAGTTTTTAGCAATTAATTTATCTGATTTAAAATATTATAATTCTATTGCAGATTGATGCTCATGAGTTAAAGGTGCTTGAGCACAAATATTCAACAATTAATAATAGTTTTGATCCAAGTGATAGTAAAATGATACCTACATAATATCCTAGATACATACCTCATATCCTAGATACTTACATAATATCCTTTTATTGATAAAATCTTCAATACAGCTTCACCCAAAATTTATTTATTAATAATCTTTATTTTTATAATTCTTCATAAATTAACAGTTATTAAATAAAATCATCATCTTCTTTATTGACCAATATTAAATTATGAAATCAGAAATGGAAATAAATTTGATCATTCTTTCAAAATTTATTTAATAACAATTATGTACTTAATAACTATAATACAATTTAATGGTAAAATTATGCATCTGCAGCTTTTGCTTGTAATACACTGCAGATGCCAACAACTTTGGACACAATAAGACGCTTTGCAGGTCTATTGTGATCACATTCGTGTCATCGTTGGCCAATTCTTTTGCCTCTTTTTTGGCTTTACGAGCCTCCTCATTTTGTATCCAATGTGCATCAAATTCATTTTTTGATATTAAGCCATATTTATATGAAAGACATATGTCACATTGATCTTTTCGAGGTTTGTGAATTGAAATTTTTTCATCTTTAATGACTTTTTCAAAAAGGTTCCTGCCCACAGTGGGTAAGGATTCGCTCCTACACCACTCATTATACACATTTAACAAATGTGTATTGGACAGGAACGTAGAATCCACAAACCTCATACTAGAATTTGCTCTACAGTATTGGCTGGGCACTTTCGGTAATAGGTCAAACCATCTCTTTATATTATTAACATTTTCATCTTTTTTCAACGACTTTTGAGATGGTTTTTTAACAGGTGAAATATTTTCCTTTTGAAGTTTATCACTATGCAAGGTCCATCTCGAAAACATGCTTTGTTTCATATCTAATGTATTTAAAAACATTTCGCGGCATACTTTGAATTTATTTCCTGAAATTGTCGGTAAATGTATACTATGAGAATGTTGTTTTATTAGAGAAACGCCAGGGCGGCATTTCTTAATATCCTTTGGGATTACAAGACCCATAACGTAAGATTTTTTCTGTTCCCAAGATAGGGACCAGAAGAGTTTAAAAAGATGGGCACGATCCTCATCACTGATAAGGCTACAGCAAAATGTATTCGCATTGAATACTTGAGAATCGTGCTTACATCTAGGTTTGATGGACCTTGCAGCTTTTACCTTTTCTTGGACATATTTGTTGCCTTCTGGTTTAAAACCTAAATACTCCTTACCCTGTGACCTGCGTTTTTTGTTTTTTTTAATTTTCTGTGTGACAATGTCATCATATAGTTCACTTGATATCAAAAACTCACCAGATATTGGACACAAAATTCTATCATTCTGCAAAGTTTCAAAATGAGTATTGACTGTTGGAGATTCTGTTTCATTTTGTACAGGGATAAGCTCTCCAGTCAAGGGACACAACATGAACTCGTTAACATCAGCCATGTTGCTGCATGATATCGAATCTGAATCTTGTTTTGATCGCTGTGTTATCGTACAAAGTTCCCCTGCTTCTTCAGTAGTCGACGTTTGTACAGGGATAAACTCTCCAGTCAACGGACATAACATGAACTCATTAACATCAGCCATGTTGCTGCATGATATCGAATCTGAATCTTGATTTGCTCGCTCTCTTATCGTACAGAGTTCCCCTTCTTCTTCAGTAGTCGACGCTACTCTTCTGGCTAAATGCACCATCTTTTCGGTTCTTTTGCTATACATTTTCTGAAATGAAACAAAAATTAGAAAAATTAGACTGTTTCAAAGCAGAATGTAATCTTTAAATAAACTCAAAAGTTTTAATTTCATTGTAATCACGTACCTTGTAACTTTGTGGTGAATAAATAGTCTTGAATTAATATTTGGAGTATAATTATGAACATATAATTTAAGTGAAACAATCTAGAACAAAAGAAACAAACATATTATTAGTAAACAATGACAAAATATTATAAAAGTAGTTCTAGGAATATAATACATGATTTAATATTTGAAGGCAATTCAAAGCACTCACCTGTAACAAAAATCTCTAATAGTCACTTATATAGATAAAAATTTGGCATAAAAAAGTGTCTATATCATTTAACAACATAAATAGCGCCCTTTATCACTTAAACAAAAATAGTGTTCTTATCACTTTACGACAAAAAGAGTGTCCTTTATCACTTTAAAAATAGTGTCCATATCACATAAAATATCACTGAATTATATTGAAAAAAGTAAAAAGCAATAGAATTATAAATATTTTACTAAAAAACTCACGAAACACGAAAAACGCAAAGCAACAACGCAAGGCGTCACAGAGTGAAATGTCATTCGCTTGTACCGACAGGCACGCCACCCACGCCGCGGCCATAGACAAAACGAACCATGTGATAATCGGCTGTTATTTAAAATGATCCATGTGCAGTAACCACCACATGTATCATTTTAAATATGCAAATATTATGACGATTTTACATAATTTAAATTCTATCTTTAAAAATATACATTATTTTACTATGATAGTAATACCAGTCGATAGAGAAAAAGAAACTGAATATAATGGTATATTTAACTCATTTTCGCCAAAAATACCACATGTGTCATTTTAAATATGCAATGACGATATATTCAAAATATTGTTTATTAATATGAAACCGTCATGACGAAATGTCATGGAATATGAAGACGGTAGACGGTAGATTTATATTCCTACTTTAAGGACCTAGGTCTCCCTAGGGGTAAAATAAAAGAACTTCTGGATATGGTGGTAAAAGCAGCATTGTCCGAGTCCTATTGGATTTAGTTGCGCAGGGGAGTAGAGAGTAGGGAGTAGAATGGAGTCTAAACCTCAAATAGTGAATTATGATCTCACCTGGACGATGGACCACTGGCGACTGTTGTAATTCTCTTCCCCCTGAGTCCGGGTATGCGAGTGGGTCTGTCTCTCGCCTGTCTGCCGTCCGGGGGGCCGAGCCCCAGCTGGCCGCGCCGTCCGCACCCCCAGGCCCACGCCCCGCCGCGCGCGCCCGCTGCCAGGTAGTGACGGCCGCACGGATGACACGAAATTTGAAGGACACGTTCGCCATCAACGCCTGAAAGAGAGGTTTAAATAATTACGAATATGTGTAAGAAAATACATAAATACACTACACATCTCTTTTTTATAAACATTCATGATTTGTTACTCTTGATGTGAGGCACCGATTATGAATAGTACTTTCACTCTTTACTTCACCATTTTCGGGTGTCCCGTAAGAGCCGGGTGATCAAAAATACAACAGGCAACAATAACATCTCACATAGTTCAGTAATGAGATTCATCACCCGTTCTGAATGCAGTGAAAAGAGACTGGTGTTTGAGGATATACATACACTCCATCCCTCTCTATCGACCGCCAGTCTTCTCCAATTTATCAGGTCCAATTATCTTATATCGCACAGCACCTTGTCCAGCCATCTCAACCTACATCTGCCTCTACTTCTGCCTTCGGGACAGGTGTCTAATACCTTTTTAGGAATACGGTCATCATCCATTCGGCAAACATATCAAAACCAACGTAAACGCTGAATTTTAATAAATTGGACTACATTTGTTTCGTTGTATGTTGCCTCTAGCTCATGATTATAACCAATTCTCCAGGCCCTTCCGTCGCTAGTTGGGTAAAAGATTTTCCTTAATATCTTCCTTTCAAACACCAATAACATTTTTTCGTCCTTTTTAGTCAGTCCCCAACATTCTGCTCCGTATGTCAGGACTGGTCGGAGAAGACTTTTGTATATAAGGACCTTAGTATTTCATGAGATTAGTCTTCATTTGAGATGTTTAAGTAGCCCGTAGTAACATCTATTAGCCACTGCAAGCTTGCTTTAATTTCTATGCTGATGTTATTGTCCGAGGTGACCAATAATCCTAGGTAGGTGAAGAATACAACCGATTCTACCCAATGTTAAGATAAATAAAAAGTGTACCTAGTATTGGTTGCAGTTGCAGAGTGTCGTAAGGCACAGAGTATAGGGAGCCGTCTTCTGCCAGAAGTAGGGCCAACAGTTCAGCACACGCCATCTGTCTGATGCGCACTTCACCCAAGGTAACTGGTAGGACGTTGTTACTGTACAGCGATATCACCCTCTGAGCTCCACACTGCTCCTTCTGTACATACATATATCTTTAAGTAATAAAGCAATGATTGTGTTAGCATGTGTGTGTGTGTGTGTTTGTCTCACGCCTTCTGAAAAAATAAGAGCATCTAAAAATCTAATTTATGTGCGTGCATGTACCAGTATATCTGACGCAATGACATGCTATAAAAAATATATTCGTAGGAGGCCAACACTAGACTCCTTTGATCCAACTTTAAACCATTTCCCATCATCCAATATTCTATACACACTTGCTTTTATGACAATATGTAAAAATGTGGGTTGTGGCCAATACTAAACTCTTACAATGTTGATAATCAGTCATATTTAAAATCATTTCCCATAGTCCAAGCGTGCAGAAATTGTATATACTTGATGGCAATATATAAAAACGAATTGGTTGTGGCACACACTTAACTCTTCACAACATTTAAATTCAATCAAATTTCAAACCACTTCCCATAGTCAGATTTTGCATAAATTTAGTTTACACTTTATACAGAGGAATGGGCTGGCCAACTTGAAATGATTTACAATACTTATAATCAATCTAATTTTATATCACTTCCCATTTTATGTGACAATATTATAAAAACGATTGATTATTCCATAACATATTTACATTATTGTCCAACGGCGGAGTATTGAAGCTAGTTTAGTATATTATTTACAAACTAAATATCAAACAAATTGCAAAACAACAACTAGGCAAATTAATCAAATATTTTAATGGCCTTCTAGTAGAAATAAAACAAAAAATGACTACACTTATTGGTCAATCAGTTGGTATAATTATTTTACAATCAAAATAAAATGGAATATTTAGTTAAACAATATTTAGATCACCTTAATGAGCATTACCAAAACTCCATTCACCATTCTGACAGTAAAATTAGTCAAATTCAAATCAAATGGAATAGAGCTGAATCAAATTAAGTTGAATTGAATAGAGTCAAATAAAATGGAATAGAATCAAAGCAAATAGATTCAAGTCAAATCAAATGGAATAGAGCTGAATCAAATAGAGTCAAATCAAATATAGTCGAATTGAATAGATTTGAATGGAATAAATTTGGATCAAATCAAATAAATAAATTCAATAACAAAATGTTAAGTTTCCGTATAGTGATATAAAAATAATAATATTTAGATTCTCACATTAGAGTTTCCCTGCACCGAAGCCAAGAGCGGAGCGGCCAGACGGTCCAGATGACAGAGGAGGGCCACTCCAGCAGATCTGACTCCCACTTCGCCGCTTTCAGACTCGGCTGGCAGTTCTAAATTCCTGAACACGCACATAACAACTTATTTACTAAAGATAATAAGTTGTACAATTCAAATTTACATAGCGCCCTTTATAATGCACAGATGGGCTTATTATTGCCATTGGGAAATTTCTTACAACCAAACGGAATTCATATTCATATTTTATGACACATTTTTAACAACTTAATAGAGACGAAGTTGGAATATTATAGGAAAACCAGGAACTCAAGGCACCTACAGGGCCATCATATTTATATATATTTTTTTTTTTTTTTTTTATAAAAAATGAATGTACATATACATCTTCCTACGTTCCCTAAAATAAGCAAATAAATTTGTATTTTAATTGTATTTTAAACTGTAACCTCACTGGAGTATTCCTAACGTTACTGGAGTATTTAGTATTCTTAAGTTAGCAATTGCGTTGCAGAGACATCACTAACTAAATACTACGACAAACTTAAGGTCGATGGCGTAGAAATTCTCATAATTACGTACGAAAAAAAGAGTTATATGGGTTTAAACTGACGTTTAAAATGTTTTCTTTGTGATAACAACACAAACATAAGTAACCAAGCAAACACTGGCAGCTCGATATCACAATTTTTCTGAAATTTCAGCGAATTTTCGGCATCTCGTATAGATCGCTAAATAATCTGGTATTTGATTTGACAAAATTACCAAATACATATTTGCCAAAGTCACTAAAATCATCATCCATCGAAAACATCTCATGTTTTAGTATTAAACCACTCGTAAGGTTCCTCGCTATTAACTTTACTTTTTGACAGTTCGCAAATGTTAGATTACGCCGATGCGTATGCGCTAAGTATTTAGATATGTCTCTGCAATGCAATGTCTCATATGTGAACTTGGTAGCATCCTCCAGTTAGGAAGCCACGTGATCTCCTAACTTAAGTGAGCGACTGTGCAATGAAAACATATTTAGTATTTAGGTAGGACTCTGCATTGGGACCTAAGTCTACACTTTAAGCGCTGGCATCCAATCACAAGTCGTAAGCCCTGTAGGTGGCTGATTTCCTGGTTCCTCTATAGACACATATTCTAAGTTCGTCTCTTTTGAGATATAGTGTTGTTAATAATTGGACAGTAAATAAAAGAACCTGAGGAAGTTGTGTGTAGGTGAAGTTTCGATATTGGGCGGGTCTGTTAGTGGCGGGTCGTTGGAGGCTAGAGGAGGCGTCTGCAGGGTGCTGAGGCGCAGCAGGAAGGGTCCCAACGGAGCTGTACACGCCTCTGGATATAACCTGCAAATGATAATAAAAAATAACTAAATATAAAATAACTTCTCGGACAACTAACAAGTACTACATTCTATCCCCCATCCAACAAACATGGTGTCTCTATCTGGTTTATGATTATTTTTTATTTTTGTTTTTATACTTCTTTTGTATTTTTAATTTCTTATTATTTTTTTTTCTATTCTCTTTTTAATTATTCCTGTAATTGATTGAATTTACTTTTGTGGTTGACTGGTAGAAATTGCCTGCGGGCAATAAGTCCGTCACGTTGTTTTATCACAATAAAAGTTTTTAATTATTATTATGGCAAGACAGTTGGCAGTCCACATCACAGGAGGCTGAAAATGCAGCATAAAACAGGCCCTGGGCCTAATGAAAGAAGAAGAAGATATTCTGTGGTGATAAATATGCTCATCTACAACTTATAATGGGGAGAAAGATAGAGAGAATCGGAATGTTGGGCGTAAAAGAATATCATGGCTGAAAAATCTCAGTCAGTGGATCGGGATTTTGGATGCAACATCAAGTCAGATGACTGGAATATCCATAATGGATATGAGAACAGAGAGATATACCCTTCCAAAGGAGATCTGCATCTCGTCTCATAGGCCTGACTTGACAATATACTCTATTTCATTGAAAAGAGTTATTTATGTGGAGCTGACTGTTCCATGGGACACAAATATTACAAAAGACCACCAATACAAACTAAACAAGCAAGTACAAGGAACTGTTAGATAAAACAGTTCAAAATGGCTTTAGCACAAATATATACATATGTTGTAGGGATGTCCGATATATATCGATATATCGTAAATATCGATGTTTTTGATTCGATATATCGAATTGATCCGATGTTTTGGAATGTCATTCGATATATCGATCGAAACAGTCAGTACTCATCAGTCGTGTTGCAAAAATCAAAATGGGTATGGAACTTTATATTTTTTGATACTAACTTTTTAAATTACAATTAATTAAATTACGCATCTGAATAATGTAAAATATCAATTGTAGGTAATTGTTAACCCATACTGTCAAAATCGTCTTTTTTTTGTCATGTCATAGTCAAAAGTCCCGGGTTTGCTTCTCGATGGAGAACCAGTTTTTAATTGTGTTTTATTCTTGATATGTGAGACGATAAACATTATAACAAGTTTCAAAATAATATTTAACATCTAGTCTAAGAGATAGCAAAGTCAAAAAACAATTCATTTTTTTAATGGCTGGTATATTTTTGAAACATCTCTATAGAGATTGAGGAAGAGATTGTTTTGAAAGCAAGGAAAAATCACAATGATATTCATACAGGGCTTATGACCTGTCATTGGCTGGCTTAAGTGACCACATTACGCAATTGCAACATTCGCCAATTTATAATATATATATTTTTTAACTTGCCACTTATACATGGTGCAATAATGTTTGGATTATGATTGTTGTTAAAATATTTTTTGTATTTTCAGGACACATGAGTGATGATCCTGACAGCGAACCAGCGAACACAGATTGCATTATGGTCAATATAATCTCAAAAAAATATTCGAGTTGTTTATTGAATAAAGGTTTTCATAATTTAATAAAATCAAATCACAACTTGTTTCAAAATAAAGGTATTCCAGCACAAAGAAGTGAGAGATTCACAAAAACATTATATTAATTGATAATTTATTCTTTTTAAGGAATCAAAACTAATACACCAGCACATACATACTGTGTCATGGCAGCTGTTAGAGAAAGCTTTATTTGAATTAAGGAGTATCGCTGTTTGAAAGTGTGTATTATATTAAAGCTGATTGGTAACCAAAGGGGTTACCAATCGAAAGTAGTTAGTAACCAGAGTGGTTACTATTAAATATATGTGGTAACCAGAGGGGTTACCAGTAAAGAGAGTTTACTATATCCCAAGTGGATATGATTTGAAATAAGAACACAAGGACAGTGGTTTAGAGAGAAGAAGAAAGAATGGTCAAAAGTAACAATGAGTATATTGATCACAGTTAATAGTTTGCTTAAGGGTAAATTTACAATTGATGAAATAACTTACAAAGGAACTTTTCTCACGATGAGTAGGTATAACGAGCGAGTTAGCGGGTGTGTTCGAAGTGTCCGAATCTTTGCATGGTGAAGTACCATCGTGCTCGCAGGGTCGAGAGATGATCGGTGGTCGAGTGACGAAGTATCACGTCGGGGTCACCAATAAAGCTGATTGGTAACCAAAGGGGTTACCAATCGAAAGTAGTTAGTAACCAGAGTGGTTACTATTAAATATATGTGGTAACCAGAGGGGTTACCAGTAAAGAGAGTTTACTATATCCCAAGTGGATATGATTTGAAATAAGAACACAAGGACAGTGGTTTAGAGAGAAGAAGAAAGAATGGTCAAAAGTAACAATGAGTATATTGATCACAGTTAATAGTTTGCTTAAGGGTAAATTTACAATTGATGAAATAACTTACAAAGGAACTTTTCTCACGATGAGTAGGTATAACGAGCGAGTTAGCGGGTGTGTTCGAAGTGTCCGAATCTTTGCATGGTGAAGTACCATCGTGCTCACAGGGTCGAGAGATGATCGGTGGTCGAGTGACGAAGTGTCGGCGAGACGGCGTGGTCGAGAACGGCGGCGTGATGTGACGAATCGAAGTGACGGAAATACGGAAATGAAGTGACGACGTGTAGAGGTGTAGACTCCCTTAAATAGTGCTGCGCTGGGGGTAGCAAGTTCAATGTCCTCGAACTTTCTAGACTTATTTATTTGAAGTGTCATACCCAGTTGAGGAGTATTGTCACTTGTTTGACGTTGCGGGCAATGAACTCGGCCTAGCGATAAACAAATGTACTTGCCGTCGCAAGGCGCGCGCTCGAAAGAAATTTCGAGATGTGGCCTGCCACATTATATTTATTTTTAATTAATACTTTACAGAGCAATTAAGTTAAGAGGGTTTCACTGTATTTGAATATAATATAGTTTATGTCAGATGCAACATTGTTTGGTCACCTTGATCTATGGATTGTTGAAAGTGACAGACGTGTGATTTTTTCTCCGGTCAATTAATTAAAATCGAGCAATTATCAGTGGCAGAAACTATATAAATATACATATTTTTTGTTTATTTCATTGTGTTAAGTGTATAGATTTATAGTTTGGTTCCTGTTTCAATTTGTTTGGTTAAATATCTCCATTTTTATATTTTCTCCTCCAACAAATTTGGTGAGTTCGTTCCATTTTATTTGTTCTATTTAAATTTTGTTTTGTACGTAAGTAGGTATTCGTTATTTTTTACATTATTTTTTTTATTATTTGGCGAAAAATAAATGCCGTATTATTGTTTTTTTTTTGTTTAGTTAGCATTATTTTTTATTAATGGAGGAGGATATTAACAAACCGCCCGATCCTGGGCTCATTGATGAACCCTATACCTCTGAATCTGACGCAAGTCAAATTTCCACCATTATCCCGAACAGAAAACGAAAACCATCCCGTTCTCCCGATATTTCCTCTTACAAACAAAAACCTATCCCAATCCAAAATGAAAAAGATTCTATAAACCTAACTTCAACTCCTTCCTCTTCTTCTACCCATCCAAATCTTGATCTTCTTTATACGAAATTATCTTCTCCACCTTACATTGTCCATATACAGAGATCAGAAATAGGAAAAATAATCCACCCCCTCGATTTTGGTAAATACATTTTTTCAAAACAATTTGATGCCAGACAAATAACAAATGGCTCAATAAAAGCCGAAGGTAGGTATAAAATATCTATTGAATTCAAATTGCCAGAAGCAGCAAATAATTTTGTGAAAAATATTGATTTGTGGTCGAACAAAAAATTCAAAGCATTTATACCTACTTTTAATTTAATACGAATGGGCCTGGTAAGAGGCGTCCCTACAGATCTCTCTGAAGAAGAAATCGTTGATGCGCTTAATGACTCGCGTGAATCAATAAAAGTGCTAAAAGTCCGTAGACTAAATTATAAAGATAATTCTTCAGGAACTATTATATGGAAGCCCTCGCAGTCGGTGGTTATCACCTTCGAGGGTCAATCCTTGCCATCTCGAATTTTTCTGTATTACAATTCGCTTCCAGTGGAAATATACAAATTTCCAACGATTCAATGTTTTAATTGTTGTCGCTTTGGTCATTCCAAACCAACCTGCCGCTCTTCTCCACGATGCTATAATTGTGGAGAGGACCACTCCTTTGATCAATGCCCAAATACTTCCAAGGAACCTCTTTGCATTCACTGCACTGGAAATCACACTGCAATAAGTGTAGCATGTCCCGAATTTACGAGGCAAAAAAATATTAAACAGGTTATGGCGTCTGACAGCATTTCTTATTTCCAGGCTTCAAAATTATTTCCACCTACAAAAAAATCTTTCGCAGAAATTACATCATACGATGCTCCACCCAGTGCCATCCATAAAAATTCTGTACCAAATCATCTAAATACTTTACCCTCAACATCCTTTACAAAAACAATATATAAACCAGTCAATCCTAAACCAAAAAACTATCCCGCATTTGACCAAAATCATCATAATTCTCTTCTGTTTAACCCAAATGGACAAATTGTTTCCCAGGCTCCAGATGGATGTGCGTTGCTCAATCCCCAAACTTCCTCCCTTGATATGTCAACCAGTCTTCTTAAAGATAACTCGACTTTTATTCAAACATTAATTACCCTTTTAATTTCAATACTTTCAAATAACAATCATATACCGAACAACGCTGCTTCTTGTCTTAAAGTTCTCCTTTCTTCTATTCCCAATGGCGACTCAACTTAACAAAATTCTTCAATGGAATAGCAGAAGCCTTATATCTAACAAAATAGACTTTACCCAATTACTTCAAACATACTCCATTTCTGTTGCCTCCATCTCAGAGACGTGGTTTAAAGCATCTCATCAATTCCAAGTAAGAGGATATCATTGTCTTAGACATGATAAGCCAGGCTCCAGCGGAGGGGGCACAGCTTTATTTATTAATAATTCTCTACCTTTTAAACAGATTAATATCCATCCAATATCGAACAACATACAAATAGTAGCAGCTGTAATTTCAAATATCACCATTCTATCTATATATATCCCTCCTTCTTCAACCTTTATTGAGAATGATTGGACTTCAATCATATCTCAAATATCTCCCCCATACATGATTTTGGGAGATTTTAATGCTCACTCGCCATCTTGGGGCAGCGAAATAACGAATCTTTCAGGTCACAATGTAATAGAATTCATAGATGTTAATAATATATGCATATTAAATGATGGATCCCCTACTCGGCTTACTCCTCCTAATCAACGAAAGAGTGCTGTAGATTTATCTCTGTGTTCACCATCCTTGGCATCTAAATGTGTGTGGTCAACCATAAATGACCCATTTTCCAGTGACCACTACCCTATTATCATTGAAATAATTAGTCATGTAAACAATAAACCCAACTCTCCATTAAATAGAAATATAAAATTTAGAACAATAAATGCAAACTGGTCATTATTCTCTAAGGAACTTGACTTATTCGTCGAGAGTGAAAATCACTCTCTAAATGACATCAAAACTCAATGTACAATTTTTCCTGACCTTATAATGAAGGCTGCCGTGAAATCGATTCCAAAGAGTAATAGTCATGTAAAAAAGCAACATTCAACACCGTGGTGGGACGATGAGTGCACCCAAGCTATTTCCTTCCGAAGAAAAGCTATATCTATCTACCGTAAAAACATGACGCTGGAAAATTTTCTTAAAGTAAAACTAACTCAAGCGGAAACAAAACGAATACTTAAAAATAAAAAGAGGATCGGTTGGCGAAAATTTTGTGAGAGTTTATCACCCCAGTCGCCACAGTCACATGTTTGGAATAACTTAAGAAAATTCAGCTCTTCATTCAGTCCTCCTTGTACAAAAAATATACCCGAGAAAACCATTATAGGTTTTGTAGATAAGTTAGCCCAACAAACGGTTCCAATGCTTGAAGAAATGCCGACATATGTAAATTATCCAACTCATATATCCTGGTTAGATGCACCATTTTCTATTGACGAACTAAAGTGCGTCACACTCACACTTTCAGACTCTTCCCCTGGACCTGACGGAATTTTGTATAGTTTTGTAAAAGCTTTCTCTGAACAAACCTTAAAATACTACCTGCATCTTTTAAATTATATGTTTGAAACCGGTTTCATACCCAATGGATGGAAAACTCAAAGAATCTTACCTATTCTTAAACCAGGAAAAGATCCTTTAGAAAGTGGGTCATACCGTCCTATTGCAATGTCTTCATGCCTTCTAAAAATTGCAGAACGACTAATAAAAAATAGATTAGATTGGTTTGTAGAAAACCACAACATAATACCTCAAAACCAATATGGTTTTCGTAAAAAAAAGTCCACAATGGATAACCTAAGTCTATTCACAACTGATATTCGTATCTCTCAATTTTCTAATTCATATACACTTGCCACTTTTCTTGATCTCTCATCTGCATACGATGATGTTCTAATTTCGGTCCTGAAAGAAAAACTATCTAAACTACGTATACCCGCCAAATTGGTGCAATTTATTACCAACATACTCACAGACAGAACCATTATAATCGACAACTTCTCTAATAAAATTGTACGGAAATTGTGGAGAGGCTTACCTCAGGGATCCGTTATTTCCCCTATACTTTTCAATATATACATGAGTGACTTAGATCTAATGTTTCATCCATGTATAAAACGACTTTTTTTTGCTGATGATATACTGATATATTTGTCTCATAAAAATATTATCGAGGCTGCGAGGCAGATAACCACGGCGTTGGGGGCGATTAAGGATTGGCTACTTAGAAATGGACTGAATCTGTCGATAACTAAAACAAAGGTGGTTAACTTTACCCGCAAACGGAAAATCCCAAATTTTTCGGTGTATTTTAATAACGAACCATTGCAAATTGTCAAACAAATCAAATTTCTTGGCTTGAATCTAAATAGTAAACTTTCCTGGCTGACTCAGGTCGAACACATTTCTACAAAGTGTGAAAAAGGGTTAAATATGATGCGAGCTGTCACTAGAGTATGGTGGGGGTCACACCCCTCCACTCTTAAACTTATGTATAACTCTCTAGTACGAAGTCACATAGACTATGCCTCATTTCTTTTAGATCCATTGCCTAAATATCTCGATAAGAGACTTGAAAAAGTACAATCAAAAGCATTAAGACTAATTATAGGAGCAATGAAGTCTTCTCCAATCAATGCTTTGCAAGTAGAATGTGCTGAACCTCCTTTATTTCTAAGGAGACAATTTCTAGCAGAAAAATTCCTTTTTAAAGCTCTATCCTTCTCTCATCATCCGATAAAAGAGAGCCTTAAAGATCTTTCAACTGTTCTACAAAAAGGAAACACAAGACACCTTCCACAAATAAATACCCCTCTCCTGGTTAAGACCTACTCTGAATATGAATCTTTACTATTATCACTACAAAACCTACAAAAAGAAAATAAACTTCCAATATACAATACCCCATTTGAATCTTTAAACTATATTCCAAATGTCGAAATTTCAGCGTTCGGGTTAGATAAAAAATATAATAGTTCAAATACACTTAATATAAACACAAAATTTACACAAATTGCTAATTCCAAATTCCCGGAATATACCCTCATATATACAGATGGATCCAAATCTGAAAATCAGAACTGTGGTGCTTCGGTTCACATTCCTGATTTCGGCATTAATGTTTCTTACAAATTGCCAAATGAAGTGTCCATTTTCACAGCCGAAAGCTTTGCGATCAACCAAGCTTTGGCTCTTACTCGATCGCAAAATATCAACCGCGCCCTAATATGTACAGATTCCCGTAGTGCTCTTCAAAAAATTTCATCCAATCCTCTAAATTATCCAGAGGACAGAATCACATGTTCCATTAAAAGTTTTCTATATTATCTAAAAAACGATGAATTTGACATAGTTCTATCATGGGTCCCTGGACATCTTGGGATTGAGGGCAATGAAAAGGCTGATGAACTTGCGAAATTGGGAACTACTTCGGGCACAATTCCAGATAACTTTATTATCCCAATCTCAGATCTTTTACCCCGCCTTAAATCAAATATGCTTTTCAAATGGGATGAAAATTGGTACAAAACAAAAAAATATAAGGGTGCTTATCATGCAGGTATCCAACAAAAAATTTCCTCTAAACCATGGTTTTATAATAGAAACATATCTAAACGATTAATATCATGTATTTCTAGAATGAGAATTGGCCATTGTTCAATTGCCTCCCATCTGTATAGAATTAGAGTTCTAAATAGCCCACTTTGCCAGTGTGGTGATGAGGATGAGACAATTGATCATGTATTTTTTAACTGTAAAAATAATTCCGCCTTCAAAAATATATACAAACAATTAATTAAAATCACTCACCAATCTCCACTTAATATCCAACATCTTTTGTCTCTTAATAATTCACGTGTACTGTCCGTTATTTCAAAATTCCTTTCATTGAATGACATAAATTTATAAAAAAATTAATTTTTCTCCTTTGACACGAAATAATTGGCACATAGCACTCTTTACAGGGTGAATTGCCTTAAACAAAAAAAAAAAAAAAACATTGTTTGGTCCTTAATAAATAAAAATGTATTTTATTTGTGATTTAAGTGCCATTCATTGATATTATTGATACAGAATGATCGATCTGATCGATGTTTTTGATTGATATATCGAATCCTTCCGGTGCCCTGGAATGTCATTCGATACATCGAAACATCAATGTTTTATTTTGAAATATTGAATCAATTCAATCGATCGGAACCTTTGACGGCAAATTAAATAATTTTTCCGGGACTAAAAAAAAAAAAAAAGGTCACCAAATAATTTTTTTCGGCGGGTGGGACTAAAAAAAATAATTTTTTCGGCGGGGATGGGACTAAAAAAAAAAAAGGTCACCAAATAAATTTTGACGGCAAATTAAATAATTTTTTTGGTGGGTGGGACTAAAAAAAAGAGAGGAAATTAATTTTATCGGCCGGACATATCGAATTTGATTTGATTCGATACATCGGATGATATCGATATTTTCATTCGATATATCGAAAAACATCGATGTATGTTTTCGATATAAAAATCGATTTAAAATATCGATATATTTTCAAAGTGGACACCCCTAATATGTTGTAGAGGTGGGGTTGAGAGGCCTGCCTGCAAAATCTTTATATTCCTACTTTAAGGACGTAGGTCTCCCTAGAGGTATAATAAAAGAACTTTTGGATAGGGTGGTAAAAGCAGCATTATCCGCGTCCTATTGGATTTGGTTGCGCAGGGGAGTGGGTATCAGTCGGAAATTAATGGGTGAGTGGTGAGCGTGGCTTGCGTGAGTCATAAAGGGGCCCCTTAATCCCGCATATCTATTCTGCTCGCCTGTTCTGGATGGTACTCTGGTCAACTGTGCTCGTGGGCCTGGTTTCGTGAACCCAGCGAAGCCACGATTGCCTTTCCCTTTTGTACCTTAATCAGGATCGGGATGAGTTTGGTTTGATGGTCGCCAATCTCCGTTAGAAGCGGCACAAGAAGAAGAATAATTCTTTAGGTATTTAATGATTAAATCTTTTTATTTGCACTAAGGTATTGTTTATGTTGAATCTCGTATTTGAATTGTAAATAAAAAAATAAAGATAGTGACCTGTTATCGTGTGTGGGCAGCTGCAGTAGTAGTGTAGCGGCTTTGAGTATCCTCGGTAACTCTGCTTGACGTACGCACAGTTCCAGTGTCAGACAGAGTCCCACCTGCCAATCTTCAGATCCTATAGCACACCCAGCCTCACTGAAACATAAGATTTTTTTTTTATTGGTTGATAGAGAGTTATACAGTCTACACAATGTTATAAAACAGACAATGTACATTGCTTTATTAGTGGACCAGTGAAAACTCCATGCATTATTCAATAGGATAATATTTATTTATTGGTTGATAGAGAGTTATACAGTCTACACAATGTTATAAAACAGACAATGTACATTGCTTTATTAGTGGACCAGTGAAAACTCCATGCATTATTCAATAGGATAATATTTATTTATTGGTTGATAGAGAGTTATACAGTCTACACAATGTTATAAAACAGACAATGTACATTGCTTTATTAGTGGACCAGTGAAAACTCCATGCATTATTCAATAGGATAATATTTATTTATTGGTTGATAGAGAGTTATACAGTCTACACAATGTTATAAAACAGACATTGGCCCTGAGTCAAATTGAAAACGCTGTTCGTTATCGCCAAGCGCTATTTTTTTTTTGTATGTGATTTGACGTTTGTTGTAGAAATTTTTTCTACAATAACAAACAACAAAGGTCAAATCCCATACAAAAAAAAATTAGCGCTTGGCGATAACGAACAGCGTTTTCAATTTGACTTGGGGGCAATGTACATTGCTTTATTAGTGGACCAGTGAAAACTCCATGCATTATTCAATAGGATAATTAATATTGATACAAACAATTACAAATAATATATAATTGATTTGAAAATCAAACCAACAAACACACAGTTATATATAAACAAAATACGATCACACACTCAGGTGAGGGCTCTGAGCCAGTCCACAAATACAGGCGTCAGCTAGCAAATATCCGTCTTTGGGCCCTTATATGTACGAACGCTGCATTCCTCCAATATATGTTGCATTGTTTGAGAGGGATGGCCGTAAGCGCATTGAGCGGATGGAACAATGCCCCACTTTGCCATGAGGTAGATACAGCGTCCATGTCCAGTGCGTATTCTATTTAGAGAGGTCCACGCCTTCTTGGCAGATCGAAACCTGGAGGTATCGTCGTTGGAGTACCCATGTACCCATTAACATTCAGGTTGGTGTTTTCCCAGTCATTGATCCAAATCTCATTCAGGCTGAAACCCTCTCTAACGAGGTCACGTCCGAGTTTCACGGATGCCAATTTGATATGTCCCTTGGTAAAACTGGATGAATACGACAGAATATTGTAACTTATTCTTACCCTGTAACCATTTGATGCAAGAAATCAACGGCAGCGTCAATTAGCTCGGGCCACAGATCCTGCGCTCCTCCCGCCGCAGTTGTGTCTTGGGGAGGATAGAGGGCACGCGGGGGGAGCGCACGCACAGCCGCGAGGGCATCTCGCAGCAGCGCGGCGCACTCCTCTCTGGCGTCCCCGCCACGCCATGCGCGCCGGGCGACACTCAGAGCCAAGCGGAGGGCAGCTCGGGCACCGACACGAGCCAGCATAGCTCGACAGCTGAAAATCAAAAATTAAATAGTTTTTTGTAAATATACAAAGGGCACGATGGCTATAATATTTCTATGTATATAATGTAAAAGAAAAAAAATCAAATCCTTGTACCTCAAAATAAATTTAAAAACTATTGTTTCAGACCCTATGGGCCGGTATTACAGTCTCAGTTTAAGAGCTAAACTCAAGTTTTACAAAAATCTAGCGTATTACAGTGTCTGTTTAGGCCTAATCTTCCCTCAAATACGTCACTAAAACGACAAATATTTAACTCAACGTTTCTGGCGGATTAAGTACTTAACGGTGAGTCAACTGTCATTTGCTAGGCAACGCGTGTAGTTTCAGTTTCTATCACTAGAGACGTTAGGCAACGAGTTTAGTTTCAGTGTTCTATCACTAGAGGCGTTAGTTGTATCGACAGTGGCGCCACACAACAAAACAAACTGACAGCCATATTGAAACGAACATGGGCATTTAAAAGCATCATTTTGGTGAAAAAAAAAAAATTACCATGTTGGATAATAAAACAATAGTATTTCAAGTCGTAGCGTCCCGTTTTGTAGTTGGTATTATTTGAGGTTATTTAAAATTTGACAGATAATAACCATAGAAAAAGTAAAATATGTCTATAATTGAAGATTTAGTAATTGACATGTCATATTGCACTCTAATACGGAAATGGATTCAATCTCCTCTTAACATTAATCTTGAGTTTAACAAACTCAATGAGTTGAGGGCCAACTGTAATACCGGGCTTATGATTTGTAGCCACTTGTCAAATACATCTCTTGAAATTTTGGGATGTGGGTTCCATCTGAGGAAAGGAACATTCATTCCGGAAATATGTGGCAAAAAAAAAGTATATACAAGTGAATTATTAATAAATTAGTGCATTTTTATTTATATCAAATATCTCCTTCTACTGAATGCAATGTGGGATTTAGGAAATATATTACTTGGCGGGTTCTGCGTCTCCCTTGTCCTTGTCTGTATCAGATGTCGATGGTGGTCCTCCTGAACTCCTCCAGTTCTGTCTACCACTGGCCGCTATCAGAGCCTGGCGCTCTGCCCCGTCATACGTCCTAAAATAAACATCATATTAAAAATACAAATTATAAAAAATTTGCTGACGATACCAGGATATATGAAAATCTGCACAATTCCTTCCAGAATTGTACAGATTTTTAAGCTGATCTAGATAGTTTTAAATTCGTCTAAATGCTTAATGATTACCTTCACAAGAAATAAATCTCCCATCAAGTTCACATAATCCATTGACAATCCCATCTTCTTCTTCCTAGCCTTCCCTCCACTGCTGAATTTAATTTATACAAGATCCCACTAACCATATATGGTTATCTATATTGCTTACATATATACAATATAAAACATACATACATACCATATAACACATTTATATTTTTATAATCTTACTTTTTATATTATTTATAAATTATCGAGGAAACAATTGTATGAAGGTGTCGAATCTTTAGTGGAAACTGCACTTCGTTAATCTTTCCACAAAAAAATTAGTATAAATTGTATCAATCTCTATTAGGGCATCCAAAGAATATGTGATCCAGATCTTCAAGATCTAGGCCACACTCGCAATGAGGAGAATATAGTCATAGTCATACAAGTAAATAGTTATATACAGTTTACATTATGATGGTGAGTCAACCACTATGTTGAACAATAGCAATGTGTTACCACTTCAATCTATGAACCCTTGGGTTAGTGTCAGTGCTCTTTGTAATGGATTCATGATTATTTATAAAAACTTGCGCATACTTGGTGAGGACTTGTAGATGCCTGGCCATGATGACACAGTATATCTTGAGGGACTCCATGGGGCCACAGTTGGAGGCAGTCTCCACGGCCCTCTGGACCATCTCCTCCCCTAGTTTCTCCACAAGCAGCTCCACTGTTGACTCGTCTGTAAAACACAAATAACAAAATACATTCATCTCAAATATAATCTATATATTAATATGAGAAGTGAAAACTTCAATTGCGCGTGCATACACACTAATGTATCCAAATGGGAACTTTTGATCACTGTATTTTACTTTGTTGATGCTTTTGTTTATATTGCTATTAACTTTATTACTTTTACTTTTATTTTTGTTACTTTGTTACTACTTGGTACTAATTTTGTTTTACTTTTATGTTTGTTAATAGTTTGTTGGCTTTGTTATTTGTTATTAGTAATTTTATTTTTCATACGTTTGTTAAGTACAGTATGTCGATAAATTATTATTATTATATTTTATTTTTATTTATTTATTGAAAACAAACATACAGCCAATTTAGTGCGTAGGACAAGCAGACAGTAATACAAGAAAGAAGCCAAAAATGTTTGATGAATATTACTGGTTAAAAAACATGAATTGAAAAAGAAACATCCTCAATAACATAATATTTTTTGCTGTAGAAAAAGGAATTTGGGAGAAAATGGGGCATTATGGGTAACGTGCGTTAAGGCCCCCATTCACGATCGTGCCATCCTTCCAAATGGCTTGCCAACACTCCAAAATGCGCTCGTCAATGTCAAAACCCGCGCAGCCCAATTGGCCTGACACACCAAAATAGAATTCCAAACGATCGAAACTCCATAGTACCGCGACAAACGGCGCGGCGCGTCCTGCCGATACGGCATGCTCGTGAGTGTGAAAACCAGCGGTACATTGCGCCATCTCATTGCGCCGAGCTGTTTGACACTCTCGTGAATGCGAAAATACAACATTTTCTCTTTGGTTTTTTCTTTTTATATATAAACAAACCGCTATATAGCAGTTATATAAAACTCATCATCAGAATTATAACTCATTTTTACTTGAAAATTGCGCCGACCGCTTGTGTATACTAATTTTGATGGCTCGATGGAGCGCCCGTGAGTGTGATGAAAATTTTACAATGCTCCAAATGGAGCGACGCCGAATGACACGATCGTGAATGGGCTGCTTAACAATTGTGTAATATGGTTTTTAAGTAGACAGTTAATGATCTATTCAATGTTTATTTAAATAATTTACAAAAGCAATTATTTCTGGGCAGAGGTTCTCCGTCCGTGCAAGTAATCCACAATAATTATCAAAATAACCTGTGTCGGGTCCCCAGTGCATGGCCTGCAGCATCTTGGTGGCAGTCACGGTTGAAACTTGGGCAGGGGCGGCTGGCGCGGCTGTGCTATTACACGGAGGGGCTAGGCGAGAGCACGGAGAGCAGTTGCACCCAGACAGGGGACCGCACATACCAGATGGACAGCACGGACATGTCAGTACCTGATAACATCATAATATTATTACTGTCAAACAGACAGCCAAAATGATCTTTATATTGCACCAACAACAACTATACAACAATCAATCATTCACTCCTTCCTGCCATAGAGGAAGCTGGAGGAAGCTACCAAGTTTTTGTATGAGAATTGCATTGCAGAGACATATCTAAATACTTAGCGCATGCGCGTCAACGTAAACTAACATTTGCGAACAATCAAAAAGTAAGGTTGATAGCGAGGAACCTTACGAGTGGTTTAATACTAAAATACGAGATTTTTTCGGTGGATGATGATTTTATAGGCTTCGTTGAATATGTATTTGGTATTTTTGTCAAATCAAATACCAAACAGAGTATTTAGCGATCCATACAAGATGCCGAAAATTCACTGGAATTTCAGAAAAATCGTGACATCAAGATGTCAGTGTGATCTTGGTTACATATGTTTGTGTTGTTATGACAAAAAACATTTTAAACGTCAGCCCATAGAAAGCTATCTATCTCTTTTCATCATACATAATAATGTGAATTTCCGCGCCATCGACCTTAAGTTTGGCGTAGTATTAAGTATTTAGTTAGTGATGTCTCTGCAATACAATTGCTTCAGGAGTAATGCTTTTTATTAAATTTTTGTATTTAAAATAACTCACTCCATATAAATATGTACATCATACCAAAACTCACTATCATAGAGGTTAACAAAATAAAATAAAATAGCGTTCACCTTGAGGCTGCAGTAGTACTTTCCGTTTGGTGCCTTCCTGGACGGGACGCCCGCGCTGTTTGTTACGGTGTCTTTGTGCACATGCACCTTGACCAGGTGGTTGTACCAGGTGTGTGCCAGGTCGGGCTGTCTCAGGGCCAGGAGGGGGGCAGCCCCTGCCCAAGTGCCACCCCCCCCGCCACCACTCTCGTCACAAGACTCCCACACAGACAGGCCCTCCACAACGCCGCACTCCTCTTCCTCCGAAATAGACATCTGATGGAATTACAATAAATTAATACACTGCTTATTCGACTCAATAAAATAAAAATTTGTTTACACAAATTACCTATGTACTTATATTTTATTTAATTAAACACAGACAAAGGCATGAATGCCCAAATATTTCTGCGCCTAATAATAATAAATAGGTAAGTACATATCACAAAAAACACCAAGGCTAGACTCATCAGGGCTCTGATATTCTCCATGTTCCCGTATGGTGAGGAAACATAGGGAGTCAGAGGGAAAGAGGATCGATGCTTTCGAAATGTGGTGCTGGAGGCGTATGTTGCGCATCCCATGGACAGCCAGAAGAACCAATGTGTCAATTCTAGACAAGTTGAAGATCGAGGATCGTCTGTCGACGATATGTTACAGACATATCCTTCAATTCTTTGGACACATTGCCAGAAGGGAACCAGACTGCTTCGAGAAGCTTGTTGTGATGGGCAGCGTGGAAGGACGGAGATCTCGTGGTCGCTCACCGACCAGATGGAGCGATTTGGTTAAGTCCACAATGGGGTCTTCGGTGACTGGTGCTCTGCGTTCAGCCCAAAACAGATTGGCATGGCGGCGGGCCATATGTGTGGCGACGGACTACAACCGCTATCCTCAGTCATGAGGAAGAGGAGGAATATAAGTACATACTTATAAAGAGTATTGTATGTAGGTATACAAGTTTCCTACCTACACTACACTATAATATGCAGTGTACAGAAGGTGTAGTGTGTATTTTATATAATATAATTATTATGTTACATTACAAAGTTTAGAGTTGTAGACTTTAAGATTAAACACAATAATTAAACAAATGAAACATGAGAAAATAAACATTAGAGTTATACTTAAATATATTATAGTAACAAGCAGACCCGGATGCCTGATGTTATGGCCTATCCATTTTGATCGTTGTTGGGCAACCCTCTTTAGGAGTTGTCTCATTTCTACTACTTAACTCAGTACCACTGATCCATTGGTCGGACCATTTCAAATGACGTATTATTCTATTTGAGTAGTGCCAAACTTGACTTGAGTTGAAATGAGATCTCTACAGAATTTGTAATAGAACAATTATGACAGAGTAGGAAATGAGATCTCTAAACAGAATTTGTAGTAGAACAATTATGACAGAATAGGAAATGAGATCTCTAAACAGAATTTAAAAAAAAAAAGTATGGCAGAGTAGGAAATGAGATCTCTAAACAGAATTTGTAATAGAACAAGTATGACAGAGTAGGAAATGAGATCTCTAAACAGAATTTGTAATAGAACAAGTATGACAGAGTAGGAAATGAGATCTCTAAACATAATTTGTAATAGAACAAGTATGACAGAGTAGGAAATGAGATCTCTAAACAGAATTTGTAATAGAACAATTATGACAGAGTAGGAAATGAGATCTCTGAACAGAATTTGTAATAGAACAATTATGACAGAGTAGGAAATGAGATCTCTAAACAGAATTTGTAGTAGAACAATTATGACAGAATAGGAAATGAGATCTCTAAACAGAATTTGTAATAGAACAAGTATGGCAGAGTAGGAAATGAGATCTCTAAACAGAATTTGTAATAGAACAAGTATGACAGAGTAGGAAATGAGATCTCTAAACAGAATTTGTAATAGAACAAGTATGACAGAGTAGGAAATGAGATCTCTAAACAGAATTTGTAATAGAACAAGTATGACAGAGTAGGAAATGAGATCTCTAAACAGAATTTGTAATAGAACAAGTATGACAGAGTAGGAAATGAGATCTCTAAACAGAATTTGTAATAGAACAAGTATGACAGAGTAGGAAATGAGATCTCTAAACAGAATTTGTAATAGAACAAGTATGACAGAGTAGGAAATGAGATCTCTAAACAGAATTTGTAATAGAACAAGTATGACAGAGTAGGAAATGAGATCTCTAAACAGAATTTGTAATAGAACAAGTATGACAGAGTAGGAAATGAGATCTCTAAACAGAATTTGTAATAGAACAAGTATGACAGAGTAGGAAATGAGATCTCTAAACAGAATTTGTAATAGAACAAGTATGACAGAGTAGGAAATGAGATCTCTAAACATAATTTGTAATAGAACAAGTATGACAGAGTAGGAAATGAGATCTCTAAACAGAATTTGTAATAGAACAAGTATGACAGAGTAGGAAATGAGATCTCTAAACAGAATTTGTAATAGAACAAGTATGACAGAGTAGGAAATGAGATCTCTAAACAGAATTTGTAATAGAACAAGTATGACAGAGTAGGAAATGAGATCTCTAAACATAATTTGTAATAGAACAAGTATGACAGAGTAGGAAATGAGATCTCTAAACAGAATTTGTAATAGAACAAGTATGACAGAGTAGGAAATGAGATCTCTAAACATAATTTGTAATAGAACAAGTATGACAGAGTAGGAAATGAGATCTCTAAACATAATTTGTAATAGAACAAGTATGACAGAGTAGGAAATGAGATCTCTAAACATAATTTGTAATAGAACAAGTATGACAGAGTAGGAAATGAGATCTCTAAACAGAATTTGTAATAGAACAAGTATGACAGAGTAGGAAATGAGATCTCTAAACATAATTTGTAATAGAACAAGTATGACAGAGTAGGAAATGAGATCTCTAAACAGAATTTGTAATAGAACAAGTATGACAGAGTAGGAAATGAGATCTCTAAACAGAATTTGTAATAGAACAAGTATGACAGAGTAGGAAATGAGATCTCTAAACAGAATTTGTAATAGAACAAGTATGACAGAGTAGGAAATGAGATCTCTAAACATAATTTGTAATAGAACAAGTATGACAGAGTAGGAAATGAGATCTCTAAACATAATTTGTAATAGAACAAGTATGACAGAGTAGGAAATGAGATCTCTAAACAGAATTTGTAATAGAACAAGTATGACAGAGTAGGAAATGAGATCTCTAAACAGAATTTGTAATAGAACAAGTATGACAGAGTAGGAAATGAGATCTCTAAACAGAATTTGTAATAGAACAAGTATGACAGAGTAGGAAATGAGATCTCTAAACATAATTTGTAATAGAACAAGTATGACAGAGTAGGAAATGAGATCTCTAAACAGAATTTGTAATAGAACAAGTATGACAGAGTAGGAAATGAGATCTCTAAACATAATTTGTAATAGAACAAGTATGACAGAGTAGGAAATGAGATCTCTAAACATAATTTGTAATAGAACAAGTATGACAGAGTAGGAAATGAGATCTCTAAACATAATTTGTAATAGAACAAGTATGACAGAGTAGGAAATGAGATCTCTAAACAGAATTTGTAATAGAACAAGTATGACAGAGTAGGAAATGAGATCTCTAAACATAATTTGTAATAGAACAAGTATGACAGAGTAGGAAATGAGATCTCTAAACAGAATTTGTAATAGAACAAGTATGACAGAGTAGGAAATGAGATCTCTAAACAGAATTTAACACAAGAAAATAATGTAAGTCAAAATAAATAGAATGAAATTTAACATGATATGGTTTAACATAAATAATCGTGGTGTATAGTTTAGATAGTAGCATTTCTTTACGTTCATACTTTACACCACATCATGTGTGGATGCGTGAATAAACTTTCATTAGGACCATTATTAAGTCGCACGTCCTAGACAAGAGACAAATTCAAATGTGTATTATTATTTATGAAACACTTTTGGCACGTCCCGTAGCTACAAAACGATAACTAAACGTGGACATTTTTAAATTCGACAATCACAACCATGTGAACGAAGGAATTAAATAATAAGCCACATTGGAAGGGATGATTAATTGCCCAACCCCGACATACTGCCCAATTAGATGAGACTAAAGACGGTGAAATAAAGCCAAATATAAATAATAGTCCATTGGAAGCTGAACTTACTCTCCCAGAAGGATTCCAAGAGATATCAATAGTTTGTATTATTACATTTCGCTACAATTTTCCATCGGTTTATTGACAATATTATCGATGTAAAAACAAGCTACAAGGGTGCACAAATGTCAAACTGCATTTACGCAATGTTGCCAACTAACTCCATCTGTCAAAAATAAATGTATTTTCAAATATATCCTTTTTACTTCTTTTGAGGTTTTCCTTGTATAAAATTTAAAACTCTAGCCACTATCAATTATTTTTGTTCAATTTCAAAATTAAATGCTTACCTTTCGTATGGTTGCTAAAAGAAACAAAGATCATGAAAAAAAATAACGTGTCGTGATATCTGCGGCGACCTTCGTTTGATGAAATAAAAGCTTCGGCGTTTTTTTATTCATATAAAAATAAATAATCTGTTAAAATTTTGATTTTAACCAACTTTTTAAACTTTCGCATAAACGATTAAAATATTTAAAGATGAAGTGGGATTCAAAGTTATGCAACCTCCCGTCTTCTAAGAAGCCACATCAAAGTAAGTGTAGGAAAAAATGAAAAGAATGTTATCGAAGAACGCATATTTTTTATAAAAAGGCGTTATTCGAAATCCCCACCATATTTTTTTAACGGATGTATGTATATTTACATATTTGAATCTATGTATGTGGGTACTCATTTTATAAAGCATCAAAAACGAGAAGGTATTTATTGAAAAATATATTTTAAATATCGCTTCATTTTCAATCAGTAACAGTGAACAGCAAATAAAAAATCAACTTTTCAATGCTTTGTTTTGTTATTTATCAATTTTTCGTACAAATTATTCCAACGAAGGTAATGTCAAAATATTATGTACTTTTGTGAGCAATTGAGTAGCGTTTTTACTGTCAGAAGTACCTACTTATTGTCAAAAGTACCTACGCGTTTACACGAATAACATATATTTTCAAGTATATGGAACGTAGCGTTTAAATGAAAAACATGGTGATTATTTTAGTTTAATTTTAATGTTTTCCAACTGTTGATTTGTTCAAGAAAACTTATTTCTCTTAAGATATCGACATAATTCTAGATTCTAGTCAAGATTTGCCAGACAAAAATTATTAAGCCGTTTGCAGACCAAAAGCTAAGTGCGTGCGTGCGTGTGAGCAGCCGGGGAGAGTGCGAGGGAAGTGGGCGGCTGGAAGATAGCTGGTCGAGCAAACACCACATACATACGGCACCAGGGCGGGCTCTCCGCTCTTGCCGTCTCTAGCTGCCGGGGTTCGTGGGAAACCCAAGTAGAACAGTAGAAGATCCTCAATCTACTTCTACTTTTACATTATTTTTTGAAATTGTTACTAAAAATACGAATTGACAACTTTTAACTCCCCCTTCACCTCAAGATATCATTATATTTTTTTATCTCTCTGCCTTCCCCCGGTTTGTTAAGTGCATTCATAAGTACCTACCTTAAAATACCAACCAAAAATATTTATGTCAAAATTAAAAAAACTGGCAACACGTTTATTCGCCGCCATTACGGTCTTTTTTGGATATCCGCCGGGCGGACGTCTGACGTGTTTGTTAACGGCTTACATAGCTGTATTTATAAAGTGAAAATGGTTTGTAAACTTCATATAATTATCGATACATATTGTTAGTTGTGATCTTTCCTAGAGTTTTTCATTTGCGATGTTCATATACGTCGATGGATGGATTCGATTACTTGCGATTAATTTTGGCCACCTTCTGTCAACGTGCTATGTAAAATTGAACCGTTGTAATATTTACGAAATATTTTGAAAAATCATGTGTGAATTGTTATAAAATATTCGAAATGATGAATATGTGACACATGCGCGTCATATGAAGCAGTCAAGAGTGTTGATTTCGATGTTCAACATAACGTTCTGTTATCTTGTTCAATTGTTTTCATCATTTCTAGCTGTATGTTTGATTTTTACGTGTCTCTGATCGAATTGTGGTAACAATTTGCCCATTATTTTATTACTCTAATGAAAATCACGAGAAAAATTCCATGTTGTGATATTTTAGGTTAAAAATAGCGTTATCAAAACGGACTGACAGTTTCAAGGTATGGGGTATTTATCATCAAGCCTTGCAGCAAATTCTATAAGAGTCATATTCATATTGTGCATCCCTTTATATTGTAATAGTATTGTTTTTACGAACTGTCACATTTATTTATTTTTGAACCTTATGTTCAAGTGCACGAAGGCGGATGTGAATGTAAATATTATATGTTGTGAACTCCATTTCAAACTCGATATTAAATATACGTATTGTTTACCCCACTTTGCAGTAAAAAATAGAGAAGATTTGTAAATATTTCAACCTAAATATTTAATCATACAAATTTCAGTTTGAGAAAGCTTGTGCTCATTAAATATGGTTTTTATTTTGATACTGATTATAAAAGACGGTAAATATTTGAAAATTTTACTAAAAACTCCATTAATAGGTATCTAATTTTATTTATTTATTTACCTTTTATCACACCATATTTATAATGACAACAATAAGTAGATTACTGCTGCCCATCTAGGAAATCCTGTTCTAGGGCTAGCAGTTTACAATTTTAATTGACAATTATATGCAATAATTAACCAGGTGATTGTTCCCGTTCCACACTAAATATGTACACAATCTCAACTTTCTGCACTCACAATCATTACCTCAACAAACATATGGGCTCACACAAAACAGATCAACCAGGTCCCAATGTCCGCCATAATACCTGTCATAAATCCAATCTCTGATGTGATTTTTATTTCAGAGCCATAGAAAGGGACTAGTTAACTTTGTTGGTGTTCATATATATAAATACTGCAACATTCATCTAAATAAATTTGCTGTTAGAAACTTGCTTGAGAAATAATTTGATTTGTTTCCAAAATATATAAAAATAACATTTAGAATGATTTTTCCCCATAGATCTCTTCGCCACTATGCGATTTTAGACTTTTCTGAACAATACGTCATTGTTAGTTCTCAGTTCACCATTACTACAACGGCATTATTTTCGCATCAATATGAAATTTGACTGGGCATTAAAATACCTATATAAACCTGCATTAATATTTTTCGTGCTTATTATTTTTGTTGTTGGCCTTCATGGCTCAGTTGGTTGGGTATCTGACTTCTGATCCAATGGTCTCGGGTTCGATTCCCGGTGGAGACACAGTTTTTAATTGTGTTTTCAGTCTGGATCTGTGAGACTATTAATATCGTAAGTCTCCAAAATGTGGCAACTTGTTGGGGTGCGTGTTAAATTAATATTTGACATAATATCTTTTAGTTGCCCGAAAAGTAATGTAAAAAAATAAAACGATAATATTACGAGGTATCTGCAGTCAGGGAATTTTTTCAACCAGTTTAATCACAATATATCATAATCTCAACCAGTGTATAAAAGTGTCTATAATTGGTTTATTTATTTATAAAAAATATTTTCATCAGCTTTTGACAATGTAATATAAATCAATTAAACGGCCAATTGTTATTTCCAGGGTTTTGTCAAAGTAGTGAAAAACAAGCAGTACTTCAAAAGGTACCAGGTTAAGTTCAAGAGGCGCAGGGAGGGCAAGACCGACTACTATGCTCGCAAACGTCTCACAGTCCAGGACAAGAACAAATACAACACCCCCAAGTATCGCATGATCGTGAGGCTCTCCAACAAGGACATCACATGTCAGATCGCCTTCTCCAGGATCGACGGGGACAGGATCATCTGCGCGGCGTACTCCCACGAGCTGCCCAAGTATGGAATCACGGTAAAGATGCTCCTACCACAGCTACTGTCATTTCTCAGTTATTTGCAATGTCACACAGTCAGTATCATAGGGATAGTCATTTATATGTTCATAAAATACCACTCGTTGATGCCGATAAATACAATTTTGTTTGACTAAACATACTTACAAAAAAATATTAATACTTTGAGTTTATTTTGTAATATAATTCCACCAAAATTCTAAAGCCTTTTCGCTTCAAAATGACGCAAATTTGTTCTACGATAAGTATATTAAATATATTTTTTAATTGCATATACGCAAACAATGGATTTGTTTTCCCTGTCGGGAGTCAAATGATATTTTTATTGACAATAACTGACACTGTTCCTAAAACTAAAATCTACAAAATTAGTGCACCGCAGATAATAATATTAAATTTAATTGTCTATGCCGCAACCACGCATGCGTACTGCTCGGCCATGTTTATTTGTCATGTCGTCTTACTGTAACATTTCAATTGATCGCTAATATTTGGTTTTTATTTTCGCATAACGTAACGCAACATGTGTAAACTATACAATTTTATTTTTTCCGTACGCAACTGATGTTTTTAACTTAACCAAATAATACCCAGCCTGCTGTGAAAATAACTAATACGCTTACAATTATGTTTTGACTAAATTTAGAAACGCTTTGTCACTTGATTTAACTAAAATGTGGTTATAGAATAGGAAATCGAACTTATTTGTGACTGTCAAGTAAGAACGTCCCCATTTTATATATATATATATATGTATATATATTGTTTTTTTAACTTAACCAAATAATACCCAGCCTGCTGTGAAAATAACTAATACGCTTACAATTATGTTTTGACTAAATTTAGAAACGCTTTGTCACTTGATTTAACTAAAATGTGGTTATAGAATAGGAAATCGAACTTATTTGTGACTGTCAAGTAAGAACGTCCCCATTTTATATATATATATGTATATATATTGTTTTTTTCCTAATTTCTTTATCGAAATGATGAATATGAGACACATGCGCGTCATATGAAACAGTCAAGAATGTTGATTTCGGTGTTCAGTGTAACGTTCTGTTATGTTGTTCTATTGGTTTCAACATTTCTAGCTGTATTCTTGATTATATCGTGTCACTGATCGATTTACTTATAAATGTATGTTGTTACTGCTGCCCAACTAGGAAACCCTGTTCTAGGGCTAGCATCTATAATAAAATTTATGAAATAACTGCTTGTATTGTAGGTTAATTATATAATTATATATCAAATAAAAGTTGTGTTTTGTTGATTTAATTAATTGTAAAATGATACCACAAACTAAAAAACAATTGTTTATCGACAATGAGATAATTTTCAATATCTAACATAAATATTTACTATTATTCTTAAATATTATTTGTTTTTTGTTGAACTTCACAACCGAGTTAACATACCTATAATCTGTATTAATATTATTTGTTTTTTGTTGAACTTCACAACCGAGTTAACATACCTATAATCTGTATTAATATTATTTGTTTTTTGTTGAACTTCACAACCGAGTTAACATACCTATAATCTGTATTAATATTATTTGTTTTTTGTTGAACTTCACAACCGAGTTAACATACCTATAATCTGTATTAATATTATTTGTTTTTTGTTGAACTTCACAACCGAGTTAACATACCTATAATCTGTATTAATATTATTTGTTTTTTGTTGAACTTCACAACCGAGTTAACATACCTATAATCTGTATTAATATTATTTGTTTTTTGTTGAACTTCACAACCGAGTTAACATACCTATAATCTGTATTAATATCTGTGGTCAACTTGTTTCTTTTAAGGTTGGTCTGACCAACTACGCAGCCGCATATGCCACAGGTCTTCTCTTAGCCAGGCGAGTGCTCAACAAACTGGGCCTGGACTCGCTGTACCCCGGAAACTCTGAGGTCAACGGTGCGGAATACAACGTCGAGGGCGTCGAAGATGGCCCCGGAGCATTCAGGTGAATATTGCATTCTACACAACGGCAATATTACATTCTACACAAGGGTAATATTACATTCTAACCAAGGGCAATATTACATTCTACACAAGGTCAATATTACATTCTACACAAGGGGAATATTACATTCTAACCAAGGGCAATATTACATTCTACACAAGGTCAATATTACATTCTACACAAGGGCAATATTACATTCTACACAAGGGCAATATTACATTCTACACAAAGGCAATATTACATTCTATTTGTTGTGGTAATGACCATGTATGGCATCTAACTAGGACTCTGAAATTACAAAAAATTCTCAGGTTTACCTGAGAATTGGGAATCTTCAAAAATACATTATTACCTTTGATAGAGACGCCGCAGACAGTCTAAACACGAGTGAGTTGTGGCCAACGCTATACATCTCACTACTAGATCACTCCACAAGGTATTCAAATTTTGAATGGAAAATTTTTAGCATTTTATGAAATGAGTTTGTCAATTTATTTTTTATTTAAATATTTTATTATGAAAACTTGATAATTCTTCAATGCCATTTTATGAAAGTGATACCAATTTTTAATAAAAATTTCATATTTTAAGTTTCCCGAGCTTGGGGTCACTTTGAATTGTTTGACGGTAAAAAAAAATGATGAGAAGCACTATTCAGATATCCCTCTATTTGAATCTAATGGGGTCTAAGCGAGTATTATGTATTCAAATTTGGTAAATTTGAAAAGAATCGAAGTCTATAATCGATAAAGTAGAATAAACGCGTTGTATATAGCACATATTACACACACATACACACACACAGATACATTGTGATGAAACTTTCAGAATACAATCTCAACATGATACTAGTTGATAATCTGCAATAAAAAAATAACCTTAATATATTTGTGAATTCATAACTCCCCACTATATCATTGAATATTCTTGTTTCTTTACTACACATAACATAATGTATTAATTTTAAGTCCATGCTAATTGCCGCTCAATCCCATTCTGATGGAGCTGTGTCGAACGTGGACAACATCAAATGTGACAGTTTTTATTTATTTTGTGATTCATTTCTATAGAAAGTTTCACATTATGGATTGTCACAGACAATATACCCTAGGTAATAAAACTAGACAGACTTCTTGTCAGTATCTCATCTCTATGGTGTTGTGCACAGAAGCAGTATGTACAATTTTGCTTAAATCAAGATAAGTTCACAAAAATATTTTTCATAGTTTATTGTGTACAATAGTGATATGTGTACGATAAAGACATTAAAAATTTACAAAATGTGGTAAAAACAAAAAATAAACAAAGAATTAATTAGTTTTGTAAAAGTAATTATTTGCACTTACGACTTCTGTGCATGGTGCCAAAGTATGAGGTATCGTAAAGTAAGGAATTTTGATAATTTTTCATAAGAAAAAATAATGTTTTGTATAGAAAATATTGTATAGTAAAACAAGTGGGTTGTGGCCAATGCTATAATTCTCAGCACTTTTTTATGATCAAATGTGAAAAAAGATTAAAATTAAATTATGATAGAGTATATTTATACATATTTAATATTAAGGCAAGATAAGCACGTATTAAGAATGTGTCACGAGTAGCCCCCCTGACCATGCAAGGTATTGATATCGGTGGAGGGGAGAAATTAAATAGAACAAAATTTATCCTATACGTGTGGGGGAGTTCATTGAAAAATGCTAATTCCCTTTATGGTATTAATTTCTGTGTTGTAGTTGTATTTTCAAAATGTTTATTATTTCCAGATGTCACCTGGACGTCGGTTTGGCTCGCACCACGACCGGAGCCCGCGTATTTGGTGCCCTGAAGGGGGCTGCCGATGGCGGTCTCAACATACCCCACTCTACCAAGAGATTCCCTGGATACGACTCGGAGGCCAAGAGCTTCAACGCAGACGTACACAGGTACATACATACACAGTCATATTCAATAACTATATTAATACAATAGAAAAATTAAGTATTTGCTATTCTAAAAATTGAATAAAATAAAGGAAGTATAAACTTGATATGGTCACATTGGTCAGTTGTATTAACCTTTTTAAGACGAACATTATGTATAGATGGCCACTTACTTATACACCGAGCGTCATCTATACACGCTATCGTGCTATACCAAATTTTGTACCTTCATATCTCGGTAAATTAGATCTTGATTAAGACTTCAACACATCTGTCGGTGTATCAGCTAAACAATTGTTAAAGTATTTAAACAATTAAGAACTGAAACCACTGTAATTCAACGAAAATTAGACATGGGTAACTCAACAAAATTCCTTGCAGCAACTCAAGACGCAGTTCACTGTGCCGGCTCAATGTGTTAGCTCAAAATTGTGCCATGACGCAACTAAATGGTATGCGCGCGAACTGCGTTGGCTCGCTGACTTGACTCAGCGAGTCAGTGACACAATCACACAACACATTTCCAAGCAACTCAGTGACTGGTAGCTCACTGCGCCGCACCTGTCATTGAGCTAATAATAAAAGCAATATTTTTTTATTATTTTATTAATACATAGAACCAACAGTTTATAATAATATTAATAAAGGTATATTAAAATACAATTTATGGTTCATTTTAGTATGTATAATTTGTTTGGTAAAATATTAAAGAGTGAGTTGACTCAATTGCGTGGCGTAGCGCAGTGTTACACATCTCTAACGAAAATCACCAAACTAATTTACACTCTCCCGGGACTTTAATCCTTACCAATACACAATGGGCGCTCATTCCTTAGCTACATTAAATGCTAGAATTATCACGCGACATATTGATGCACATATATTTTGTATGGATATATTCACCATGCATCCTACGTGTATGTAGATTTGTTTATATTAAGATTTTCATATTTCAGTGTGTGCACTAAAACAGTTTATGGTATGTTGGTGTGAGGCTCCTTTCATCCCCCGTTGCGCTGCTGTAGCACAGCACTATCGGGCAGCACAAATTGGAGCCAAATCATATCTGTTCAGAGGTATTTTGGTTGTGAGGACACGACTCCATTTTGGGTCGTGTTCAAACCGGCATCTGGCACATTACTACTCACATTATACTATTATATAATTATTGACAAACATATTGACCTATTAACATTCGCATCTACGTTTAAGAAATATTCTGTATCTTTATTTGTATATTGTAACTGGATGTATAAACCAATGTTTCGGTTGAATACTATCAGCCGTCACTGATAATTGTCGCTCGTGAAACAGACACACCATTCTGCTTACCAAGCTCTTTGGACTGGATCTTTTTTCAAATCTGTAAAAAAATCCAATTCTAAGCCAGTGCCTTATAACAATAAAAAAAATTGTGTTGATGGACAGTAGGGAACACTCACTTTTTTTTTTATTAATTTTTCTGTTAATTGGTCCCTTTCAGACAGCACATCTTCGGTCTCCACGTCGCCGAGTACATGAAGAACCTTGAATCAAACGACGAGGAGGCCTTCAAGAGACAGTTCAGCAAGTACATCAGACTCGGGGTCATATCCGACTCCATTGAGGAGATGTACAAGAAGGCGCACTCGGCCATCAGAGCCGACCCAGTGCACGTGCCCAAGGAGAAGAAAGAGAAGAAGGAAGGTGCTGTTACCAGGAGGTGGAACAAGGCCAAGATGGCCCTGGCCGACAGAAAGAACAGGGTCAAGCAGAAGAAGGCCACCTTCCTCAAGACCCTCAAGGCCGTGGAAGAGGAATAAATGCTACCATCGTTGAGAGAGAGACAGATATACAAGCAAGATAATATTAAAATGTGTTAAAACTAACAGCGCTTTTCATTTCTCTTCTACTACCAATCCTTTGAAAGACACACGAAATCCATCGGAATGAGGCATTCCATTACTATTTATATTATGACTAAAACCTTGGCCATTATAAAGCTGGTTGCAGACCAAAAGGTAGGTTAGTTTAGCTTAGCTCGCATGGCTGAGGTCTTTTTTCATACTTGCTTGCGGACTTCACACTTGTATGAAAAACGACCTTAGCTATGCGAGCTAAGCTAAACTAACTTAGCTATACTAAGTATAAATTGTGCCTCTGAAAATGCTAGTTGTGTCTCTAGCGAATGTCACTATGTTTTCATTGCACAATCGCTCGCTTAAGTTAAGAGATCACGTGGCTTCCCAACTTAAGGGTGCTACGAAGTTTTTTTTGTATGAGAATTGCATTGCAGAGACATATCTAAATACTTAGCACATTCGCGTTGGTGTAAACTAACATTTGCAAACTGTCGAAAAGTAAGGTTGATAGCAAGGAACACTAAAATGTGCGAGTGGTTTAACACTAAAATACGAGATATTTTTGATGGATGATGATTTTAGCGACTTCGTCAAATATGTATTTGGTAATTTTGACAAATCAAATACCAGAGTATTCAGCAATTTATACGAGATGCCGAAAATTTGCTGGAATTTCAGAAAAATCGTGACATCGAGCTGTCAGTGTGATCTTGGTTACATGTGTTTGTGTTATGACAAAAAAACATTTTAAACATCAGTCTAAACCCATAGAAAACTTTCTATGTCTTTTCTTCATATGCAATAATGTGAAATGCTACGCCATCGACCTTAAGTTTGCAATGGTAATGTCTGCAATGCAATTGCTAACTTAAGAATACTAAATACTCCAGTGAGGTTAGGAGTTAGTATTTAGGTACCTAGGACTGTGCATTCGGGTCTTAGGCTCATTAAATTGTACTGTGGATTAATGCAGTGTTTTACTTTTATGAATAAATTTAATATTTACTTTAGAAATTAATGTTAATTAGTATTTATGAAGTAATCGGTGCCATGCTCAAACTAAGTCGAGATCTAAAGATTATTCACTATTCATCTGACCTACTATGGCAGTGTAGGAATAAAGAAAGACTAAGGCCGAGCATGGTCCAGAGATTTGGAGGGCTATGCCGGTAGTCAACACCCAGTGGGTAGGAAATGTGAGAGGTCTGTCTCAATAGGTCACCTCCCTCAAACAATTTTCGATGTTGGACTGGGTAAGAGAAACTTGAGCCACTTACCCTGAGGACGTGGTAGTCTTGCCTAGACCGCCTGTCAATAGGGACGTATCGGCAGGCCAACTGACGTGGTGTTTTTCCTCGAATGATAAGTACGAGAAATTGCTTGTAGGAAGTGGGTGTTGCTGCTCCTTTATTGTGACTGTTTTATAGGTAGGTATTATTTAATGGTGGCAACACCACTTGTCAGAGGAATGTGGGTAGATAAGTCAGTGACATAAATGTATTATATACTCTGGTTAATAATAAAAGTGATCTCAACAAAATGGTGTGTCAGTCAGTTTACATAACGTGAACTTGGTATAGGCAAGTCACACTGTTTATGTTTTAGATAAACTGAAATCATTCATTCATACCATCACGGCATATCCAACAATGTGGGGTAACCAGCGAAAGGTGTGCGGGTGTGCAGTATAAAAGGGAGAAAAACACATCTATGTATACCCACACACCAGTCTTGTTTCACCAAAAAAGGCATTACATTCAGAATGGGTGGTGA
This sequence comes from Molanna angustata, assembly GCA_963576475.1. Taxonomy (NCBI): domain Eukaryota; kingdom Metazoa; phylum Arthropoda; class Insecta; order Trichoptera; family Molannidae; genus Molanna; species Molanna angustata. The sequence goes on from OY754989.1 coordinate 6,150,140, forward strand.
ACCTCATTGCTGAACTATGTGAGATGTTATTGTTGCCTGTTGTATTTTCTATTACCCGGCTCTTACGGGACACTTGAAAACGATGATTTAAAAGAATGGAAGCACTATTCTAAGCCGGTGCCTCACAGCTAATTTCTAATGACGGATTCTATATGTTCAAATAACATACAAATATATTGGAATAATGTTGGAATCTGCAATTTTCACCTATAAAAGGATGCGCACTGGTAAACGCAACCGCTCCCAGGTGATATACTTACCTTTTTCATACCTATATTGAATAAGTAAGAAGATATGTATTAAAAAACTAGCCCTTAAAAAATGATTCATCGAAAAAGTGTCTTATCTTTCGGACTATAAATACTGTCTCAATTGGTAAAATCAAAAGTTATAAATAAAATTGTTTAATACGTTCCCCACAATGTTAAATCTAAAAATATTAATAAATACAATATTTTTATTGTATAGATAAGGGCCAATAATAATAATAATTTATTTACTTTTCCATAGTAAAATACAAAGAGGAACTTATAGTTGTTAAACATGTAATTTATAATATATAGTGTATAAAATATAATAGTTGTTGGGAAGTACCATGTTTTTTAGTTCATTTGAGTCAGATGTAACATATTATATTATCATTTGAGATGTAACATATTATATTATCATTTGAGATGTAACATATATTATCATTTGAGATGTAACATATGCTATTTCATTTGAGATGTAACATAATATGCTATTTCATTTGAGATGTAACATATGCTATTTCATTTAAGATGTAACATATGCTATTTCATTTGAGATGTAACATATTTAGTTCATTTGAGATGTAACATATGCTATTTCATTTGATACATAACATATTTAGTTCATTTGAAATGAAACATATTTAGTTCATTTGAGATGTAACATATGCTATTTCATTTGAGACGTAACATATTTAGTTCATTTAAGATGTAACATATTTAGTTCATTTGAGATGTAACATATGCTATTTCATTTGAGATGTAACATATTTAGTTCATTTGAGATGTAACATATTTAGTTCATTTGAGATGTAACATATGCTATTTCATTTGGTTTGACGTAACATATTTAGTTCATTTGAGACATAACATATTTAGTTCATTTGAGATGTAACATATTTAGTTCATTTGAGATGTAACATATTTAGTTCATTTGAGATGTAACATATTTAGTTTATTTGAGATGTAACATATGCTATTTCATTTGAGACGTAACATATTTAGTTCATTTGAGATGTAACATATTTAGTTCATTTGAGATGTAACATATTTAGTTCATTTGAGATGTAACATATGCTATTTCATTTGATACGTAACATATTTAGTTCATTTGAAATGTAACATATTTAGTTCATTTGAGATGTAACATATGCTATTTCATTTGAGACGTAACATATTTGGTTCATTTGAGATGTAACATATTTAGTTCATTTGAGATGTAACATATGCTATTTCATTTGAGATGTAACATATTTAGTTCATTTGAGATGTAACATATTTAGTTCATTTGAGATGTAACATATTTAGTTCATTTGAGATGTAACATATTTAGTTCATTTGAGATGTAACATATTTAGTTCAATTGAGATGTACTATATATTACCTATCTTGAATATTTTGATATATAAAGCTGTTCAAGCTATGACCGTATCGTATATGATGTTCATAATAAAGTACCTAATATGGAGGGCAAGCATAAAATTGTCTTGAGTGAATCACCAGTTCCCATTTAAAGCAAAACATAATAATAACTAAAACATATAAATGTGAAAATAACTCACCAGTATTGTCAGCTCCTCTAGGAATTATGACGTCTGCAAATTTCTTTGTCGGTGAGCAGAATTCTTCAAACTGAAATCACGACAACCCATAATCAGAGGAACTCCTAAGGAAGGTGTGATATACAAGCAATGTTTCAAATACGAAAACTAACAAGAAATAATAAATTTTAAGAAAAGGATTAAATCCGGCCGTATTTTTTGCAATCCAGGAATAAATGTGCGTATGTTTGAAAATTTGATAAATGCTACGCGTTCAATAAAACCAAATGATGAAATTTACACATTAATACAATATAAAGAATCCGAAGGCTTTCAAATTCACAGTAGATTTCTTCAGAAAGCCATGTTTGTGTATTTATGTTAACAGGGATATAATTTTCGCCAAACATCTTGAACGATTTTGTGTCTTTTTCTTTGTTGGTTAACGTGCAAATCGCCCCCTTCACGGCTAAAGATATTTGGCGACAACTATACATACTAAATGGAAACAACTAGTTACATTTTTGTTTCCTCAAGGGCCTGTTAAGTCTCAGGATCTCGCAATTTGTATAAAAAATATTTTGCAAAAACAATTTTTGAGCTATTCATATTTTAAAAAGGGAAACTGATGAATTTTATGCTAATCAAAATATAGAAAATCATCTTGAGGGTATTGATGGTAGTGAAATTGTTCCACTTTCTGATACTCCACATCTGCTCAAAGGGAAAAGGAACAACCTCTTAACCATGAAGGTATAATAGACGGAATAATGCTCTTGACCAAATATTTGTTATTTAAGCGGGACTAGAAATAAATTGGCCAAATGGGATCATATCATTCAAGGTTATACATAATTGTGACCATGAAATAGGAGAAGAATTATGTCAACTTATAAGGTTAAAAGATTTTCATATATGTAATTCTAGATAAAGTCAAGGAAATGAAAGTAAGTTATGCTTCACAGATATTTAGTCAGACTGTTGGAACCTGTTTATGGGAATTCGTAAATACTGGAAAAATTGACAGTGTTTTGATACAGCAAATTTTATTCTCTTCAGTACACTCAAAGCATTAGATATTACTCATAAATATTTTGGCAGTGTAAATGTTAGTACACTGAAAGCATTTGATATTGCTCAAATATTTTGGCAGTACACTCCAAGCATTAGATATTGCTCATAAATATTTTGGCAGTCCATTGAAAGCATTAAATATTGCTCATAAATATTTTGGCAGTACACTCCAAGCATTAGATATTGCTCATAAATATTTTGGCAGTGTAAATGGCAGAACACTCAAAGCACTAGATATTGCTCATAAATTTTTTTTTAGTGTAAATGATAGTACAATCAAAGCATTAGATATTGCTCATAAATATTTTGGCAGTCCATTGAAAGCATTAAATATTGCTCATAAATATTTTGGCAGTCCATTGAAAGCATTAAATATTGCTCATAAATATTTTGGCAGTACACTCCAAGCATTAGATATTGCTCATAAATATTTTGGCAGTGTAAATGGCAGAACACTCAAAGCACTAGATATTGCTCATAAATTTTTTTTTAGTGTAAATGATAGTACAATCAAAGCATTAGATATTGCTCATAAATATTTTTGTAGTGTAAATGATAGTACAATCAAAGCATTAGATTGCTCATAAATATTTTGGCAGTGTAAATGGCAGTACACTCGAAGCATAAGATATTGCTCATACATAATATGGCAGTACATTCAAAGCATTAGATATGGCTAATAAATATTGATGTGGTGTAACCATGTCTTCTTTACATTGGGATGAATTATTGTAATTTTAAAATCAATTAAATCTATATATCTGATTACAAAACCATAGTCAGTCCAACCTTCTGTGCATAATTGGATCAGTACAATACGAGGAATTAATTATCTGTTCCAAAAATTGCTTTTAAGAACAAATTTTAAGTTTTTTCATCCCACTTTATTTTAATTGGGATCAATTAGAATTTTTATTTTGTATGCTAAGAAGTCATGGTCACACAAACCCAACTCCAACTTTTATATCATCTTTTAAATCAAATTTCACATCTCTTCGTTCTGCTGGAGCAAACTGCGAGAAATTTATATGTTAATGGAAACGAGTTGACATTGAATCGGAGTCAATATTAAAGTGACGAATATTGGATATAAAAATTCTTTTGAACACAAATGTGCAATGATGTTATATACTAAATTTTGTCAAACATGTAGTTTTACAAATAAATCCCCCATCAGACAGAAAATTTGTTTTTTCTTTTCCCAAGTACATTATGTAGGTAATCAATATACATAATAAAAGAATAGGTACCCGAAATTACTGATAAAAGTTAAATCATAATATCAGAAAATAACTAGAAGAAATGGTTGACTAAGAAAATATGGTGTCATCTTTAACCCTGGGTATACGATGACATACGAAACTGGGATACGTATGAAACACGAAAAAATATTGTATATCACCTAATATGTGAGACAAAGAGTATATAATACCTTACGGATAATGTGAGATACAACATTTTTTCGCAAAGAAAGGGTAAAATTTAGAGGTTTCTTTAAATAGTAAGAATAATATTAATTAAAATATTATGAAAACTCTGCCGGTAGATTTTCATATTCTCTTTCAAATGAAGTAAATCTCCTTCATCATTTTCAATGTGTTAGCTATAGTACTAATTTTAACTTATTTTTTTGCAAACTGAAAGCGCCCTTGAGGTGACCACGGTTGTCACTAAACGGCGCTTTATAAATTGTCCTTATTATTATTATTATTATTCATAGGCCTTGTAGTTTTTTAGTTACTTACAATAAAAAAGGTTTACTAAAATTAATTTTACAAAAGAAGTATTAAACAAATTCAAATTAAAAAAAAAATCATGCAATAGAACAAATATGTACATACCAGTACATACAAACTGTTCCTTATTTCAAAGACGTATCTTTTGAGAGTACTGGGGAAATTATTTTCAATATATACTCATAGAATAATAATAAAACTATAGAATACTCATTCCCATACAATACTTTTTTTTTTTAACAGATTTTTAATTATCTCAATAGAGACGAAGTTGGAATATTTATTGTAGGAGAACCGGGAAATCAAGGCACCTACAGGGCTTACGACCTGTCATCGGCTGGTTTACGTGATCACTTTATGCGCTTGCGCAACGTTCACCAATTATGCCTTTTAATGAGATCCCTATCAATTCAATTTTGAAAGTTCTATATATTGTAATACTGATATGCAATAATAAAAATATTCGATCCCATACAATACCTCGCTGAAAAAGTGAAGCTGTTTTATTGGCCGGCTCGTGTCAATATATGTATGATTCTGCTGGTAGACATTGTTCCTATAGTACTACTCGTTATGACTGCGTAAATTATTTTGCAAGCAGTTAAAAAATTACCTATTTGGAGAGCGTATCACGCAGATGGCCAAATGATTACTGAATGCTCGTAGCAAAATGTTGACCAAATTAGTCAACATAAAGCAGTCGCGTTTACTGTAGGCTAAAAAGTATTATATACTGTTATATTTCTATGTATATATGTACTATATTATAGCCTCTTTATAAAATATTGAAAGATACTCACTATAATAATCACTGTAGTAAATTTTAGAATTTCAAAAAAGATGCTTAAATAAAACTGTCTGCTGGATAATTCCTCAGACAATTAAAAATGAGAAAGAAATGCAGTTCATCAGTTTGATATTTAACAGGTATAGATAATTTCTTGGGTATCTGGATACTGAAGCTGTTTTACCAGTATAATATGCTGCAACAATACAAAAGTACACTGATTTCAACTGAGATAAGAAGATGAAAACTATGACATTGATACTAGACAATCACAGATGACGTGTTAAATGGTTTCTTCCTCATGTTGGTAGTGACCAATGAATAAACTGATTATAGTTCTCAATTGGCAGAGTGGTTAGTGTGCTGTATTTGTAATCTAATGGCCGCGATTTTGAATCCTGCCTCAACCAATTGCATTCACCTATAGTATAAGCATTTATGTTTACTTTAGAAAATGTATGAAGATGTATATGTACTTGTTTCAAGAACATTTATGTAAAAAAAAATGATCACCCAATGTCGGTGATCAATTCAGTAAAAGGCGCTCCGAGCTGCCGGGTGCGTTTTTACGCACTCTCGGGTATTTTTAACTTTACGCCGGATAGCATAATCGGACAGACCTAATTTTTAGTTGACTAGATTCAGTTTAGTTTATCGTACCTATATGTGATTATAAATTTCAATGTGCTATTCGATATGTGGTTATAATACAGTTTAAAACAGTGTCGTTACTCAGTGATAATACATATGTGTGTGTACCTATGATTAGGATTTTGTTGACAAACCGTATGCTGAGCAATCCCTGGAGCTGGGCATAATAGCCCACAGATGTTGACCACATGTTGGAAGCAGCTTGACCGACGGCCGAATTATGATATGCAATCGACACCCCAAATTAGGTATACCCTTGACTACCTACTTACCCTCAGATCCAAAGCAAAAAAAAACCTACAACCAAATGTTATTGAGAAGACCCGAGATGCAGACTTACAACGAAATACTATTAAAAAACGTTTCCGAGGATGCCGTGGAGGTAAAAATTGCCGATCACGGACGAATAGAAATTATACACCCCGACAGATACAACATAATGTTACTTTGCCAATAGACAATAAACTTAAACCCCACGGACACAGAGAAAGACGTAAGAAGACTCTTATCGGTCACCCAACACCAGAGCGCCATGGAGTACCCATACCCAGAAAAGTAGCTATTGGACACTGGAACGCGCGGTCCTTGAATAATAAAGTAGAGGATGTCGTGGATGTTATTCGTAGAAATAAACTTAACGTTCTGTGTATGACTGAAACTTGGCATGACGACCTTAATTCTGTATCACTGAGAAGGCTTCACTCCCAGGGTCTCATCGTCGTCGAAGAAGCAAGAAAACAAAAACAAGATCAGCCCACTAACGCCCTTAAGACGAACCACGGAGGAATCGCGATAATCGGGAAACAAGGACTGCGGATCACCAAAATCGCAATAGGAGAATACCAGACCTTTGAGTGTCTAGGGTGTCGAATATCTATCGGCAGCTCCTACTTCATCATCATCACCATATACCGACCTAGATCAAAACCTGTGACAGACTTATTTTTTAATGAACTATCTCTTCTTCTCGGAAAAACTGTATTATTTAACACAAAAAACATGTATATAACGGGAGATTTTAACGTCCACTTAGAGCAACAAACTAACCCTATCATAATTAGATTTAATGACATCTTAACATCTTTTGGACTTGCACAATACATACAACAACCAACGCATGACGCTGGGGGAATACTCGATCTGCTAATTACTGGAGCTGACAACAGGGAGTTAGTCCCACAAATAACGGACATCGGCCTATCAGACCACCGATTAATTCACACGACAATTAACTTCACTCCACCTCCACCGAAATACCACACAGTACAATCCCGAGCATGGAGAAACTTTAATATAGAAAACTTCAAAACCGAACTTCAACGATCCCCTCTGTGTAAACTAAACCAACTTAAAACGCTCACAATTGACGAAATGACTGCTTGCTATGACAATACACTGACTAGACTTTTAAATAAACACGCTCCCGAGCAAACGACAAGGCGACAAATACGAACTTCTGACAAGTGGTTCGACGAAGAGTGTCGACAGGCAAAAATACTCATGAGGAAACGGGAAAGAGCCTTTAAAAAACAAACAGTTCACAGACATGAATGGACAGACGCACAAAAAAACTACAGAGACATAATAAATAGGAAAAATAAACGCGTACTGGACGGAAAAAATCGACTCAGAACGAGGCGACCCCCAACGCATGTGGAGATCTCTCAATTCTGTCCTAGGACAGTCAATACAACCGCCTACCACAGACCTGGTCCCCAACGACGTCTCGGATTTTTTCAACAACAAAATAAAAAATATCCTCAAAAACACAACCTCTCCTGATGCACCTTATTACGAACAAAACACGAAAGCACAAATCAACATTTTCAATGAGACTAATATAGATGAAATTCAAAAGCTAATCAAAAACTCAATAGCCAAAAACTGCTCTCTCGACCCCATTCCGACATGGCTCCTCAAAAAGTGTTCTCACGAACTGTCTCCTTATATCTCCATGATGTTTAACATCTCCTTGAATTCAGGCGTAGTACCAAACCTCTTCAAGAAGGCCTTAGTCACTCCCATACTGAAAAAGCCATCTCTGGACCCTTGTGATTTGAACAACTACAGACCAGTATCTAACCTATCTTTCTTGTCGAAACTACTAGAGAAAATCGTCGCTTCACGTATTAACTACTTCACTGAATCACAAAACATGTTCGCTACCCACCAATCAGCATACAGAAAGTATCACTCCACAGAAACGGGTCTCCTTCGATTACTTTCAGATATAATCCTTGCAACAGAAACAGGCAAACTAGTTCTTCTTTCATTTCTGGATATGAGCGCGGCTTTTGACACAGTCGACCATCAATTTCTCTTAAACAGACTGAACATATCCTATGGCATTCACGGAACAGCCCACTCGTGGCTGCAATCTTATTTACAAAACCGTTCTCAAACCATAATAATAAATAAAGAACAGTCTTTCCCTAAAAAAGTGACGACAGGCGTTCCCCAGGGTTCTGTACTTGGCCCGTTACTGTTCACACTTTACACAAAGGACATTTTTAACATAATTAAATCGCATAATCTACTTGCACACTGCTACGCCGATGACTGGCAGCTGTACTTTTATTCAACTCCGAGTGAGTCATGCCTTCTAAAAGACAAAATTTGTCTGTGCATCGAAGAGATAGAGCGGTGGATGTCTTCAAATAAACTAAAACTAAATCCAACTAAGACCGAATTTCTCTGGACGGCCACACACCGCCGGCAGCATTACATAGACAACACTTCTGTCTCTGATGCAGACACCGATATTATTCCTAAGTCCGCCGTTAAACTTCTGGGAGTACATATTGACTCCAGTCTAAGTCTCAAAAAACAGATAAACAGCACAACATCCTCTGCTTTCTACCACTTACGACGAATAAAATCTATCAGACGAAATATACCTACGGAAGCAACGAAATCTCTAGTAAACGCATTCGTTATTTCCCGCCTGGACTACTGCAATGGTATCTACGCAAACCTTCCAAAGCTGGAGCTAAACAAACTTCAATCCGTCTTCAACGCTGCTGCTAGGCTAATCACCGGAGCCGCGAAATTCTCACACATATCCCACCATCTACGAAATCTTCACTGGCTTAAAGTGCCAGAGAGAATCAAGTACAAATTATGTTTGTTGACTTTCAAAGCGATCCATGACATGGCTCCCACGTATCTTTCAGACTTCTGCATCCCTCTCACCGTAAACGAGTGACAACAAACACTTCGGTCAGCCACCACATCCATGATTGGCAAGTTGACTAAAATAAATAGAGTCAACACTTCATCCTTCGGTGATCGTGCTTTTGCTGTGGCCGGACCAGCCTCGTGGAATAAACTACCACCTGAACTGAGGCAAATCGACAACTTAGCACTATTCAGGAAACACCTAAAAACTCACTTCTTCCGCGAGTCTTACAATAACCCCTAATATATTCAAAGCGCCCTTGAGGTGAGGTTATCACAAAAACGGCGCTATAAAAATAATCCAAATTTATTATTATTATTATGAGATAGTTGTTTCACTAGAAAAAATATGTTCTGAACCAGCAACAGCCACGAGTGTTTTAAAGGATAGCAGAGTGTGGCGCTCGGTCATCTATGCCTACTCCAATAGAAGCCTATAGTGATGATATAATATATTTTCTTAATTTTTTACAAAAAAATTAATATGTCCTTGTTAAATAAGTACATATACGTCTTCCTACGTTTCTTAAAATAAGCATAAATGCTTATCAAACAATACAACAATAAAAACATTATATATAAAACAAAAATCAGATAAGTTTCAAAACATCTAATTTTTAAGCAGAAGGATATTTGCATAATTATTTCGAGGATAATTAAAAAAAACAATCACTATTTTAAATAATTTATTATTCGATAAAAATTATACAGCTTTCTCTTATGAATTATTTTTAATTACATAACAATGTTTTTGAAAGAAAATCACTCGTTTTAAATCTCTAACTGTCAATATACATACTCAATGATAGCATTAAAATATAGGAGAGAAATTAACATATCCAGTGCTTTGTTAACATTACAAAAATATATATAAATCACAGACCAATAATCTATAGACATGACGTAAGGAAAATTAATATACACACCGCTTGACTGCAACAAAAAATTTAGTGGCAATCAATATATTGTAAGTATTTGAATATTTTCTGAATGAAAATTGAAACAGTACCGTACACTAATATATCAAAAAAATACACGTTGTTAACAAAGGAATTTAAATTTTGAAATGCAAATACTTTTACTGGTGTATAAATGTGTCATTCCAATATCTAATTTACATTTAAACATTGAATGTGTCTGGGATACCCCCGTTCCACCTCCCTTTGTGTACCAATACCATGGTCTAAAGTCGTAGCTTATGTCAACTCTGTATATTCTTTATTCTGCGATATAAATAAAATCACAAAAATATAACACAAATTCACATACTTCGACATATCTGGAGGCGTATTTACCTTTCCGTGTTGATTAGGAGGCAAGTACTGCTTCCAATTAGGCACTACTTTGTTATGTTAATGCACTTAAAAACTCATGTTGGATTCAAGGCACGTGTCCTCCAAATGCACACGGTTTAGCAATGCAAACTGTTCCTGCTAATACGTGTTCAATTCAAGGCACACGTCTATCAATCGCACAGGTTTATAAATTTTACCATGCGTATTGATTGAACGTTACAAGGCTGTATTCTTATCTTTTGTTTTGTTTCGTTCCACAAGATGACATTTATATAATTTTCTAAAATTATATCGTATCTGCTGCGAATAGCGTCTCATCATAATCCAATTTGTTCGAGTTGACTCAGAAAATGTTTCAATGAAATAATCACACTTTGCGTCGTAATTACCTTCACAAGATATATCCTTGTCTCCTTCGTATTTTACAATTTTAAAATTGTTTAACAGTTCCATATTACGACTTAAACCATATTATCTGTGAACAAAATACAAATGTGACAGTGACAGACGAAATGCAAGCGAAATTAAATAGCGTACAAACTTCATGGCCATATTACATGTTCCATATTCAATAATTAATTGCCTTGAATTGAACACGTTTTAGCAGGAACAGTTTACGTTGCTAAACCGTGTGCATTTGGAGGACACGTGCCTTGAATTCAACACGAGTTTTTAAGTGCATTAGCGCAACAAACTAGTGCCTAATTCGAGGCAGTACTTGCCTCCTAATCAACATGGAAAGGTAAATATGCTATCTGGAGTTAAAATTGAAACGTTCAAAAATCATATTATTGTCAAAACTATGAATGTTGATAAGAAGATTATGGACAATGATTTTAAATGCGATAGCGAGACGCATATTATTCGATTCACTCCGTAGAATTCATTTAATAAAATATATTATAACACTAATCATTGAGTACCCAACCAGTAAAATAATTCATCCCGTACAGAATGCTGTATCAGTTACCAAGTCACAACACTTGAGTGTATACCTGCACATCTGTCTCATCTTACCCAAATAGGCAAAATTCAGCGTAGGTAGTGAACCTCATTGCAAAACTGTGTGAGATGTCATTAACCTGTTGTATTTTTGACTACCCGGCTCTTATGCGACTCCCAAAAACGATGTAAATTGAAAACAGTGGAAAGACTATTCTAAGCCGGTGCCTCATAGCATACAATATTTTATTTACACAGCTTATAGTTAAACAAACCAACATTGACATAAAATATAATTTGATAAAAAATACTCTGAATATATTTTTTGGAGTGATTTCTCATTCAAGAACATAAATAACAATTTTCACAAGCTTCAAATGACATAATGATTTTACATTTATTTGAAATATTTTGTTAAATAAAAATAATCCTTGTAATTTGGTAAATACTTTGGTATTATTTAAAATATTAATATGTACAAAAGAATGTCTACATAAAAATATAATGAAAACTCGTAAAAAAAATTCACATGTTTTTTTTTTCATAAAAAAATATCTCGAGATGGTGAAAATTAAATTCTGGCCTCCTGAAAAAGAAAAAAGTATTCAAAAATTATTTTCAAACGAACGGAAACATACTACTATTTTAGCCACGTCACAAATATGTTATAAGTGGAAAGAATCATAATAACCATAGAAATGGACAATTACTAGTAATGACTTTATTCGCTTTATACATGATGCCCCGTTTTTCGTATCAAATATTATTTCACATTTTCATTATTGATATTAATTCCAGCACATCTACATTTTACTCTACTTTAATGCATCTTCTGCAAAGTCCACGACTCACTGTCATACATCAAGTTTAGGACAACTATTGCATTGCGTATGACGAGCTTAGATGGCCTCGAAATAAATATTTAAAATACACCAATCAATACTTCGTGATACCATTGTTACAATTTGAAACAAAATACCAAAAAATAACAGCAGGTAACTGTTCAAAGATTCCATAGAGATGAGATAAAATACAACTTCCATAGATTTAAATGATTAAATACATAACAGCGAAACAGATACTTCTTTATCATAGATAGAAATTTCCTTCAACAAACTAAATAATAAGGCCCGAATTATAGATTCGTTCTCCAGTTTGAAACTGGTCTTGAGCACACATTCTCAACCGAAATGGTATTAAAGAAACAAAAGTCACTGAGCTTGATCTCAAGACCGGTCTCGAAATGTATACAAGAGTGGAGATTGTTTCGAGACAGCTATCCTGCTGTTTTGAGCACGGTCTCAAAGAGAGGGAAAGAGACAGGACTAGATACGAAAAAGAGACGCATATAGACACGGACAAACTTTGCATTAAACTATTTTTATGTATATATTGATAGCGGTACTAAAATAGATCGAGCATCTTATTTAGAACCTTCCGGGAGTAATTTACATACAATCATTCATAAACTAATTATGTGAATGAAATTTCTGACACATACAGCAGATCATCATGTTGTATCGTATTTTAAAATGGCTGCTTTTACTGGATGTATTGACTGTAGGTACACACATTCCCATAATATGATATGTGACAACTAAATGAAGTACTTTATTTTCCTCTTCAAAATAAAATGGTCCAACATTTTCGCTGTTTAATTAGGTATAATATTATGTGTTGCATAAATTTCTTTACACTTTCGAAGATTACCAAGACAAGGAGTTGTCAAAATATCTATAAATAGCTATTCCAACTCAGTGCTACCAACTAACAGCTCTGAAATTATTGCCATTAACGAGAAAAAGTACTTAAATATAGTTCTTCATTCACATTTTGTTCGAGTACGCTTTCTTGAATGAGATGGCGTACATATACATATTAAACTTTTAATACGGATTTTCGAAAATTATTTCAAGATGGTCTTGAGATGACACATTCGGAGAACGGTCTTGAGAATTATTCTATAATTTAGACCTTGATATTTTAAAGGTTTTTTTTCCACCACCATAAATATACAATTTTGATATTAATACTGACTTAATTTAGTACATTTCTTTAGACACGAAACATTTTTCAGTTATTGTATGTTTAATAACAACTATTATCAAAATATTTAATAAAAAAAATAGAGTATAAAAAATTAGTAATAAATTATTCAAAAAAATAATCACTACAGTTGTGCTTTGTATTTTTATTGATCAAAATACTAGTGCAGTACTCTCTCGCAATAATAAGTGATATGCGAGCTGCTTTTTTAAAAATTAACACAGATAAACAACACAAAAATCTTTGACAAATTCTCTATGCATATTTAAAATTAAGACTATTATTCTCTTCTCCTTTCAAAAAAATATAATCTTTGCCCATAGATTTTCATATAATATCGCAATTAGCAAATTTTGAATGAATCCAAATGAGGATTTTTTCCGCGGGACTTTTGACAACAAGGCGGGCAGACCGCATCGTTTTTCTATAGAGAATAACGACTAATATGAATTGTTTTTGGATTTATTAGTCGAAAAAAACGCTTTGTTTATTAAGATTTAGAGAACAGTTATCCAGAAAGTGTTAATATGTATGGAAAACTGCAATATGTTGCCAACCGAAATGTCAAACGCGCGATATATCATGATTCACTTGTTGCACGGAGTACTTCATCTAGTATATTATATGAAAATCTAAGCCTCTGCCAGCTGCATTTTTAAAAATACGCAAATAAACAACAAAAACGATAAATCTATGACAATTTTTCTATGCTTATTTAAAATAAACGATATTCTCTTCCCTTTTCAAAAAAATATAACCTTGTAAGTGACCGACCGCACTACGGTTAGCTGTGGGCGTTTTCTTTTGCATGATTTTATAACACAGAGAAATCAATGCAAACATAGACACAGGCAGTTTTAAATTTTAAAACAAATTGAGTGGTTCTGTATCGTTCAAAACTGTAGCAGGGAAAAAACATAGTGCGGTCGGGAACTGAGACATATTTTGTTTGACTAAGACTATCCTACATAAAATATTGATTTATTTTGATAATAATTTCAATCTTATAATAAATATAATATATACTCTTTGATCAATGGCACTTCTTGTCTAATCTACAAACATTTAAATAATTTTTCAAATTAAATTATCAATAGAAATGAAGTCATAAAAAAATAATATTACAACGTTATTCAATAATTTATTTTCAATGAAAAAAAAGAGGTTAAATAAAAAAAAACACAATAAAACAAATAGACAAAACAGATTTTATAAAACACAATTTGTGATTGATCGAAAATCAACCAATGGTGTAATTGGATTCATGATAAATTAATGTGTTCTGATTTTAAAATATCATTCCTTGTATGTTAAAATATTACAACATATTAGGCCTGCTGCTTTAGAATGGAAAGAGTATATTGAAAATAATCAAAAACTCCAAAAAAATATATAAAAATAAATAAAATAAAAAAATTCTAGTTATTTACCCAACAATATAAGCACCCATCAAACACTTAAGTACCAAAACACACAATTTTTTTAATTATAATAATTAGCTATAAAAAATATTATCATAACATGGCAACTTTGATCTAGTTGACAGATTGTCAAAAAATTAAATATCTAATAATTTCAAAAAGGTACAAAGTACAATACTAAAAACAAATAATAAATTTTACCTATGATATTTTAAACATCGAAATAGAATAATAGAAACCGTAGGATTCATAAATATTATACAAATCAATCTTTTTTTATACCATTTTTGACATATTGGTAGGCAAAAACACATATGCCGCGTTGACACAGTCAGAGTATATACGGACCGAGTGGACTCGTATGAGTAAGCTTCATCCGAGTGTAGACGGATAGCGGTTTATACACAAACTTTTTTATTCGGATTCAAAATCATAACTGCGACAGCTCTGTTGCTCTAAGGTGTTAGCTTTCATTTGACACACAAGCTTTTTTACTCGTTTTTAAGGTCATAAATATGGCACAGACAGATCTGTTGCTGCAAGGTGTCGGAGTTATTGCAGTCATATTAATTAAAGAGATAGAAAACCACTACAAGGAAAAAAAATAAACAACGCAAAAGGAATATTTGGACCCGTCAATGGATTTTAAGTCGTACAAAGCAGAACGCATCTGAAAATTTCATTCGTGAAGTACAAATGGCAATGCCGCGTTCCTTGCGTCTTTATTTTTATAATCTTTTAATTTGACGTTCCATAGAACTTCTTCAGCTTCGTATAATTCTAAAAAAATAGCGGTATCGCGCTCAGACCACTTTTTTTTACCACAAGATGACATATGTTTGTTGTTGTCCGCCATTTTGTTTCACTACTCCTATACGAGCTAACTCAGAACAATAGGACATGGTCCGAGTCTACACGGATCGGACGCCGTCATTCGAGCGGGCTCGAATTACCGGTTGACATAGTACGAGTGGCGTCTGAGTAGGTATCCGAGCGCATTCTGACTGTGTCAACGAGGCTTTAGTTATACATCAATATTCAACGAATAATTAGAAATTCGTACCAAGCACAATATCTAACCAACAGATATAAATATCAAACTAAAAAAAATATTATAATTACTCAAAATATGGCAACAAATGAAGCTTCCGACAGCATTTTGCCATCGTACAAGAGAAAAACTTACCATAGATTTTTTTAATACATACCCAGACAGTGTATTTCTAAACTTACTTAAATATCGGGTCAATTTTGACAGTTTGGTTTGTCAAAAAGATCAATATTATTCAGATTTGAAATCCATTCTTTAAAAATCCTAAAATAATTTGTTATAAAACAGCTCAGCCCCCCCAGACAACATGTCATTTAGCTCAAGAAAAGAAACAAGAAAAGATAACTCAATGTATGCAAGTGACAGTTGTCACGTGACTGGCAACTGTCTCTTCCAGTTATTTTTTCTTGAGCTAAATGACACATTGTCTAGGGAGCCTGAAATCTGTCAAAAAATATATATGTATATGGACAAAAAACTTCTGCAACAAAACTTAAAAATACAATGATATCACACTGGCTTCTTGGTAAGGAACCAAAAGACTGTGAAAATGATGTGTCCCACATATTGGGATTGTGTGTGGGACAATTTAAAGTAATTATACATATTTTAAATCAAATACAGAATCTTATTAAAGAACTGGATAAGATAATCGTGAGAGATGAGTAATTTCAATTTATTTATAATTTAAAAATAACAACTTACACTGCACATGTCCATTGGAAAGTAAAGTGGAACATCCATATAACGCTAATGACCATTTTATACATTGTATTTTATTTATTGTACCTTACCAATGTTTTTTGTACTCTACTGGATTTTTGTAATAACTAAAAACTGTCACCTCCATACATTGAATTATCTCTTCTTGAGCTAAATAAGAAAAGATAACTCAATGTATGGAAGTGACAGTTGCCAGTCACGTGACAACAGTCACTTCCATACATTGAGTTGTTTTTTCTTGTTTCTTTTCTTGAGCTAAATGACACATTGTCTAGGGGGGCATTTTGCCTATATGGCGATAACACATTTTTCTACAAATACTCTGTCTAGGTATACCCTTTTGAAAGTCTACATATGAGATTTACATGTATCTACTAGGTATTGCTACAGTGAATTTGTGCTGTAAAATTATATATTTGACAGTGGATTCATTAAATACAACTAAATAACTATCTTATGTTTCTATGAGGGATTGCAATCCAGCGGGTTTTTACAGATTTAAATATAGAGGTTTTTCATTTACAGCAACACATTACTTCAGTTCTTGATACTAAGTCTGGTTTTCAATTCCCATTGGAATGCTTTTTCATTCCTAGATTTTAATTGTTCTGGCTAATTACAGAATCCTTTACACATTAATTCTTTCGTGTCCAATTTTTTTTGTAGCTTTCTCAGTTACAAATTAATGCTTTTGTGCGTTTGTTGTAGTTGTGGATTTGCGTTCTCTTCTCAAGTCTTAGTTCAGAGTCTTCTATTTTTATTTTGTGTATTAGTTTTAATGTTTCATACTGTACCATCTTCTGTATGTTTATAGTATTTGGATGGTGTGTATGCATTTAGACTTCAAGTCATTTATATTATTTTGCTTTCTTTGTGGTTTTTGTATTTCCGTTTTATTGCCATTTGCCCAGAAAGGTATTAGGTATGTTAGTTTGCTTGATGTGTTATATACATTATAAGTACTTTCAGTTTGCCTCATTTTTTATTATGTATATTGATGCTTTATTTATTAATTTGTTTAAATTGTATTTGTATTTATGTATAAGTATATTTAAGGCAATTAAAAATAGTAATCATAAGTTATATCTTTCCTTAATTGTCTTTATTTTGCAATGTAAAATTATTATATTGATTAACGTTTTTGTACATTAAGCAAAAAATTTCACCATGGCAATGATATTTTTTATTCAATATTGGTAAAACTCCAAACTGTCTTACTTGGATACTCGTAATATAACTTTTTTACAATTAATGAAGATTCTATGTAAGAGCTGTTACAATTTTGGATGAAATTTTAATGATTTAATAAATTAACGTAGTCTGTTACGCAATTATTTGTAAAATGAATTAATTGCGTATCCGCAGCGCTGGATCCAGCGCATTTTTGATAGATCCAGTAACCCAAAACATGCAATGGATCCAGCTAGATTGCAATCCCTAGTTTCTGTCCACATATTAAGCTGGTACAACTAATCATCGACACAATGAATCATACGCTTTTAAATACATAATATCATGATTTTAATAGATGAAATATCTGGACTTATTGTACAGAGTCTTGCTAAACATGCCTCAAACAAAGAATTGAGAATTTCTGTAATATGGGTTGTAACAGATAGTGTAGTACATTAAGCAGATCAAAGTGAATGTCTGTGATATATGAAAAATTCACAGATGTATACTTATTCTATAGTTTGCATATAAGATCTATAAAATATTGCGTTAGTGCAAAAAAAGGAAATTAAAACTAGTATTCTGTATTTTTAAAACTATTGATAATTCGGGAACACTCAAAAAAGTGATTGATGAAGCCTGTATACTGTGAACATCATAAGAAAACTTAAGCCTGTTTGTACAAAGCTTCAATCGCTGATTGTATCCTTAAATGATTCACCGGTCTAGTGTGGCCTCGTGATTGTGTTGGTCCTTCGGCGCTGGGGACTGGATTGCTGGGAGGCGGCCGGAGTCCCCTCCATGGGAGGAGACTCCGGGGAGCAGTTGGGAAAGTCAAACTTGGAAGGGGCCACACGATTCACGCCGCCGCCTCGCAAAAAGTCTCGGATGTGCTGGACTATCAGGTCGATGGCCACTAGAAAAGGAAAAAGGAGATTTTTACAAATTTATTTGTCAATTAAAAATACGAGTATTCTTCTTCTTTGATGACGCTACAGCCCAAAAAGAGCCCTGGCCTCCTTTAACTTCTGCCTCAAACTGATTCTTTTCTCAGTTCCCACTCTCCAGTTAGAAACTTACAGAACCTGTACTGCATCTCTCCTCATGTTGTCCTCCCATCGCAATCTTTCTTGATTATTCCATGTTTTAAATAATTTACAATTTACAAATTGGTCTGCGGATAGTTTTGTGGAATTGCATAGTGGTAATTCAGTCTTTACTTCTCGGGCAACTAACAGGTACTATGTCAAATATTTATTTAACACGCACCCACTAACAAGTTGCCACTTTCTGGAGACTTACAATATTGATCATCTCACAGATCCAGACTGAAAACAGTTCGTGTTTACATGAAAGATGTAGGAATAACCGTTGGCCAGCTCGTAGTCCTGACCTCAATCCCATTGAGCATGTCTGGGATAAGCTCAAAAGAAGAGTTTGGGCCAGAAGCCCAGCTCCAACACGACTCCAAGAGCTGTTATTAAAGCTAGTGGAGGTAATACTGCATATTAATAAACATTTACAACAATAATTTTTTGTTTAATATTCTTTTTCCTTAAACCAAATTTTTGTAATTTTTCGGGTACACTAGATTTTAGGCCCTAAAACCCGCTATAGATAATTCGTAAAATGTTTTTAGGTGTCATTGAAAGGGTATTGAAATAAACTTTCAGTTAGGGTTATTTTATTTAATATTCAAGACAAAAAAAACTGCTTTAAGTGGAAATATTCAAGGTGTGCGATTTTATTGCTCTCGAGTGTATTTGTGTTTATGCTTGTTTTAGGGTTTATTATATTTGTTTATTATTATTATATTTGTTTGTGTATATTTGATAGAGTTCGGAATGAAGATACAAGGAAAGAATGTAAGATAAAGAAAGATGTAATTAACAGAATGAAAGTTAACACATTGAGATGGTTTGGCCACTTGGGGAGAATGAACGAAGAACGCCTGACGAAGAAAATATACAAAGCTGACAGGAACGGAATAAGAGGTCGCGGGCGCCCAAGAAAAGGATGGCACGACCATGTAAACGATATTTTGAAAGATGGAAATGTAAGAAGCATGAACAACAGACGAACATGTATAAGACGATGTATGAATGTTGATGAGGCGATGAATGTGTGTCAAGATAGAAAAATGTGGCGTTCGGTTCTCTCTGCCTACCCCGTGAGGGACATGGCGTGATGGTATGTATGTATGTATGTATGTATTATATTTGTTTACAGAATTCATTTGTGCGCAGTTCGTCGCCGTTGTTTTTAATAAAATTAAATAAAAAACTGTTAATTTTAGACATCCTTTCTCGCAAGAATCCACCAGTTAAGTGATACATAAAACTTTTTTTTATATTTTGAATAAAACAATATAATTCAGGATAATATATATTTAATTAAAAAAAATCATCCATTAATATACAAAATGACACTTATAAGGTACATTTTTATTTCTGTCACAATAATATGACATTATATAATAGACATTCATTTATTTTAGTCATAAACAATGACATTTTGTTAGTTTGGTGCAAATTTGTAGCCATAAAAATACTGGTTGCCACAAGAATAAGTTAAAAAATATAGATTATTCCATTTGAATGTATTGATATGTATGTAAATTATAATGCCATATTAAAAATATAGGAAACAACGCTGGCGATTCACTCATTGACCATAGACTTGTATAAATATGTAGTACCAAAACATTTATTGACAGTTTAAAAGAGTAAAAACTATACCCTGTTTAGATAATAATTAATATTGGGAATGAAATATTAATAACAAAACAATTAGATTTTTGCCTATCAGTCTTACTAATAAAATCTGCACACCCGTTGACCAGTGTTTTAGTTACACACCGTGTAAAGCCCGTGCAGCGATTATTTGAAAGTCTTACTAATAAATGCTGTATAACGACTGTGTAGTTGCAACAAGCGTACAACAAAAAATTTATCCGACAACGTTGTAATTTCGCATTCGCGCATGTGCAGAGCCACCATCCGCCATTATAATTTTGATGTTTGTCGTTGTTAATATTTTCATATGTTTTTCACATTTCAAAATAGGAATATGGAAAATATAACGAATAATTTCATCATACAAATACCCAAGCGAACACCATTGTAGATATTATAAAAGAACAAATTTTTTGACAAATTTTCGTTCCTAAAACGCACA
Source organism: Molanna angustata (assembly GCA_963576475.1). Taxonomy (NCBI): domain Eukaryota; kingdom Metazoa; phylum Arthropoda; class Insecta; order Trichoptera; family Molannidae; genus Molanna; species Molanna angustata. The sequence goes on from OY754989.1 coordinate 6,171,182, forward strand.
ACTATTGAGAATATAATAATCTGTAGAGGTTTCGTCATATTATTCCAAGATATAACAATATAAACACGTAAATTAAAATCAATTTTGATTTGTGATACATGAAATTTGTCTTAAAACACCGCTAAACTACCTAGAACAGGCGTGCAAGCGATGTGTAAAATTAGTATGAGAGATACACAGTCGTTGACCAACTGATCTGCTCCACTGCGTTTATTGGTAACGTTTTTTCCTACACGGGTGTTAAACGGTCGTGTATTTTTTACCACACGTTTATTAATAAGACTGTATGTCTTTATACAGTTGTTGTCTAGAGTTTTTTGTTTTACTTGCTACATGACAAGTGATTTATTTCATTTCTAAGCCCAAAAAAATATAAGTGGAGTGAGTATATTTATCTATGGTAATAAATTTAAATGAGTTCTTTTCAGATAGGTACTTATTAACTTTAAAGGCTAGCGTCTCAGTCGGATTTTAGAATTCTTTGTATGGGAATTCATACAAGTGCATCCACTAATCGGCATCGGACAGAGCGCGCCCATCAATCATCGGAATGCTGACGCCGTTGCTAGGAGGGGCAAAAATCCTATGGGATCAGTCATTTTTGTATGTGCAATTTCTATGGTGATGTTATATCGTATTTTCTTTATGGAAAATGTCATTCAATTTTTTTAATATACATTTTCATCATAGTTAGATAGTGGAAGTATCTCAATTATATTATAAATTCAAATGTTTGGATGAATAGATGTTTGTTAATCAATCAACACGAAAACGGCTAAAAGACTTTGGATGGAATTTGGCAGTAAGGTATATGTATATCCTAGAAAAGGCTATGGGATATATATATTTTACATTCATTCTTATTTTCATTGAATAAAATCATGTAGGAGCCGAGCATGCGATTACCAAGCCGAAAAAAAAAATTATATTTATAGAAAAAAAGAAAAAAAAAAATGAAAAAAAAAGTAAAGAAAAAAAAGTAAAAGTAACAAAAAAAAAGTAACCAAAGAAAAACGAATGATGACATTAGAATGAAGCCATAATTTGGGATGTACAAGAAGCTAATACAGTACATACTAAAGATCATCTCATTTCTTTCCACATTTCTCTTTCAACTTTCAACTACAATCCAATCAAATATTGTCTACTTAATACAATCCAAATGAATTTCTACAATAACAGGTACTTTATTACACGATTTGAATAAACATCTCTACATTCCACAATAATATTCATTTTTCAATCTACAATTCACTAAGCGTACAGATTAATTAAAGTATTCTTCGTAAATTGATATATTGATAATTTTTTTCATTCAAACCGTAACTGCTTATCTCACAATGTGGGGTTACCAGCGACAAATGTTGCGGTGTTCGGGTGTGCTAATAAAAAGGAAGCACGACAAATGTGTGTAATTCCACACATCAGTCTTTATTGATAAACCTTGCAAATATACGGCAAAATCTTCCCAAACAACAAGAGACACCAATTATCAATATAATCAATATATATTTTTTATCTACTGCAGCTTTTTTTACTATACAATCCAATACAATACTATAGAAATTATCTATACAATCCAATACAATACAATCGAAATTATCTTAACAATCCAATACAATACTATCGAAATTATCATTACAATCCAAAACTATTGACATTATCTTTACAATCCAATACAATACAATCGAAATTATCTTAACAATCCAATACAATACTATCGAAATTATCATTACAATCCAAAACTATTGACATTATCTTTACAATCCAATACAATACAATCGAAATTATCTTAACAATCCAATACAATACTATCGAAATTATCATTACAATCCAAAACTATTGACATTATCTTTACAATCCAATACAATACTATCGAAATTTCCAATACAATACTATTGAATCTTTACAGTCCAAAATAGTATTTCCACATATTGATTCAATCACAACAAAAAGTCTATTAGATAAAAAAAATCAAATTGTTTTGGATATTTTAAATAAATAGAACAATTCATAATAAGACAGAAGAAAAATTTCAAAAGAAAAAAATCTTAACAATCCAATACAATACTATCAAAATTATCTTTACAATCCAAAACTATTGACAGTATCTTTACAATCCAATACAATACTATCGAAATTACCTTTACAGTCCAAAATAGTATTTCCACATATTGATTCAATCACAACAAAATGTCTATTAGATAAAAAAAAATCATATTGTTTTGGATATTTTAAATAAATAGAACAATTCATAATAGGACAGTAGAAAAAATTAAAAAGAAAAAAATTGTTTAGTAATGGAAAATGGCATTACTTAAAAACGCTAATTTTTAACATTCATTTAATTCATTTCACTGGCCACAGGCATATCAAATAATTAAAGGTATTTTAATTGAATACATAGCACCTTAAAATACAAAAAAACAAATAAAATTATTGCAAAATTGGAAGTTTCAATTTGAGAAAAAGTTAAAATCTTTGTTTAAAAATGGAATTCAAAAAATTTAATAGGAATGTCAAAAGGAACAAATTTGAAAATTTAAGATAAAAAACAAAAAAATTAAAAGGAACATTATCTTAGTTATACGGGCAGATCTCGACAGTATATTAAATAATACACAATATACATAAAAAAATGGAAGTCTTAAAAACTAAATTCAACCTTTACCTCAGGTTTTAAAAACAGCCCTCAACTCTTGGTATTCAAGTTAGTTGTGCAAATTATTATTCATAAGTAAGATAATTGTCAATATCACCAATGCTACCTAAACTGTCACCCAGGTAGGAATTACTTAAGCTTAGGTATTTCTTAAGTGCACTTTACAAGAGCACTATTTTTAACGGGTTTCAGGTTTTCGACGGGATTTTCAACGCGATGGGCAAAAAAATAGAACGTGTTCTGTTTTCAACGCGATTTTCATCCTTTTTGGTAAAACAGAAATCTGTAAAATTATTCGCTGTCGTCGTTACCGACGAGTCAAAATGGCTGCCGTTTGCGTTGATTTTTAAGTGTGACATTCGCTCGCGATGTATTTTGTTTATTTGGAAAGTGTCTTTCTTACGATATATTATATTAATTATTATATAATTTTTCGATATACATTTATTTATATTATATTAAAAAATTGCAAATATAATTGTGTAAACTGTGTAAAGTTCTGTAAAGCGATGCTCGGAGTAACCTATATTTTGGATGCTGTTTTAAGCGTTGCGTGTAAAGCGATGTTTGGAGTAACCTGTATTTTGGATACTATTTTAAGCGTTGGAAACCGGGTCGCGTTGATAATAGTGTACGTGTAAAGTGCACTTTAGCATATTTCTATTGATTTTCACCATAGATTTTTATTATAATATACCTAGATGTAGTACTCTGTGCAAAAAGTGAGTCATGGAATATCGCGCGTTTGACGTTTTGGTTGGCAACATATTTCAGTTTTCCTTACATTTCAACACATCTTAGATAACTGTTCTCTAAATTATTAATAATTAAAATGTTTTCTAAACAAATAAATCCGAAAACAATTCACATTAGTCGTTATTTTCTATAGAAAATCGATGTGGTCTGGAACCAAAACGTCAAAAATCCCCCCCCCGAAAAATGACACATTCGATTCATACAAAATTTGCTAACTACGACATCTAGTGTACTATACGAAAACCTATGATTTTCACCAGTCTATTGAGTATATTTTATAGCCACAGATAATGTCTATACAATAGCAACATTAATATTCAAAATGCATGATGTTTTGTCTATGACTGTCACATTCTGTGAATTATGTTCAAAATTTCCACTAGACCTTAGAAAACGCACTATTCATTTTACCAATGTCGGAAAACCTGTCAAAGTTGATATTAAATGCAAAAATTTTCAACACAAACAATAATAAGTAGTATTAAAAATAGTTAGTATCATACAATTACTTAAATAATATGTTGAGAAAAGTAATTTATTTGTAAAATGTGATCAAATGCGAATACATAATAATCTTTTTCCTAACCTCAAATGACAAAGGTGTTGATAAAACTATTCCTGCAACCAATTTTCATTCAATTTATAAAGCAACTCGCTCATGCAAGTCGCTTTTTTCATTAAAGACTAACTAAACCTAACCAAAAAATTTACGGGATTGGAGATTTATGTATACATCATACTATTATTTCGTTGTCGTATTTTATTACAATATTCAGTTAGGTTTAGTTAGTGTTTTGTTTTATAAATTGAATAGAAATTGGTTGCAAGAAAAATTTTATCAACACCTTTGACATTTGAGGTTAGGAATAAGTTTATTATGGGCCGGTATTACAGTCTCAGTTTAAGAGCTAAACTCAAGTTTTACAAAAATATAGCGTATTACAGTGTCCGTTTAGGTCTAATCTTCCCTCAAATACGTCACTAAAACGACAAATATTTAACTCAACGTTTCTGGCGGATTAAGTACTTAACGGTGAGTCAACTGTCATTTGCTAGGCAACGCATGTAGTTTCAGTTTCTATCACTAGAGGCGTTAGTTGTATCGACGGTGGCGCCACACAACAAAACAAACTGACAGCCATATTGAAACGAACATGGGCATTTAAAAGCATTATTTTTTATCATTAAATTTACCATGTTGGATAATAAAACAATTGTATTTCAAGTCGTAGCTCCCGTTTTGTAGTTGGTATTATTTGAGGTTATTTAAAATTTGACAGATAATAACCACAGAAAAAGTAAAATATGTCTATAATTGAAGATTTAGTAACTGACATGTCATATTGCTCTGTAATACGGTAATGGATTCAATCTGCCCTTAACATTAATCTTGAGTTTAACAAACTCAATGAGTTGAGGGCCGACTGTAATACCGGGCCATAGTATTCGTATTTGTCAAGCCATTTGATCACATTTTTCAAATAAAATATCAACATATTTTTATCTACTTTCCACAATAATCATAAACTTGAATGTGAAAATATCATGGACAATACAGACGAAATGTCATTTTGCAATTTGAACATCCACAAAGAGGTAATATACAACAAACTTCACACGGATAATAAAATGACAGATTAAGAAGCTCTTTTGTAAATGGTAGAAACAAAATCCACGCTAAGAAGCAACTAATTTTTTTTTAAGTAGTACTTAAGAATTAGGAATCATTGGTGAAATTGTCTTTTGTAAAATGACAAAAATTTAAACAAGACACCAGCTTTTTCTCGGTTGTACCCTTCACTTTAATGGCCACATATTTTCGCATTGGCCAGCCATTTCGTTATGAATGGCGGCGAGAGCTTCTCTAGCTTTGAAAAATCAGGGCGTCCATTACAGATCTTACAATTTTTACAACAACATATACACACAAATCTATTTTTTTTAATTCTTAACATTACAGAATAAATAAAACATGTAATAATTATAATTTTTTTTGTTTTAAATAAGTATTTATGCACAGATTTGATTAGTTACGACAGAACCTTTTCACCGAGGCAAGCCTCGGCATTATTGAGGTCCAATTAAAATAATACAAATAAATTGGATGTTATACCAAATGTGCTTAAACTTGTCTATTGTCTGTTAAATTTTATAAGTAGGTACCTACAGCAAATAAAATAAATGCAATTATTTATATCTTTAATGCTAATAATACCGAATGTGTGCAACTACCATAATCGAGAATCATCAATAAGTTAAGATATTTTTTAAATGTTTACATATTTTCTCAATATGAATGTCACCTATGAATTGAAAATGTATGACTGGTCACATATGAAATGAAAATGTATAGACTTAAAATAGAAAAAGGATTGAAATGGGAACTCAATTAAAGGCATTACGCAAGCGTATAATGTAAGTCTTCTCAGTTTTTTTTCCATTATAAATATATACCTTCTATGTCTCTATTGAAATATAATAATTAATCAAACACAGTTTCATATTATACACCCGACATTGAGTGAATAAATACCAGTATGAATAAAATAATATTTGTGCTTTTCATATCACATGATGTTAGATAATATATATTATATTCAATACCACATTAAAAATATGATGCAGAAATAATTCATTAGAACATCATTTCAATGCATTGAATATTATAATAATTGTCAATATTATAAATTGTTGACAGATTAAACTATGTAACTAACTTCAGTCTGGTAAAATAACAGTTATCAGCTTTCTAGAATTGCCAAGCTATAAACCTCAAAGGTAGAGTGCGTTTAACGAAACCGTGCACTTTACGGCAATGTTGGTTCAACTGTAATGTTGCCGTAATAAATTGTAAAAGAAAATAATCTAATTTTTATTATGACAGAATGAAACTTGTCTTATATTAATTATTACGATAATTTAAAACAGAACAAAATAATTTTTTTAAACGATTTTTGCAGATTTATTCATCAGAAAGAGCTTTCACCAAATGAAGAAACCCCTAATCATAGGGAACACCCTGTCTATTATGCGATTACATGAAAATTCTTCGAAACACAATTGTTCGAATGCGCAATAGGCGTGATGACAGTAAGAAAAAATCATTGAAATTATGATTTTATAAAATAAAATATGTTATAAAGATTTGAAAAAATATATTTATTTTCATTTTAAAAGAGCGAATAATATTAATATTATTAAAATAAAAATACAAAATATGTTTGTCCGCCATTTTATGTGAAACACCAATCAGAGCGCATTACGTCACCATATTGTTACTGTCAATTGTGTTTGTTACTGTCAACTGTAGTGTTGTTCGAAATGGCTATTTTTTTCATAACAAGCTATATGGAATATGCTGCTTATTTTTAACATGCTATTTTTATTTATTGATTTATTTGGTTTATTTGGGACGATAAACCAAATAATATCGCTATCCGCTCTATTGAATCGTTGACGCATCTGTTATAACACGCACCGAGTATTGTAACGTGGTGGAGAATATTTAACGTTTCAGAAATAAATAACTTGGTGGCTTTCATTGCTTGATTATAAAATAAAATGATGTTATTATATTGTTTGTGGGAGTTGTACAGTGTTACATGAGGTTGAAATGGAAATACACAATGTATTATGATGAATCTAATATACATATGGGATAATTGTTATGATTCATATACATATTATGATTAATATATGAAAAAAAAAAATAGAATGTTATGTAATAGGTGTGATGACTGTAAGAAAAAATCATTGAAATTATGATTTTAAAAAATAAAATAGGTTATAAAGATTTAAAAAATGTACTTATTTTCATTTTAAAGGAGTGAATAATAATATTATAAATATAAAAATACAAAATGTGTTAGTCCGCCATTTTATGAGAAAAAACAATCAGAGCGCACGACGTCATAGTATGGTCGCGTCAATTCTTCTGATAGTCTTCAATACAATATACGCATTAATTGTCGGTCTGGACAATGTTTATTTTGGTGTTTTTGATATATTAATATTTTAATTAGGTACTTAAAACTAAAACAAAACAATAAAATAGCAATGGAACAAGGATTCATCAAAGCAAATAGTTTCAATTTACCTAGATACTCGCCTACCTATCGGGGGATACTATGGGCCGGTATTACAGTGTCAGTTTAAGAGCTAAACTCAAGTTTCACAAAAATATAGCGTATTACAGTGTCCGTTTAGGCCTAATCTTCCCTCAAATATGTCACTAAAACGACAAATATTTAACTCAACGTTTCTGGCAGATTAAGTACTTAACTGTGAGTCAACTGTCATTTGCTAGGCAACTCGTGTAGTTTCAGTTTCTATCACTAGAGGCGTTAGGCAACGTGTGTAGTTTCAGTGTTGTATCACTAAAGGCGTTAGTTGTATCGACGGTGGCGCCACACAACAAAACAAACTGACAGCCGTATTGAACATGGGCATTTAAAAGCATTATTTTGGTGAAAAAAATTAAATTTATGTACACTTACACATACACACACACACCTTCACACATATACACCCTCACACACACATATGATTTTGTATCTTGTATATATGACTGTATTTTGTAATAAATCATGATAGTATTGTAAGCTTATAATTGATGTACGGAGATGATAATTGTTATATTTGATATTTTTATACATATATACTATTCTTTGTACATTGTTAGCTTCAATTTGAAAAAATAAAAAATAAAATAAAATAAATTTACCATGTTGGATAATAAAACAATGGTATTTAAAGTCGTAGCGTCCCGTTTTGTATTTCATATTATTTGAGGTTATTTAAATTTGACAGATAATAACCACAGAAAAAGTGAAATATGTCTATAATTGAAGATTTAGTAACTGACATGTTATATTGCACTGTAATACGGAAATGGATTCAATCTCTCCTTAACATTAATCTTGAGTTTAACAAACTCAATGAGTTGAGGGCCGAAGTTTATTGTATTTTGTATGTAACTTAGTTCTTATTGAATAAATAAATAAATAATGAACGCTCGCAACGTATGGTAAACTAATTTAGTTTTAGTATTCTACAATTTTGTCACGCGATGGTGAGCTGACGAACGTTCGACATGTTATGATGCTGGTCACTGCCAAACTAAACTAGCAAGCTATATTTTTTTCATGCAATGAAGCGATTCGCGAAACGACGGCGATTACGCGAAGCATGCGTTTTAAAACATCGTTACAATTTTAGCAGCATACGAATTATTACATAGCGCTCGTTATTTGTATTGTGTAAATAACAAGCTATATTTATCTGCTATCGTTATTTTTAGCAATAGCAGCCATAGTAGTTATTTTTCTGCCTGTCTTAACTACTCTTAACTAGAATGGAACTTTTGATGGTCGGATATTTCTTTGCGTCGAACAAAGACTTTTGTTCATCAGAATTTCGAAACGTAAAAACTTAATAATAAGTACATATAAGTACTTTATTTATCTGTAATTTAAATACAACTTACATCTCGAAAATCGATAAAATATGCTCCTTCTTCTCTCTACATTATGTGTTCATAAGCTAAAAACATACGCGGGAAACGTATGATGGCCTATTTTGACGTTTGGACATTAATGAAGTTCTTTATATGCTTATTGCCTAAATAATGGTAAATATTATATTATTGAGAGCTAAAAGTGGGGGAACAAATACTGTACTTCATTGTAAACGCGTACTTAATAAAATACACTTATGTCTCGCCGTGCGAAATTTAATCACTTATTTCTCTTTTTTTTCGCGTGGGACAAAAACATATACCTCAGTAGGTGTTTTTTTCGTCGTGTTTGTACATTTAGGGACCGCACAACACTTATGCACTTTTGAATTGATTATAAATACACAAATCGTCCTAGAATACATATATTACATATAGTAGTGATATGCAGTTTACAATATCGTGACGTCACCGTCAGGGTCGGCAGCCGCCATGATACTACAAGCGTTTTTTGGCGTAAATGTCAAATTTGATTTTAAAATGGCGATTTTTGCTACTAAACCTTTATTTTATGTAGAAATGTATATATATTTGAAAACAGTGAATGCGTAAAAACATCGTGAGATAGTTTTTCAAAATTAGTCATCATGCCTATTGTACGAATAACAATTTTTCGAAAATCAGTTATCAGAATGACAATTGTCCGAAAGCAAATTATTCGATTGACCGAATTTAATATATTTTTGTGTCATTATGTTGTCTCCTTTGACATATTTGTTGCCAGTAAAATATATTCGATGAAGACTATTATTACTCTTTGTATTATTGTTGGGTACGTATGCTTGCACATTTTTAATAACTGATGTTTGACAGCACGGTGCGTCGCCATGTTGTTTTTTTCCATAGATTTTTATTATAAATAATATACTATGTAGATTTACATAGTACTCCGTGCAAAAAGTGAGTAATGGATAACGCGCGTTTGTCGTTTTGGTTGGAAACATATTTCAGTTTTCCTTACATTTCAACACATCCTAAACAACTTTTCTCTAAATCTAAATAAACCAAGTGTTTTTTAAGACAAATAAATCCGAAAACAATTCACATTAGTCGTTATTCTCTGTGGAAAAACGATGTACTAAAACGTCAAAAATCCCCCGGAAAATTGCCTCACTTCGTTTCATACAAAATTTGCTAACTACGACATCTAGTATATTATAGTAAAAATCTATGGTTTATTTCTCTCACAATACTACCAACATGACGTCATAAAAGTCCGAACAATTGTAATTGTGTGTTCGGAAAATTGTTTTTCGAAAAAATGTGATTCGAATAATTGCCATTCGTAAAATTGATTTTCGTAAAATTGAGCATTCGAATAATTGTTTTTCGAATAATTTTCCTGTCACCCTATTATGCATGACACCAACATTACTGCAAAATGCATTTTTAATGCATTAAACGTACCATACGTAGTTTTTATGTAAATAGTGAACTAAAATTCACAAAATATAAGGAAGTAAAGTCTGATTTTTTTTAAAGTGCCAATTCTATACATCAACAAAAAAAAATGCATAGTATTTACGCATGTAAATGTATTAGTAGACTCGTGGTTGCTGATTGGTTTACACCATTTGGTGTCCTTAACAACAAACATCAACAAACCCGACAGTACGTATCTATCTCTCGAAGTGAGCGCACGTTTGATTTTTTATGGTGACCATGTGTTCTAAATTAAGAATTTCATTTTTTATTTCTAACTTATGTATTTTATTTTTTGTTTAATATCGATATATAATTATTATTATAAACATGTGTTATCACCGTCTTAGTATAGAATAAGTGTCCATTATTTATTTGTGTTAGTTATATAGATATATTATTTATGTATGTGTGTTTGCCTCAATGAACTATTATGTAAATATTTTGTATAATATAATTTATTATTTTGTAAAATAATATGTAACTGTTTATTATTATAAGGATTAATTACTTCATAATGTATTCTTTTATTTTCCTAATAAAAAGTATCAAATAAATATTTTGTTTAAATATTACTTTCCCAGGAGATGCCCATTAACATTTGCAGAAAATACCTAATAATATAGACCCATTAAAGCCGCATGGTACCGGGAGTAAGAATAGGTATGAAAAGATTTGAAGGTTTTGAAGATATATGCATGTGAAAGTTACAACCGTTTTATATCATGAAATGATAAAAAAAATCCCATTATATTTTTTTCTTTTACACCATGGTCACCCTATGAGCTTTGGCATTCTTAAAAAAATCAGACTTTACCTAAGATTTATGAAACTCATTGATGTTGATTGTTCATAAATATTATATGTATTAATAAAATATAAATATACTGAAGTGTTTCATTTCATTTTACTAATCATCATTTGGCCCCCATATATATTATGTGCAAAATCAATCAAGACTTATCATTTATATAAATATAACATATAAAAAATGCTTAATCTATACATTTATCTCTCATTTCCTCACACAGACAGACGAAACCAGAAGCCCACTTTTGTATAAATACCACCAGTGTTTACAGATACGTTAATGAACGCAGACATCATGACTTTGGTATTTCGTATGCAATTTTTTTTTCCATACACCAATTTTGTAAAGCCACTCAAATGGACAGGGTAACATGGCGGCCATTGTGAAATTTCATAAATGTCAAACAGAAAATTTTGAAACATAGTAGAAGACCTTGAACTAAGAGTTAATAAGAGAACACAAATCCACAACTACAACACACATTAATTTGTAACTGAGAAAGCTACAAAATAATGGACACGAAAGAATAACGTGACTGTGGACTCTGTGGCTACAATAAATTACCAAAACAACTAAAAACTATGAACGAAAAAGTATTCCAACGGGAATCGAAAACGAGAATTACATAGTATCAAGAACTAAGGGGGGAATGCTGCCAACGTACCTATTTTTCAATTTTATATAACATCATTATTTTTTATGAAATCGTTTGAAAAAAAATAATTTAGATAGTTTGGGTATTAATAAAGAAAAATATACCTTAACTTTTTGATAATGTTCTGTATAAATTCTTGTAGAAAACTCATGGCACACACCGTTTTTCAACGTTTATCTTATATTTTTAATAAACTATAAGGCGTAGAGCAACATATTTTTTTTTAAACTAGTTGCATGTAACACATGAGATCCAACTGTCGATAGCGATAGTATGTATAGTTGAAGAATATGTACCAAACTATAAACCCATAGATACATATTATTATTGAATATTTTCAGATATTTTGTTTTCTATACAACATATGTAGGTATGTATGTCAAGATAGGATAGTATGGAGGAAGATCCTTTTTCCTACCCAGAATATGCAAATAGCATGATGGTATGTATGTATGTTTGGAGATGACGTATCAAACTATTAAGTCTTCTTACATATTGTGTATAGGCGACTGCCATACAAAATGTATGAAGCGATGTCGTCACTAAATTCAATTTTTAAAAAAATTGTTAAAAAAAAATTGAGATCTTCTACTACAATGTTAATATTTTTTATAGAAAATTAAATTATCTAGTTGGGGTGTTTCGGCTTTTTTCGATAATTGTAAAAGTTTTGGAAATATAGGCAGTTAAACTCATAAATTTATCATAAAAAAAATATTTTTCTTAATAAAAAATGTTTGAGAAACCCTGGAATTTTTTTGAAAAAACTAATTTGAGATTTTGTATTTTTCTATGTTTGTACCAATTTTCAGCGTTCTAGCGTTTATGGTTTCTGAGATATATGGAAAAATAAAATAAAAATTCAAAAGTTGATAACCCCTGACTGAAACAAAAATTCAAAATTCCGAGTATAAAAGTTTTGTAGGCCTGTAACTGTTTATATATTCTGAAATTTTAGGCTCTGTAAGTTGAGCGGATCAAAAGTTATAAGGGGGGGACGGACACACAGACACACACACACACAGACACACAGACACACACACAGACACACACACACACAGACACACGAAATGTTCTACTCCGAATTCTGAGTAAATCCGTGTATGGAACATATATGCTGCGAAGCCTCTAAGTTGGTGTTTTTTGACTTCAAAGTTGGAAAAGCCGTGAAAAAAGTAGACCTCTCCATACAATTCTCGCGTATTCTGGCTTGATACATTGTCGATATGTTAAGAGAACAAAGTTCTCCTGAACAAATCGACAGTTGGATTAAAGAAGACAAAAATATCTAGAAAATTATGTCTTGACGTTGCATTAATGCTTCAGGTTTAGTCCAACTGTCGATTTGTTCAGGAGAACTTTGTTCTCTTAACATATCGACAATGTATCAAGCCAGAATACGCGAGAATTGTATGGAGAGGTCTACTTTTTTCATGGATTTTCCAACTTTGAAGTCAAAAAACACCAACTTAGAGGCTTCGCAGCATATATGTTCCATACACGGATTTACTCAGAATTCGGAGTAGAACATTTCGTGTGTCTGTGTGTGTGTCTGTGTGTGTGTGTGTCTGTGTGTCCGTCCCCCCCTTATAACTTTTGATCCGCTCAATTTACAGAGCCTAAAATTTCAGAATATATAAACAGTTACAGGCCTACAAAACTTTTATACTCGGAATTTTGAATTTTTGTTTCAGTCAGGGGTTATCAACTTTTGAATTTTTATTTTATTTTTCCATATATCTCAGAAACCATAAACGGTAGAACGCTGAAAATTGGTACAAACATAGACAAATACAAAATCTCAAATTAGTTTTTTCAAAAAAATTCCAGGGTTTCTCAAACATTTTTTATTAAGAAAAATATTTTTTTTATGATAAATTTATGAGTTTAACTGCCTATATTTCCAAAACTTTTACAATTATCGAAAAAAGCCGAAACACCCCAACTAGATAATTTAATTTTCTATAAAAAATATTAACATTGTAGTAGAAGATCTCAATTTTTTTTTAACAATTTTTTTAAAAATTGAATTTAGTGACGACATCGCTTCATACATTTTGTATGGCAGTCGCCTATACACAATATGTAAGAAGACTTAATAGTTTGTTACTTCATCTCCAAACATACATACATACCATCATGCAATTTGCATATTCTGGGTAGGAAAAAGGATCTTCTTCCATACTATCCTATCTTGACATACATACCTACATATGTTGTATAGAAAACAAAATATCTGAAAATATTCAATAATTTGTATCTATGGGTTTATAGTTTGGTACATATTCTTCAACTATACATACTATCGCTATCGACAGTTGGATCTCATGTGTTACATGCAACTAGTAAATAAACATAAAAAAACATTTATTTTCCATTCAGCACCATTGCGAAATAAAAGTTTTTTTGGTTTATTAACTTAACCTGGTGCATTAATGCAACGTCATATCATATTTTTCCAGGTATTTTGTTCTTATTTAATTTATAAAAAAATATATTGCTCTATACCTTATATTTCTTTAGAAATTTAAGATAAATGTCTAAAATCGGGGTATGCTTATTATTTTCCTACAAGAATATATACATCTTTATTAATATCCAAACAAACTAGGTTATTTTTTTCAAAATAATTTGTTTAGTAATAATGATGCAATTTCAAATTGAAAAAATAGGTAAGTTGGCAGCAGTCGCCCTCTTAAGTTAAGTATTACTGTATATGAACGACTACTATTTTACAATTAAAATATTAAGGGGGCGACAGCTGCCAATATACCTATTTCATTCAATTTGATATTGCATCATTATTACTGTGGTATACGGTTTTACCGATATACAGATATATATATAGCTGTGTATATCCCCGGAGAAACAGTGCACTCTTCGTAAAACGCACGGTCTGAAGTTAGTCCGATTTTGTTATCAATAACATAGACGCTGTTGATTCTCTCGATGTGCCTTATTTAATATAATGGCAACTAAAAAACGAATCATTTTGAAAAAAATAACTTAGTTTGTTATTTATAAAGAAAAATATACCTTAACTTTTTAATTATGTTCTGTATATATTCTTGTAGAAAAATAATAAGCACACTCCAATTTTTGACATTTATCTTATGTTTCTAAAAACTATATATTTTGCAATACATATTTTTTCAAATTAAAGAAGAAAAAATATATGATGAAATATGTTGTGACGTTGCATTTAATGCGTCAGGTTAAGTAAATAAACAAAAAAATCTTTTATTACGTAATGGCGCTGAATGGAAAATAAATGTTTTTTAGGTTTATTTGCTAAACCTGAAGTATTAATGCAACGTCACGACATAATTTTCCAGATATTTTTGTCTTCTTTAATTAAAAAAAAAATATATTGCTCTACGACTTATATTTTATTAAAAATATAAGCTAAACGTTGAAAATTGGGGTATGCCATTATTTTTGTACAAGAATTTATACAGAACATTATCAAAAATTTAAGGTATATTCTTCCTTATTAATACCCAAACTATCTAAAATATTTTTTTTTCAAAATGATTCGATAATAAATAATGATGGTATATCAAATTGAAAAATAGGTACGTTGGCAGCAGTCGCCCCCTTAACAATAAATTGTCTAGAGCCAATCCGCTTTTTAAATTTTCATAAATAAAAAAAATTATAACAATGTACAAGATTTTCATATGTGAAAATTAAATTATAATACTCTAATTTTGTATAGCGCCCCCTTTGGTTCTCTCATTGAGTTAAAAACAGACAGAATAAAAAATTGTGAGACTCAATAGAAAGGAATTTAAATTACAGACAATATTTTGGTGTTTACAGAAAATAAGGCTTCGGGTATAACTATAATGACAACACAAAGAGCAGAAATAAAATAAACAATTTAATCCATTGCTGTAAAAACGGAAAGAATAAAAAAAAAAAAATTAAAAGAAAAGTCTTAACACGTTCGTTGACATTTTTGATTTGTAAGGCAATGGATTAAAATGTAAGCTTTTAAAAAATGAACAAATAAATTAAACAAAAAGTAAAAGAATCAATCTTATAAGTTAATATTTAAAATAAGACATAACATATTGATAAAAAAATCATACTCAAAACAAATATATGAAAAATAAAAATACAGTAAAATGAATAGTCTAAATGCAAGAATAACGATCAATGATGAGGAATTACAGTAATTTTTCTTAATTTGACAATCTCTATTGTATATTTCTCACCAAATAAGTATGCATATCTTCGTTTGATCTACGTTATGTGTAATTTTTCAAATGATACTATAGGGCCTCAATAAAAAGACAGAAAAATCAAGATAAAATAAAATATTGACATCTATGAAAGTTTGTTAAAGGTGATATTATTAACAGGAACACAAATGTTACGGGAGGAATAACACAGATGTCTCATTATTAACTGTATTTGAAATAACATTAGAGCCTTGATAATCCAAATACCCCGTTTGGATGTACGAAGAGTTCATATTATAATATGTCCAATTCTGATTCGTCTAAATTTATCCGTCTGAATTTTAGTATATGAGAAATGTAAAAAAGTTGCTTGCATTTATACGGGACCCATTACGTCACAGCGCGTATAAAATCCTTTTATCCACGGTCGCCCGTTGGTTACAGATGTTTTTGTACTCTGAAACGTATCAGAATAGGACATACTATGCAGACATTTTGAAAGCCGCCATTTTTTCAAGCAAAATATTAAAATATATCTTTTATAGATACTCCTACCGACCACCTAAGAATTGGCATTTCCGTAGTTTCAAGATGCCTTACGTAGGAATTGTACATTGTCCAGCATTGGGAGCCATACATAATTGCGGGTCTGACATTGTATGGTAATATTTGCCTTTTTAATTGTATAGGCATTTTTGGATCACACAGAATTCCAGATACTCATCTAAATTTCACCCAACCTACAGCGGTTCTATTCCAGGTATTTGAATGAATTGCACTACTGTATACTGTACTCCCATGTACGTTCGATAAAATTATGGAAATTAGAACGATATTTTACTTCTTCTACAAAATTTGCATAGGAAAACAGAGGTTTCATAGAACAAACGACGATATGTAACTTTAAATATATATGAAAAATAGAAAATTTAATTTGTATCTCTAATGTATATCACCCAAAATTTTCAAAATAAAATATTATTCAAGATAAACAATTACTAATTTAAGAATTCAATTATAATTAAATAAGAAAATGTGACTTATTCCTGCATTATAAATGTTTTTTAATACAAAATTTTGACTGCGTTTTAACCCATGATAGCCTTACATACTGTCCAGCGTTAATGGAAGCCAGACAAAATTTTACTAACAACGTCCCGATTAGTAAAATTTCGAGCTTTTATTCAAAAGTCCAAACTGGTGACGGGGTGGCAACTTTAAATGATCAAAGATGCTCGCAGTGCCGGGATATAATTCATGGGCTTAGGATCACAAAGGCGGGACTTTTGAGCTATGAATATTAATTGTAACTGTGAAGATGCTTTAAAAACGATTGGAAGATCATTTTATCACTCTGGGCTAACAAACTAAGTCATTATTATTGATTGATAAGATGTAATTTACCCGAATGATGTGTGTGTGTATGTGTGAACGAGACAGCGAAATTGATAGTATATATTAGCAAGCCGTTCCTAGCGCCGGCATTCTGTCGTTCTTTTATCCCATTCATAAACTAGTAAGTATTTATTATTTATTTATGACAGACGGTCTACAAAAACGGTAACATTTTATTTTATCAGACAGCCAGGCAGCCCTTAAGGCTCTAGAATCATATAAGTTACATCAAAAATGGTATGGGACTGTTTAATGTACCTTGAAAGACTAGGGGAACACAGTAAAATACATCTTGTATGGATACCTGGTCATAAAGGTATAGAGAGAAACGAGAAAGCACATAAGCTAGCCAAAAGGAATTAGGGCAACTGCCTATTTACTGGTCACTGTCATCTGAAAAGACACCATTACATAATGGGGATAGCTGATGAACCAAACTGTAGAAAGTGTGAACAAGAGGAAGAAACATCCTCACATATGATCTGTGAGTGTCCAGCTCTAATGGAATCCAGACACAGACACCTGGGAGCCTTTATACTAAGACCCAAGGACGTGGGAGGCATATCAATTTGCAAAATATGGGACTTTATCCAAGAAACCGAACTGCTATTGAAATGACAGGCCTAAAGGGAGGTGCACGATAGATCAAACATGGTCGCAGTGCAGGGGTGTGGGGCCCCACTTCTAACTAATAATAACATGTACTACATATGACAAATATTATTAATTTAACACGCACTCAATAACAAGTTATATTATAAACAAGCATAATATTGCACGAAAATAAACATTATTTGTATTTTTTGACAAACTGTATATCTCAATTGAGACGAAGTTGGAATATATATTAATGGGAGGACAAGGAAATCAGGAGTATATCTTAAGATATTATAGATAGAACTCCATAAGATAGTTATATCCATGATATGAATAGAGACGAAGTTGGAATATATATTAATGGGAGGACAAGGAAATCAGGAGTATATCTTAAGATATTATAGATAGAACTCCATAAGATAGTTATATCCATGATATGAATAGAGACGAAGTTGGAATATATATTAATGGGAGGACAAGGAAATCAGGAGTATATCTTAAGATATTATAGATAGAACTCCATAAGATAGTTATATCCATGATATGAATAGAGACGAAGTTGGAATATATATTAATGGGAGGACAAGGAAATCAGGCATATCTTAAGATATTATAGAACTCCATAAGATAATTATATCCATGATATGAATAGAGACGAAGTTGGAATATATATTAATGGGAGGACAAGGAAATCAGGCATATCTTAAGATATTATAGAACTCCATAAGATAATTATATCCATGATATGAATAGAGACGAAGTTGGAATATATATTAATGGGAGGACAAGGAAATCAGGCATATCTTAAGATATTATAGAACTCCATAAGATAATCATATCCACGATATGAATAGAGACGAAGTTGGAATATATATTAATGGGAGGACAAGGAAATCAGGCATATCTTAAGATATTATAGAACTCCATAAGATAATCATATCCACGATATGAATAGAGACGAAGTTGGAATATATATTAATGGGAGGACAAGGAAATCAGGCATATCTTAAGATATTATAGAACTCCATAAGATAATCATATCCACGATATGAATAGAGACGAAGTTGGAATATATATTTATGGGAGGACAGAGAAATCAGGGCGGCAAGTCAGGGCCATATCTTAAGATATTATAAAACTCCATAAGATAATTATATCCACGATATGATTTATCATGAGGGTTTTGATTGCATCGTTCGACCAGACTTGCCCCCCAGGTTCCCTTATCATTCCAAATTTTGAAATTTAAATGATACACGTTGTGTGGCTTTTTTATATAGCTTGAAAATAAGGTGATGTTATCATCACCCTCTATGGAATAACAATGAAACTTTTTCTATTGAGAAATTGATTTGTAAACAATGTAGTCAACAATCCATATACATGATGTGACAATGCTGTCCAACAGATTAATTATATCAATTTATGTTTTTTGCAATTTCGTCTTTGTGATCCGAAGCCCGCGAATTATTCGTCCCACTCAACTATCAACTAACAACAATAATCCATAATAATACATTGCTTCTGGTTTTGGAGATTCGGAATGGCATTTCTTTAAAAATTTGATGTAGGAGCGGTTCATTATGAAACCGGCCAAGAAATTCACACATGCAGTAAAAAAGAAATGCACTATACTAAGAGCAATGTACGATAGCCATTATGACATTTGGACTCTCATAAAATTACGTAATCATTGACAGCTTACAGTGGGGGAACAAATACTGTACATCATTGTGTACGTTTAACTTTCAATAATTACAAAACTTCATACAGAATGTTAGAAAGACCATCATACGTCACCCGTAGTACCTATATAAACTATATTCAGAACATAACTTTATTAAGAGACATTTTACTTTGGACGCTTCAAAACTATTGGAGGTTACGTAATATGTAAAATTATCATGCACACAATGAAGAGAGAATCTCTCGGCTGGCCCCAATGTTCGGTCAGATCTGTTTCGGCTTGCTCCGACGCGGCGCCCCGCGCTATCGGCTCAGGTTGTCCTCCGAGCCGCCCGAGTGACGCCTCGCCACAGGGAAGTGACCGTTCTCGGCCGGGCACGGCAGTAGCGGCGGTCGACCGACGCCGTTGACCATGTGGTGACAGTCGTCGTTCGCCGTCGACGGGTGCTTCTGGCAGACAATGTCCCAGATGTGGTGGACGATAAGGTCGATAGCGACTGCAACAAGCAATCAGGGTGTGGTTTGGTTTTTTTTTTTTCAACATTCGACTTTGGAATCATTTGAACAATAAACATTTGACCGACACCAAAAAAATAAAAGCATAAAATTATTACAAGAATCAAATTTAGAACCAAAGTGGGCACTTGACAAAATTCTATTTTAAAAGGGTGACTGCTGCCAACGTACCTATTTTTTCAATATGAATTTGCATCATTACTACAAAAAGAATCATTTTGAAAATAATAACCTAGTTAGTTTGGATATTAATAAACAAAAATAAATCTTAACGTTTTAATTATGTTCTGTATATATTCTTGTAGGGAAATAATAAGCATACCCCGATTTTTGAAATTTATCTTGAATTTCTTAAAAACTATAAGGTATAGATTATTATATTTTTTTATAAATTATAGAAGATCAAAATATCTGGAAAAATACGATGTAACGTTGCATTAATGCATCAGGTTAAGGTTTATTTACTAAACCTGAAGCATTAATGCAACGTCACATCATATATTTCTAGATATTATTGTCTCTTTAATTTAAAAAAAAAATATGTTGAACTACGCTTTATATTTTATTAAAAATATAAGATAAACGTTGAAAATCGGGGTATGCCATTATTTTTCTACAATAATTTATACAGAACATAATCAAAAAGTTAAGGTATATTTTTCTTTATTAATACCCAAACTATCTAAATTATTTTTTTCAAAACGATTTGATAAGAAATAATGATGGTATATCAAATTGAAAAATAAGTACGTTGGCAGCAGTCCCCCCCTTAATCTGAATATCTATTTTTTTTTTAAATGAAAAAACCCTTTAAATTCTACCAAGATCATAATTGTCCATAATTGATTTTCTGCTGAGCATATTTTCAAGTAGCTTAAAAACCAGTTGTAGACAAATATTAAACTAAGCTTAACAAAAAAAATTCAACTAAGCCGAAATATGATAACAAAATATAGCTTTGACAAAGCCCCATGACACTGTATTCACAAACATAATCCATTATCATTCGAAACACCATCTCTCTTTCAAATTTTGTACCAAAAAATTAAAAATCACTTCATGATACCAGGCCAATATAAACTAAGATAAAGTGCATTCATGCACAAGTTCCACAAAGATAAAATAATGTTTAATTGATTGAAATTTAATTGAAATATTCACAACGCCATCTGTTGATGGAACGGCGAATGAAGATGAAACCGGGACTCGAACCAAAAGGGACAATACCCCGTATTCAGTAACTATTGTAACTAAAATAAGAACATACTAAAATTGTAGATTTTAGATTTACGGTCTTATTTCAGCGTTATAAAATATCAACTTGGAGTAAATGGAAT
The DNA here is from genome assembly GCA_963576475.1 of Molanna angustata. Lineage (NCBI taxonomy): Eukaryota > Metazoa > Arthropoda > Insecta > Trichoptera > Molannidae > Molanna > Molanna angustata. Next base: position 6,192,721 of record OY754989.1, read on the forward strand.
AGGAACGTACCTATATTGGCCGGAACATTCTTAAAAAGTTACTGAATTAAACATATTTTGAATAATTATGAAAATGATAAAAATTTCATAATTTTCATAATTATTCATAATACATCTGATTCAGTGACTTTTAAGAACATTCCGGCCAATATAGGTACGTTCCAATTCCATTTAGTCCAAGTTGATATTTTATAACGCTGAAATAAGACCGTAAATCTAAAATCTACAATTTTAGTATGTTCCTATTTTATTTACAATAGTTACTGAATAGGGGGCAATGTGCTCATAAAAAAGTTAAATCCTTCATAAAATTTTTAGCATGCAATTTCAATTATTACAATAAAATTCTATGCATATGATGATAAACAACTTGATTTTAGACGTAAACAACTGTAGGTATATTATTTTATTTAACAACATTTGACATACATATACCTACATTCAAATCTGCATCTGTACGAAAATACAGCAATACTCGTACAGAATTTACTTTTTAATCAATTATTTTATTTTCATCTGTCTAATATTTAATTTGTATTAATTTTCATTTCTTAAGATTCAAATGAAATAACAATATTTAAGAATGAAGTGCTTATTTATATATTTAATCTTAACAAGTCAATCATTATTTGTAAAAGGTAAACAACGATGATGAAAATTTGTCAAAGCAAAATAAAGCCTAAACAGCAAATATAAAAAGTCTTTAACCTTTTAAAGACGAGCGTCATGTATAGATGCCCACCGGCAGCGTGCCTAAACGCCGAGTGTCATCTATACATGCCTTCATGGCTATACACAGTTGTGAACATTCATATCTCAGTAAATTCATACTTGATTGAGACGAAAATTGGATGAATATTACTCCCATATATTTGACTTCAAGACATCTGTCGGTGAATCAACAAAACAATTGTTAAATTATTTAAAAAAATTAAAAACTCTAAACACTGAAATTCATCGATCATCGCCGGCGAAATTCACACTCTCCCGCGCTTTGTAAGGATCTAATACGCATGCGCGTAGGAGAGAGGGATACTGCGTCAGTTCATATTGTTGTTTCGCACTCAACATTCTGCTTTGAATTCGATCCTTAACAATACAAAATCGGCGCATATTCCTTATCTACATCAAATGCCGGAAGATACAATAGACAGGATATTGCTATTCTATCTGACAGTCAAGCAGCCATCATGGCATTGAATACTCCAAACATTGACTCAAAAATGGTTTGGGAATGCTTAACAAAACTTAATGAACTAGGCAAGAATAATAAGGTCTCCCTGCTCTGGGTACCAGGGAATATGGGCGTCGAAGGAAATGAGCGAGCTGATAGACTCGCCAGGAAGGGTGCGAGAGAGCATCTGATAGGACCAGAGCCATTCTGCGGCCTGGGAAATTCATATTTTCAGGCAGAAGTAAAGAGAATTACGGAGAAAGTGAGATCTAGCTACTGGATTGAACTCCCGGGGCTCAGGCAGGCTAAGGACCTGCTCGGTAATTATGACCGAAAAAGGTCCGGAACATGTTTGAGCCTCGGCAGGAAAGCCCTAAAAAGTCTGACAGGGTTCCTCACAGGCCATTGTAGACTTGGGGAACATCTGCGGAAAATAGGACTAGAAGAAGACGGAACATGCAGATTCTGTAGGGAGGGGGCGGAAACGCCACACCACCTCCTCATGCAGTGTGTTGCAGTGACACAAGTTAGAATGAGGACCTTGGGCAGGCCCCAAATGGACATTGGATCCATACGCTCATTGAACCCCCTGCGAGTCCTAAACTTCCTAAGAGGGCTAGGACTCGAGGGGATGCTGTAACAGGAAACCCGGTAAGCAAGTAGGGGGGAGCGCAAAAGATCCTAAGGGTCGCAGTGCATAAGAACACCCTCTATAATAATAATAATAAATAATAATCTACATCGAATGCCGGATGGATCACGTGACATATCAATGACGCCATGTACTTTTTTGTATGGAGATAACCACGATGGAGATTAATCTTCATTTATCTTATGTTTATATTATGAAGTGTTCAATTTCATTGAGTTTATGTGATCTTTTGTTTATCTTTGATCTTTTTATCATATATCTACATCGTTAGATTTTTTTTTACGTGTACGACACGAAATACTGTCCGTCCGTACGGAATGCAAGTACTTGTACCTACCCGTCTTGATTGGGTTAAGGATGGAGAAGATTATGTTTAAGGTATGGTATTTATTTTGAAATGCTCCTTGGGCAACCAGCAGGCACAATGCCATATATTAATTTAACATGCATTCAATAAAATTGCAAAAGTCTTTAAGGATGGAGAAGATTATGTTTAAGGTATGATATTTATTTTGAAATGCTCCTTGGGCAACCAGCAGGCACAATGCCATATATTAATTTAACATGCATTCAATAAAATTGCAAAAGTCTTTAAGGATGGAGAAGATTATGTTTAAGGTATGATATTTATTTTGAAATGCTCCTTGGGCAACCAGCAGGCACAATGCCATATATTCATTTAACATGCATTCAATAAAATTGCAAAAGTCTTTAAGGATGGAGAAGATTATGTTTAAGGTATGATATTTATTTTGAAATGCTCCTTGGGCAACCAGCAGGCACAATGCCATATATTCATTTAACATGCATTCAATAAAATTGCAAAAGTCTTTAAGGATGGAGAAGATTATGTTTAAGGTATGATATTTATTTTGAAATGCTCCTTGGGCAACCAGCAGGCACAATGCCATATATTAATTTAACATGCATTCAATAAAATTGCAAAAGTCTTTAAGGATGGAGAAGATTATGTTTAAGGTATGATATTTATTTTGAAATGCTCCTTGGGCAACCAGCAGGCACAATGCCATATATTAATTTAACATGCATTCAATAAAATTGCAAAAGTCTTTAAGGATGGAGAAGATTATGTTTAAGGTATGATATTTATTTTGAAATGCTCCTTGGGCAACCAGCAGGCACAATGCCATATATTAATTTAACATGCATTCAATAAAATTGCAAAAGCGCATCAAATGCAGAGACATGGCCTAGGTCAGGGGTTGGCAACCTTTTGAGTCGGAAGAGTAAAAAATTACAATTTATAATATTTCGAAGTTTTTAAAGACCTACAATTTATTTTCTTGTCAACAATAAATAGTACCTCGCATAAATAAAGTACCTACTACTTTTCCAAAAAAATAATGCAAATAAGAACATCGCTTTTCTACAAAAATAACATCCATTTTCATAAAAAATTACGAGAATAATAACACCACTTTTCTACAAAAACAACAAATCTTTTCCGAAAAAAATAAGCGAATAATAACATCACTTTTCTACAAAAATAATACACTTTTTCAAAAAAATATCTCGAATAAAAACACTCCTATTCTAAAAAAACTAATATCCTTTTCCAAAACATAACGCAAATAATATTACCACTTTACTACAATAACAACACCCCTTTTCCAAAAAATAACGCAAATGATAACATCGCTTTTCTACAAAATAATTATCTTTTTCCAAAATATAACGCGAATAATAACTACTCTTTCTACAATAATAACACCACTTAACCTAAAATATAACGCGAATAATAACTACTCTTTCTACAATAATAACACCACTTAACCTAAAATATAACGCGAATAATAACTACTCTTTCTACAATAATAACACCACTTAACCTAAAATATAACGCGAATAATAACTACTCTTTCTACAATAATAACACCACTTAACCTAAAATATAACGCGAATAATAACTACTCTTTCTACAATAATAACACCACTTAACCTAAAATATAACGCGAATAATAACTACTCTTTCTACAATAATAACACCACTTAACCTAAAATATAACGCGAATAATAACTACTCTTTCTACAATAATAACACCACTTAACCTAAAATATAACGCGAATAATAACTACTCTTTCTACAATAATAACACCACTTAACCTAAAATATAACGCGAATAATAACTACTCTTTCTACAATAATAACACCACTTAACCTAAAATATAACGCGAATAATAACTACTCTTTCTACAATAATAACACCACTTAACCTAAAATATAACGCGAATAATAACTACTCTTTCTACAATAATAACACCACTTAACCTAAAATATAACGCGAATAATAACTACTCTTTCTACAATAATAACACCACTTAACCTAAAATATAACGCGAATAATAACTACTCTTTCTACAATAATAACACCACTTAACCTAAAAAATAATGCGAATCATAACATCGCTTTTCTACAAAAACAACGCCCATTTTCCTAAAAAATAACGAGAATAAAACATTGCTTTTCTACAAAAATAACACCCACCCTTTTTAATAAATAAAGCGAATAATTACACCATTTTTCTAGAAAAATAATACCCCTTTTCCTAAAAATAACACGAATAAAAGCACCACATTTTTTTCAAAAATAATACCACTTTTCCAAAAAATAACGCGTATAATAACACCTCTTTTCTAAAAAATAATACTACTTTTCCAACAAATAACATGAATAATAACACCACTTTTCTACAAAAATAATACCCCTTTTCCCAAAAATAACGCGAATTATAACTACGCTTATGTTCAATAACAACACCCCTTTTCCTAAAAATAACGCAAAAATAATACCTTTTATACAAAAATAATACCTTTTTTCCACAAAATACTTGAATAATAACACTGCTTTTCTATAGAAAGAGACATGTTAATTCTAGTACAAGTGGTTGAGAGATAGAATCACCCGTTAATTGATTCACTTAACACGTTAACTTAAAGATGGGCAGAACTGACCCCAATAGTCTGCACATACAGTGACAGTGAGTTGGGATATGAAGAAGAATAATATGTTGACACATTTTGGACAACAACGGCAATAATCACAAATTATTACTCCAATAAGTATCAGCCTCTGGGGGCATGTCCTCCTGCAACATATTTTAGCTGAGCATGATCCTATTGAGACGAAAAGTTGATTTTTAAATATAAATGTTTTTGTCGATGAACTGTTACTTGTAAACTTTTTGTTTCAATAAATGTATTATTATTGTCATTTTACCTATCAATAAAATTCCTTTTATCTTTAAAGTATTAGTGCATGTCTTCCTTTATTTCCCAACCCTTTTCTCTTTAAAGTATTAGTGCATGTATTCCTTTATTTCCCTACCCATTTCTCTTTAAAGTATTAGTGCATGTATTCCTTTATTTCCCTACCCTTTTCTCTTTAAAGTATTAGTGCATGTCTTCCTTTATTTCCCTACCCTTTTCTCTTTAAAGTATTAGTGCATGTATTCCTTTATTTCCCTACCCTTTTCTCTTTAAAGTATTAGTGCATGTCTTCCTTTATTACCCTACCCTTTTCTCTTTAAAGTATTAGTGCATGTCTTCCTTTATTACCCTACCCTTTTCTGTTTAAAGTATTAGTGCATGTATTCCTTTATTTCCCTACCCTTTTCTCTTTAAAGTATTAGTGCATGTCTTCCTTTATTTCCCTACCCTTTTCTCTTTAAAGTATTAGTGCATGTCTTCCTTTATTTCCCTACCCTTTTCTCTTTAAAGTATTAGTGCATGTCTTCCTTTATTACCCTACCCTTTTCTGTTTAAAGTATTAGTGCATGTCTTCCTTTATTTCCCTACCCTTTTCTCTTTAAAGTATTAGTGCATGTATTCCTTTATTTCCCTACCCTTTTCTCTTTAAAGTATTAGTGCATGTCTTCCTTTATTTCCCTACCCTTTTCTCTTTAAAGTATTAGTGCATGTCTTCCTTTATTTCCCTACCCTTTTCTCTTTAAAGTATTAGTGCATGTATTCCTTTATTTCCCTACCCTTTTCTCTTTAAAGTATTAGTGCATGTCTTCCTTTATTACCCTACCCTTTTCTCTTTAAAGTATTAGTGCATGTATTCCTTTATTTCCCTACCCTTTTCTCTTTAAAGTATTAGTGCATGTCTTCCTTTATTACCCTACCCTTTTCTCTTTAAAGTATTAGTGCATGTCTTCCTTCATTTCTCTACCCTTTTCTATCTAAAACCCCCATCTTTTACCGCTGTCAAAATATGGAGTTTTATGTTTTTTTCCATAATATTGACGTCTATACTAAATAAGGTCAGAAATATATATGTTTTTGTACGAGAAATCAAATAAAACACAAGCAAATTTAAATATAGCTTTTTTTAACGTTTCTGTACGTAAACATTCCATTTATATTATGAACAAATAAGACATAAATCTTATATATGTTATTATGCATAGATCATCTTTTAAAACAGTTTAAAGATCTGTTAAACATACATTTATGTAAAAAATGTATGTTTAACGGATAACGGATCAACTGTAATGTTGTTGTAATTACTTTACAACAACATTACAGTTTATTGTAAAATAATGAGACTACAGATGACCACATAAATGACATAGATTTTATGCCTTCCAATAAGCTTCGAATATATTATAAAAAGCAGTTTATATAGTCTAGTTGGTACCGTCATTAACTTGTTAGCATTCGCTATCGACCAATCATCGCAGTCAAATCAATTTAAAGATTGACAATAACAATACAATTAAAATACATAAAAATACATAAACTTAGTAAATACAATACTTATATTAGGAAAGAAATACTAAGAATACAAAAAACATTATATATTATATATAGGTATGTGTGAAAGTTTTATAAAAATTAGGGCGAGACACTACCAATGGCGGACACTCCTTGGGTGCGCTGGAGCGCTGAACCGGTGAAATGAAATAAAAGCAAGATCCAAATAATTATGTATCAACAAACATGGTTTAAAAAAATACCAAATAAATTGTCACGTAAGTACAAGAATGAAGACAAAAATTTCATGTATCCCGTTACTTAAAGAAACGTCTGAAATTATGCAACGGTGTCGGACCCGTGGTGCGTTATTACAAGTGCACCGCATATACTATAGCAAATGTATGTAAATTAAGAGAACGTACTGGCTCGTGAAATGATAGATATCTCATACAAATGTTTGACGACTTTGACGCGCTGCACCGATAAGCTATGTAGGTACAATATATATGTTAGTTTTCAGATTCTATGTTAGGCAGCGCGCATTTCGCTACTGTATAAGTTTGTTTAATAACAAATTAATTGGCAATTGTATATTTTTTCTATGGCTGTGTTTTTTTTGTAATCTGTGTATGAATTTTTGCGTTATATTGAATTATTATATTGTGGCGATTTAAGGAAGACTGACGGCACTTTTTCAATTTTACAACTATTTTTATAAAATGATCTAGCCGAGTCTTTTTAAAAATCCGTTAAACTTTCGAAACTAATATGTTCAATTCCCATAACTTCCGTTGAAAGTGAACGTTATTTTTCCACAAAAATAAAAACATATTTGAAACACCATGACACAGACTGTCTCAACACATTGTCAATGCTGAGCATCGAAAGAAAATTGATTCAGACAATACCAGATTTTGGATTTTAATATGCAAGTGTTCGTTAGAATAAATGATCAAAGGTTTCCTACAGCAAAATAAATATGCTTCGCTCCACTGAACAGTTGAACTTATTAGTTAGCAGCCGTCACTGGATACAACGCCATCTATTTTCGTATTTCATTATTAATAAACTAAGATTGTAAACTATCTTAATGTAAGAATGAACATAACAAAATAATCAATAGATGGCAGCACCCCAAAAACATTCATAAGTAATATTTTGTTTTCTATATAATAATGGTATGAAAGATGATAATAGTACGCAAGTAAATGCTAATATTGTACACTCTACATTATATTTTTGTACAATGAGTTGGTAAATCAACGACAGCTATAAATGCCATCTATTGAGAAACAATGTAAACTAATTTTCCTATATCCTAATATTCCATATTTCACCACTAGATGGAGCCAAAAATAGGTATTGACATTTGCACTAATATATTAAACATCAATTAAGTTTCTTCAACAATTTCATTTTCTTAAAAATAATATGCATTATGTTTTGGTGTGTTCTTTTTAAAAATAATAAGATGTGTAGACACCATCTATTGAGAACATTATAAACAATTTATTAAAGCATTTAAAAGTACATCTATTCTATAATTTAATTACTCCTCACCAAACGAATTAAACCTTGCGTCTCAGAGGAGACTGTCGGACTTAGCAATGACAGCAGGCAAAAGGGAACTGTACCTGCAGAGAACTAAAAAAACTGAGAGAATCTTACGATTCAGACTCTAAAATGGACACCGCGGACCACAATTCCAAGAACGGTGACGACTATGACAGAAAAAGCGACGTCAGTGAGGAGCTGAACGTCGACGAAGTCACGGACGACATCCTCTCGCCGGTGGACCTCACCAGAAGACAGATGACGACGAAACACTTTCCTTTCATACCTCAGGCGGGCATCTTTCTGCCCAAGTCCGACATAGCCGGGATGAGCATCTACGAGTCGCAGGATCCGTACGCGCTGATGGCGAACCAAGAGTACAAGTACAAGCAGGACTTAGAGAAGAACCAGGTATGCGACGAGGACAGGCAGAACGGCCCGGAGAGCTCTATTAACCTTTTTAAGACGAGCGTCATGTATAGATGCCCACCGGCAGCGTGCCTAAACGCCGACCGTCATCTATACATGCCCTCATGGCTATACACAATTGTGAACCTTCATATCTCAGTAAATTCATACTTGATTGAGACGAAAATTGGATGAATATTACTCCCATATATTTGACTTCAAGACATCTGTCGGTGAATCAACAAAACAATTGTTAAATTATTTAAAAAAATTAAAAACTCTAAACACTGAAATTCAGCGATCATCGCCGGCGAAATTCACACTCTCCCGCGCTTTGTAAGGATCTAATACGCATGCGCGTAGGAGAGAGGGATACTGCGCCAGTTCATATTGTTGTTACGCGCTCAATATTCTGCTTTGAATTCGATCCTTACAATACAAAATCAGCGCATATTCCTTATCTACATCGAATGCCGGATGGATCACGTGACATATCAATGACGCCATGTACTTTTTTGTATGGAGATAACCACGATGGAGATTAATCTTCATTTATCTTATGTTTATATTATGAAGTGTTCAATTTCATTGAGTTTATGTGATCTTTTGTTTATCTTTGATCTTTTTATCATATATCTACATTGTTAGATTTTTTTTTACCGTTATTATATTCAATTAAAACGAGATTGAAAAAAAACTGTGTGCGCCATGCGAAATACTGTCCGTCCGTAGAGAATGCAAGTACTTGTACCTACCCGTCTTTATTGGGTTAAGATTGTTGTATGAAAATTCGTAGTTATAAATCTATAGTTCATTTTACCTAGAATTATAGTAAAAACCTGTCCTATTTCTAAAATGATTACAATGAATCAAAATTAGGGTTGGTTACAAAATCGGAGTATTTATACAATGTATCTTTCTTCTTTTTCTTTGGTGTCATCCTTCTTTATTTGTCTTCACCATGTTTTTCTATTTTTACAATGTATCCAAAAGGGATATTTTGGGATATAATGAGCTAATCATACTTTTTATAATACTTATCATATTATATTCTTTATATATTTATAACATTGTATCGTGTTTGTTTATTATTTATATTGTTATTTGTAAATTCATAACGCCCCACTTTTTACAAATTTTAAGGTTATTTACAAATTTTAAGGTTATTTTTTTTATTGCAGATTATCAACTAGTATCACGCTGAGATTGTATTCTGAAAGTTTCATCACAATGTATCTGTGTGTGTGCTTTGTATGGCGAGTTTATTCTACCTTATCGATTATATACTCAAGTACTCATTCGATTCTTTTAAAATTTTGCAAAACTGTCAACATTTTTTTTAACTGTCTATATTTCAAAGTGACCCCAAGCTCAGGAAACTTAAAATTTGATTTTTTTTTTCAAATTGATAAAAAGGCACATCATTTTCATAAAATGGCATTGAAGAATTATCAAGTTTTTGTAGTAAAATAATTAAATCAAAAATAATTTAACAAACAGATTTTATGTAAATGCTGAGAATTTTCCATACAAACTTTGAAAAAGTTGTGGAGTGACTCGGCAGTGAGGAGTATAATGTTGGCCACAATCCACTCCTCGTTTCTATTTATGTAATAGTTGGTAACATAAAGTCAGTCAAATATTAAAATTTCACTCATAAGTATGATGTTTGATTTCATTCATTTTAAATCAATTCACATTTTAACATTAATCCGGCTCGAAGGACAAACATAAAAATATACCATAGATAAAATTAAATGCTTTAATTCAATTGTCAATGTCACTCAAAAAATGCCAATATATATTAAAAAAAAAATATATTTTTCTTTAGTTTCAGTACTTACTCTTATTAGATACTTATTCTATGACTCGGATAATTTTTTTTTTTATAGAATAAAAAAATGAATATGTCCTTGTTAAACAAGTACATATACATCTTCCTACGTTCCCTAAAATAAGCAAATAAATGCTTGTGCTATAGGTGAACGAAATCGGTCGAGGCAGGATTCGAACTCGCGATCACTGGATTACTAGCCCAGCGCTCTAACCGCTCTGCCATCGACCCATCTCTGTCACTGTCCTATTATTTCTAGAAATAGGAGAAATTCCTTGGAAAATTTCTTGTACGATGATCCGATGGATATAGCGTATACCGATATTGGAGACTCTAGTATTCATTAGTCACTCATTTCATTTGAGATGTAACATATATTATCTTGAATTTCTTATCCAGAAACCATTGCAAAACATAAACACTTCAAATGAGTAGGGAAAGGAATAAAAGAACTAACAGTGTAACATAGTAATGTCTCCAACATACACACACAGACTTTGGGTTGGTGGAGTGGAGGCATATATGCGATACCAATATAACTCTTAATATGTTGTTTTTTTTTACATGATTATTATATATTTATTTATTTTATTTATACAACATGTATGTTCACAATAACAAGCAATAATTCATTTACAAATAATATATATTACAATACCACTCCTCTCTGAAAGCTTATTAGGCTTGAGTAGAGAGGAGTTGTACATACATACATACCATCACGCCATGTCCCTCATGAGGTAGGCAGAGAAAACCGAACGCCACATTTTTCTATCTTGACACACATTCATCGCCTCATCAACATTCATACATCGTCTTATACATGTTCGTCTGTTGTTCACGCTTCTTACATTTCCATCTTTCAAAATATCGTTTACATGGTCATGCCATCCTTTTCTTGGGCGCCCCCGACCTCTTATTCCGTTCCTGTCAGATTTGTATATTTTCTTCGTCAGGCGTTCTTCGTTCATTCTCCCCAAGTGGCCAAACCATCTCAATGTGTTAACTTTCATTCTGTTAATTACATCTTTCTTTATCTTACATTCTTTCCTTGTATCTTCATTCCGAACTCTATCATACATCGTTCTGTTACAAAGTTGTAAATGTATATATTTTTTTTTTTTTATTTATTATTGAAACCAAACAAAATATAACAATATAGTTACAAACAATATTACAAAAAAGTACAATTTAAATAAGTTATATGAAACATTTTTTTTATAGGATTATTTGGTATATACCACCTCACTAGGCTGAGCCTGTACATATAATATGTCATATTGTACTGGATTTGTAATAATAATAATAATAAGAATATTTTGATAAATAAAGCTGTACAAGGTATGACCGTACCTATCGTATATGATGTTCATAATAAAGTACCTAATATGGAGGGCAAGCATAAAATTGTCTCGAGTGAATCACCAGTTCCCATTTAAAGCAAAACATAATAATAACTAAAATATATAAATGTGAAAATAACTCACCAGTATTGTCAGCTCCTCTAGGAATTATGACGTCTGCAAATTTTTTTGTCTGTAAACACAATCAAAAAATAATCATTTTAAACTAATTGTCTGTTGTCTTATCGTAGGTATATACATCTTAGGTAGGTACAGTGGCGTGCGAGCCATACATGCCTTTAAGTCCGGCATGACAAATATTAACAGAGATATGAATTTCTTAAAATTTGAAAAATTGTCCATTGTAAGCTCAATCTGCCAGTAATTATTTTCGTCTGCTTGCAACACTGACTTTAAAACGTTGGCAACATTGCTTCCAAAGAAAAAAAAAAACAGACCCCACCTGTGGGACAATTGCTAAAGAAAAAGAAGCAGAATCGAAAAAATTGTTCAATTCAACCAAATAAAAATTAATTGAATAAGTAAATATTACCGGTGAGCAGAATTCTTCAAAGGCCGGTTTGACGAAGTTCATGTATTGATTTAAAACCTGTTCCAAGTCTCGTCCCCTCTCAATTATGTCCCGGGGTACTGGACATGAAAAAAATTTACATGAAAATATGAATTCGTAGGGTCCTTGTGGAACTAAAATTATAAAAAAAAATATTCAACATATAAAAATCTCGTATCACGATGTTCGTGCATGCGTATCTCAGAAACCACCCAACCAATTTCAATAAAATTTTATTTGTATGGTTGGTTCCGAATAGTTGTTCCTGTTATTGAGATCTAAAAATTAACATTTTAATTTAGATTTTTCATAAAAAAAAAAATCATCTACTTAGGTACATTTTGAAAGGAGAGATTGTGTATGAAAGCAAGGAAAAATCACAAAGACATTCTTACAGGGCTTATAACCTGTCATCGGCTGGCTTTAGTGACCACTTTACGCGATCGCAACATTCACCGATTTTGAATGTCTTTTTACATTCAAATAAATTCGACATGATGAAAATTGAAAAGAGTCACAACCAACCTCTCCGTGCCAGCCTGGTGTCGGAGTCAGTGTCCACAAACAGCTTCATGTGAAAGAGATCTCGTATCTCCGGAAAGTAAAACACCAGGATGCCTTCGAAGAGAACAACATCGGCGGGATATATCACCGTACTGGCGTCTGGTACACTAAACAAACAGATAACATTAATCTTACATTCCATCCTAGTATGATGTACATATAAAAACATCATGAAGGAAATGCTACATTTAATTGAGTTAAACTTTGCATGACCAGTTTCGAAAATATAACCTCTTCCATCGATAGTTCAGGAAAAGATTTACAGCATAGTATTTGCACCATTATTACTGAATATTTATCGCAAGCATTCTCTTCTTCTTCCGGTGCCCTGTCCCCCAATACCCCCCAACGTTGGCATTCACTCTTTCTGTCCTGCCTCCCTGGAATATCTGCTCCACAGTTCTGAAGCCCGTCCATTCCCTGATGTTACGTAGCCAGGATATCTGTCTCCTTCCAGTCCCTCTATCTTGCCCTCCAGTATTAATTGAAGCAAGTGTTATTTTTTTCCCCTCATTATGTAACCTAGATATTATGCGATCTTGCGCACCTTTATTGTAGACAGGAGTTTCCTGGCTGTTCTGTCTCGACTTATGACTTCTGTGTGTTTGTAAACGGATCTGTTCAAGGGATTTTGAGCATTCTACTATGCAACTGCATCTCAAAAGCTAACAATCAGTTCATGGTGTTAACCTTCAGCGTCCAAGTCTTACAACCTTATGACAACACAGAAAACACAAAACATTTCAACATCCTCTGTCTAAAGCGCGCTGCATACGAGACGGTGGGGCAACGACGTGGACGGGACGTGTTTTTTTAAACATCGTTTCATATAAAATGTATACGAACGTGCATACGCCACGGATGCATGACGGGGCAAGGACGTGACGTGAAAAAAACATCATCACTGACAATGTTTTGCAAGTCCCCGCCCCGTCCCGCCACGCTCTGTCCACGCCCCGTTGCGTATGAATGGCAATTACAGTCGTTCTGGAGAGCTGAGTAGTGACACCAGCACGTCACGTCGCAGTCGCAGTGCGTATGCATAAATGGTTTCATAACACCACGTCCCGCCCCCGTCCCGTCCACGTCGTCGCCCCGTCCCGTATGCAGAGGCCTTTAGGTCCATATTGAGTTTTTCGTTGCAGAAGAGGTAAGATACACTCTCTACTCAGAAAGATATTCAGACACGTGCAGGTAAACGGAGCTTGGAGAACACAACGACGAGCTCTACAGTATTTATAATGAGCCCAACATTACAAAGGTAATAAAAATAGGGATGCTGCGATGGGCAGGGCACATGGAAATGGGCGATGAAAGAATGCCCAGAAGATCCTCCTCACAAAGGCCCAACATAGACCCTAACTCCAATGGCTGGATGGCGTGCAGCGGGATGTGGAGGTTGTTTGTGTAAGAGACTGGAAGGGTGCATGCTGGGATAGAGAGAGATGGCGATGAATACTGGAGGAGGCCATGGCATACAATGGGCTGTGGAGCCATTGGTGTTGATGATCCACTACAGCATATGTGGACAACCTTCAGCCTGCCCTCTGGCTTTTGTTCCATCCCATGAAACATTTTAATTCAAGGCAGTTTGTACTGTTTATGGGAGGTCGAACTTGTGCAAATAAATTTTGAATGGACGAATATAGTACTTTAAATTGCTAAAAAAATTCTTCAGAACAATATCTAAATGGTTTGTTGTTTATAACTCTTGTTACACATTTTTGAGATTTGATTAGTAATCGAGTGAGTAATTAAAAACGAGTGAGTTGTGGCCAACGCTATACTCCTCACTACCAATTCACTCCATAAAGTATTCAAATTTTGTATTAAAAATTTTCAGCATGTTCAACATTTTTATTAAATGAGTTTGTTCAATATTTTTTTATTTAAATATTTTATAATGAAAACTATATAATTCTTCAATGCCATTTTATTAAAATGATGTGCCTTTTTACCAATTTGAAAATAAAAATTTCATATTTTACGTTTCCTGAGCTTGGGGTCACTTTAAAATATTTGACATTTAGTAATGTCCGATCCAAGCATCTCAAAGGAAGCCAAAATTGCCGTACATAATGCAATTGTAGTGCCCACTTTGATGTATGCCAGTGAAACATGGACGTGGCAAAAGACGCATGAAAGTAGAATAAATGCTGTGGAAATGAGGTCTCTAAGAAGAGTATGTAATAGAACGATATATGACAGAATAAAAAATGAGGACATAAGGAGAGAATGCAAGATAAAGAAGGATATTATATGTAAAATGAAAGTGAATGCTTTGAGGTGGTTTGGACATATAGAAAGAATGAATGATGAACGACTGACCAAAAAAATATACATGGGTGTAAGAGATGGAGTGAATAGCAGGGGCCGCCCCAGAAAGGGATGGCATGACCATGTGAATGATATTTTGAATGAAGGAAATATTAGAAGCTTGAATAATCGACGAGCATGTATGAGACGATGTATGGATGTAAAGGAAGCTAGGAATGTATGCAAAAATAGAGGAGTATGGCGCTCGGTTCTCTCTGCTTACCCCGTAAGGGATATGGCGTGATGGTATGTATGTATGTATGTATTTAAAAAAATGAGAAGCACTATTCAGATATCCTTCAAAATCTAATGGGGTCAAAGCGAGTATTAGATATACATACTGAAAAATTTGAAAATAATCTAACGAGTACTTAAGTCTATAATTGATAAGTAAAATAAACATGCCGTACATAGAACACACACACACAGATACATTGTGATGAAACTTTCAGAATACAATCGCATGATAATCGATAATCTGCAATAAAAAAAATCACCTTAAAAATTGCGAAAACATAACTCCCCACTATATCCCCTTGGGTTAGTGAGGAGTAATAACTTACATAGAATTTCTCCTGTAGTCGTAGACTGGAACATTGCACTTCTTCCCCAGCAAAATATCCTGCAAGGTGGCAAGGATCAGTTTCTCGTCGAAGGCGTCTGGATGGTCAAAGTTGAACTGTCCCCTGTCTGCCTTTGCCTTCTCCGCCGTCATCAGCTGGCGGTAGAACGAGTCCTGACTGATGCAGACGACCCGTCTCTCCGTGTGGTCCATGTCCACCTGACCTAGCTTCTCCATTATTCTCTTGCAGACAGTAGACTAGAATATATAAACAATATCATCATGAAAGTAGAATGCTAATGATATGGATAAGTATATGGGCAATATAAACAACTACAGGAATACCATACGTGTTACGTGACGTCTTACGTAGGCGATTCAGAGCGAACGCAAAGCGGCGCGGCGCAAAAATAAAAAACAGTCGGTAACTATAGAAGAGTCCTACGTTACCAACCGTGAGTAGGGTACGATGCGACGCGGCACGATGCGAAGCGAACAGTTGGTTTGATATTTCTGTGTGAATTGGACGCGGTGCCAGTTTTTTTTTTGGTTAAGTATAATGTCAGAAGCGCAATCCGCGCGCACGTACGACTCGCGTGAACGAGTTTCATTGATTATCAAAATGAGTTATATATTATTCAAGAAATGAAAATGTGACCAAGTGTGGTGGTGAATTTTGGAAACTTGAGTAGGGTCAGGAAACCAACCATTTTTACTATGGATTCCTTCATACAATTCTCGCAATTCTATTTTTTATAATTTTTTAAAGCATGACCGCCAAATAAAATTTATTTTCCCGTAATGTATACGCGTTTATCTATCTATTGATATAAAAATTATTTCGATTGGCCAGGGACAGTTCTTGTAAACAATTACCAAATATTTCTGTTATTTTCAGAACATGCAGAATGAATGTCTTTAATATACATATTGAAAATGGAAGGCAAAGCTCAAAGACTTAAGTGGGAGAGCCATCACATGAAGAGCCTTGAAGACCATGAAACATCTGCGAGACAAAAAACATTTTGTCTCCAGAATGTGGCAACTTGTGGGTGCGTGATAAATTAATATTTAAAATAGTATGTGTTGGTTGTTTAAACTGAAATATTATTTATTAATTTTATTATTATTTAATTTTAGGCAGCCTTGACAAACTTAAAATGAAAACGGTATTTGTTCAACAATGAGGAATTACAATTGCATCAAGTTCATTCCATTGTTTAGGTACTTTACTAACAATAAAATAATTGCCGAAAATGTAATGCGTAAATATGTAATTCCAAGGACATTCAATTGATTCCTCAAGAATATTGTCGCTGTAAAACACCTCATATTTACAAATAAAAATTAACAGACAAGATAAATGGCACCACGAAGTATTGGCACGTATAATGTCAAACAATGTCACATTTTTTTTCTAAATGGTTATGTTTTCCTAAGAAAATAACGTGTCTATTATTGGCGTTATTATTAACCTAAACAAATAAGGACAATACCTTTCCGCTAGCTGTGCCGCCGGCAACGCCGATCAGGAAAGGAGTCTTCCCCTCCATGCCGTTCATCTTTAAGCTGAATTTTCTGTTTCCATTTAACTTTTCAATTCCATTGGAACACGTCGCGGCAGAATCAGCCATTTGTATTAATTTGCGAAATGAAAACCGTCTGGAAAACATGCGCAAACGTCAAACTTTTCTTTTATCCATAGACAGAAATCAGAAATATAAAAAATGTAAATGTTGCCACAAACAAATAAAAACGGGACAACATTCGTAAAATACATTTTTTTCATATGGCATTGTCAAAGTGTCAGGTGTCAAGTATCTATGGACAAATGTCAATACTCTCGCTGAAATACGATTTCAGAAATATTTTTATCACCGAATTAATTTTTAATTGTGAATGATAAAACAATCATATCAATAACACAGAGTTTTAAAAATATTGTAGCATTTGGTAGCATTCGATTTTGTTTTATTTTTATCTAAATAATATCAAGTAAAATTTAAAATGAATACTTTGTGGGGCATCAATACTACATGTCGCATTTGTTTGAAAAATACTCTGTTACTTCAATCATTTGAAGATTTTTCAGAATATTTTTTGATTCATGATATATTTGAAATAAATAAGACATTTGTCGATTCTCGCGTTCCCGACAAATGTTGTGCAGATTGTTTACAAGAGTTGAAAGTGGCACAAAACTTAAAAACCAAGTGCGAAAACACAAACAAAATATTACTTCAATACTATACATCTCTGCCAACAAAACAGGATAATTTAAAAAGTACTAATGACAGTGGAATATTGAGCACAGACGTAAATCTCAATTCTGACATTTTGATATCAAACAATCTAGTGCAAATTCTGCAAAATGAACCAGTCATAGATAAAAAGAAAAGTTTTTTAAAAAACACTGTTGTTCGAAGTTCTAAATTCAAAAATTTCAAGACTGAAGGGATCCTACCCAGAAGACATAAAAGCATATCAAAAAAAATACTAGATAAAAGTTTAACTAGAAAACTACAAAAACTTGCCGTTGACGATGCACAAAAGAAAGAGATGTCATATTCCGAGGCCTGTTCGTCGAAAGATGACAAAATATGCAACGTTTGTAACTATGCTGCACCCTATCCTTCTGCCTTGATAACCCATTTGAGAATTCATACTAAAGAGAGGCCATTTCAATGCTCGATATGTCAAAAAACCTTTACAAACATATCAACCCTGAACAAACACCAATACTCGCACGGCAACAATCCCCAGTTCATCTGTCACACTTGCGGCAAGCAATTCACATTTCGAACGAGCCTGGTCAAGCACCTGGCGACACACTCACCGGAAATATTCAAATGCGGAACGTGCCAAAAGATCTTTCATTCCAAATTGAATTTGGACGTGCACGTCAAGAGGCATTTGAAAGATGGGGTGTTTGTTTGTGAGCTGTGCGGAAAGTCCAGGGTTTCGAAGCATAACTTGGACGTTCACATGCGTGTCCATTCAGGCAATCAGCACTTTAAATGCAGCAACTGCAGTTATAAGACAGTCAGCAAGGCGGGACTATTGATTCACGAAAGAACACACAGCGGAGATAGACCATTTTTATGTAATGAATGTGGAGAAGGATTTATATCTGGTCTTCAAATGATGAGGCATGTCATGAAATTGCATAGAATTAAATTGAAAGTTGATTAATATATATTGTTTTATTTTAATTTATCCTACAATCTTACAACTTACATGCATACATACCATCACGCCATGTCTCTTACGGGGTAAGCAGAGAGAACCGAGCGCCATACTTCTCAATTTTTGCACACATTTCTGGTTTCCTTTACATCCATGCATCGTATCATACATGCTCATTGATTGTTCTAACTTTTTATGTTTCCTTCTTTCAAAATATCATTCACATGGTTATGCCATCCCTTTCTGGGGTGGCCCCTGCTATTCACTCCATCTCTTACACCCATGTATATTGTTTTGGTCAGTCGTTCATTCTTTCAATATGTCCAAACCACCTCAAGGTATTCACTTTCATTTTACATATAACATCCTTCTTTATCTTGCATTCTCTCCTTATGTCCTCATTTTTTATTCTATCATATATTGTTCTATTACATACTCTTCTTAGTGATCTCATTTCTACAGCATTTATTCTACTTTCATTTGTCTTTTGCCAGGTCCATCTTTCACCAGCATACGTCAAAGTTGGCACTGTATTTTATTATTGAACTACCTAATTATTTATATGCAGATAACTTAATCAATAATATAACTTGTTTATTCGCACTATTTTATGATGCATGATCCTTCCACTGGTACTATTGTATATTTCATTCTTGGAGATTTCATAATTGATATTTATTTATAGGCAGGCAGCCAAGGCTGATGTGCCTATATCCACTGTCCAATTTTATTATTTGGCTGTAACTATTTTGCTGTGTCCAAAAAAAAAGTCCAGTCTATTCTTGAAAATATTAACATTTTCAGCATCCAAAACATATTGGGGCAGTTAATTCCAAGTATTCACCACTCTATTTGAAAGAAAATGCTTTCGAGGATTTGTCGAGAACCTACTTTTCACGGCCACGCAAATTAGTGTTATGACTATATTGAAATAGATTTTTCATGTTTACACAGTAATAATAGCCTGACATTCATCCATAACATCACAACATAAACCACAATATGGCTTAACCAGTGACTGGTGTTTTGGTGTGCATTACCTTATAAAAGGAAGCACACTGGTCTCATCTATATATATATATAAAAATGGATTTACGTATATTTGTATGTGTCCGATAAACTCCCAAACCAACCATCCGATTGCGATGAAACTGGGAATTTGTTCAGCTCATTCAGGAGAAGGTTTATGCATTATAATTTATTTGGTATCTCACAAAAAAAATAAATTGGTGTTGAATTGATACTTAGTGGGTTTGTTCAGCAAAAATCCTATATACCCATACATAAAATGGTATCTATATATATACTAGATGCATGTAACACATGAGATCCAACTGTCGATAGCGATAGTATATATAGTTGAAGAATAAGTACCAAACTACTAGTTGCATGTAACACATGAGATCCAACTGTCGATAGTGATAGTATGTACAGTTGAAGAATAAGTACCAAACTATAAACCCATAAATACAAATTATTTAATATTTTAAGATATTTAGTTTTCTATACAACACATGTACCTAGGTATGTATGTCAAGATAGGATAGTATGGAGGTCAGTCCTTTGATCCTACCCAGAATATAAACACAGCATGATGGTATGTATGTATGTTTGGAGATTAGTATCAAACTATTAAGTCTTCCAACTGTCGATTCGTTCATGAGAATTCAATTCTCTTAATGAATCGACATTATTAAGCCAAGATGCGTGTACGAAGGAAAATTTTGTATGGTGTAGTGGACTTTTTGCATGCTAATAACACCAACTAGAGGCCTCGCAGCATATATGTTCCCAAACATGGATTTACTCAGAATTCAGAGTAGAACATTTTATGTGAGTTTTGTGTGTGTGTGTGTGTCCCCTTATAACTTTTGATCCGCTCAATTTACAGAGCCCAAATTTTCAGAATATATAAACAGTTATAGGCCTACAAAACTTTTATACTCAGAAGTGTAATAATGTTGATTCATGAATTCTCATGAACGAATCGACAGTTGGATGACATAATACTAGTTGCATGTAACACATGAGATCCAACTGTCGATAGCGATAGTATGTAAAGTTGAAGAATAAGAATTAAACTATAAACCCATAAATCCATATTATTGAAAATTTTAACACATGTTGGTATGTATGTCAACATAGGACAGTATGGAGGTCAGTACTCTTTTCCTACCCGGAATATGAAAACAGCATGATGGTTCTGTATGTATGTTTGGAGATTAAGTATCAAACTATCAAGTCTTCTTATATATTGTGTGTAGGCGACTGCCATTTAAATTGTATGAAAAAATGTCGTCACTAAATTCAATTTTTATAAAAATTGTTAAAAAAAATTGAGATGTACTTCTACAATATTTGTATTTTTTATACAAAATTAAATTATCTAGTTGGGGTGTTTCGGCTTTTATCAATATTTTTAAAAGATTTGGAAATATAGGCAGTTAAACTCATAAATTTATCAAAAAAAAAATTTTTTCTTAATAAAACAGTATGAGAAACCCTGGAATTTTTTTGATAAAACCGATTTGAGATTTTGTATTTATCTATGTTTATACCAATTTTCAGCGTTCTAGCTTTTATGGTTTCTGAGATATGGAAAAAATAAACCAAAAATTCAAAAGTTGATTGCCCCTGACTGAAACAATAATTCACAATTCTGAGTATAAAATCTGTGAAATTTTGGGCTCTATAAATTGAGCGGATCAAAAGTTATAAGTGGGGACGGACACAGACACACACGTAAAATGTTCTACTCCGAATTCTGAGTAAATCCATGTATGCTGCGAATCCTCTAAGTTGGTGTTTACAAAATGTTCCTTCCTACACGCATCTTGGATTTAAACTGCCTCTTCCTTCAATAGAATTTCATTCTCTTGAACGAATTGACAGTTGGATAAAAATGGATTTACGTATATTTGTATGTGTCTGATTAACTCCCAAACCAACCATCCGAAAAAATACGGAATTATACGGCTAATCTAGATAAGGATGTTAAGTGATAAAAAGGAAACATACCGAACAACCATTTTTATATATTTGGAGGTAAATAATTAAACAGGCAGGACAACGTCTGCCGGGTTTTACTAGTTTTATATAAAAGATAACTCAATGTATGGAAGTGACAGTTGCCAGTCACGTGACAACTGTCACTTCCATACATTGAGTTATCTTTTCTTGAGCTAAATGACAACTTGTCTAGGGGGGCTGAGGAGGATTACGAATACAAAAATATCCACCCTATTAAAAGATAATCCTGTGTATAAATGCAATTAAACTACATGTTGGACAAAAATAAGCTTATATTTAACTGAATAAAATATCACACAAGTACAACTAAAGTAGATTCTCTTCAGCTCTGACATATTCCCCTATGTCTGCCTGATGGAAGCAGATGGTTGAGAGGGGATCCGCGTGTTTACATTCGGCAGTTGCCTTTGCCACAACACCAAAACCTAAAGGTAGGTCACTCATTGATTGAACAATCACACCTTGATGTTTCGGAGTATTTTCTGTTATTCTTCCAAGACCTAAAACAAACAATAATTTTTAACTTACTTTAAATAAACTAGTTGCATGTAACACATGAGATCCAACTGTCGATAGCGATAGTATGTATAGTTGAAGAATAAGTACCAAACTATAATCCCATAAATACAAATTATTTAATATTTTAAGATATTTGATTTTCTATACAACACATGTACCTACATATGTATGTATGTCAAGATAGGACAGAATGGAGGTCAGTCCTTTGATCCTACCCAGAATATGAAAACAGAATGATGGTATGTATGTATGTTTGGAGATTAGTATCAAACAATTAAGTCTTCTTAGATATTGTGTGTAGGCGATTGCCATACAAATTGTATGAAGCAATGTCGTCACTAAATTCAATTTTATAAAATTTATTAAAAAAAATTTGAGATGTGCTAATACAATGTTAATATTTTTTTATATAAAATTAAATTGTCTAGTTGGGGTGTTTCGGCTTTTTTTGATATTCTTAAAAAATCTGGAAATATAGGCAGTTAAACTCATAAATTTATCATAAAAAAAATACTTTTCTTAATAAAAAATGTTTGAGAAACCCTGGATTTTTTTAAAAAAAACTAATTTGAGATTTTGTATTTGTCTATGTTTATAACAAATTTCAGCGTTCTAGCTTTTATGGTTTCTGAGATATATGGAAAAATAAACCAAAATTTCAAAAGTTGATAACCCCTGACTGAAATAAAAATTCACACTTCTGAGTATAAAAGTTTTGTAGGCCTATAACTGTTTATATATTCTGAAAATTTGGGCTCTGTAAATTGAGCGGATCAAAAGTTATAAGGGGGGGGGACACACACCACACACATATGAATGACCGCAACATATGATCCTAAAGTTGCCATTCATAACGCTATATTTTTTTTTTTTTTTGCGGGTGGTAGTTCTTAATGAGAACACACTTACAATGGGGCTGTCCTCCCACTCACTCATCCCCTTGAACCAGCCTGAGTGGCTAATGAATGTCATAATGTCTCTGATGTTGGCCGACGCTATGTCAATTAAATCATCATAGAAGAAACTTCCCAAGGAGCTTCTCTTAATTTTAGAGAGAGCAGGACAGTGACAGAGGAAGTGGACCACCGTGCGCTATCTTAGTGCCAACCTTGACATATGCATGTGAAACCTGGACATGGCAGAAGTCGCACGAAAGAAGAATAAACGCAGTTGAAATGAGATCGCTAAGAAGAATCTGTAATAGAACGATGTATGACAGGGTCAGAAATGAGGACATAAGGAAAGAATGTAAGATAAAGAAAGATGTTATTGATAGAATGAAAGTGAATACATTGAGATGGTTTGGCCACATGGGTAGAATGAATGAGGAACGCCAGACGAAGAAAATATACATTGCGGACAGGAATGGAATGAGAGGTCGGGGCCGCCCAAGGAAGGGATGGCACGTCTATGTGAACGGTATTTTGAAAAACGGAAATATTAGAAGCGTGAACAACAGACGAACATGTATAAGACGATGTATGAATGTTGACGAGGTGATGAATGTATGTCAAGATAGAAGTAAGTGGCGTTTGGTTCTCTCTACCTACCCCGTGAGGGATATGGTGTGATGGTATGTATGAGTATGTATTATTCATTTCATTTTATTAAGATAAAAGAACAGATATATAACATCGCTTAATATAGATTTCTAAATATAAAAAAATTTCAGACCACAAACTTTTATGTATAATTTTTAAAACATTATTTTTTTTTACAACATTGAAATGAAAAAAAATCCTAAATCGTAGTGTATAAAACAAATGTTTTAAATTCAAATAAAGAACATGTTAAAGAAAAACGATATACATAAATGGTATTTTTATTGACAAACTTTTAATATCTCAATAGAGACAGTAAAATATTATAGAACAATCAGGAACTCAAGGCACCTACAGGGCTTACGACCTGTCATCGGCTGGTTTATGTGATCACTTTATGTGCTTGCGCAACGTTCACCAATAATGCCTTGTAATTGAGTTCTTTTATCAATGTAATTTTTGAAAGTTTTATATATTTTGAATAATGTGAAACAATACATTTGAAAATAATGCATTATTACTATTGCTATGTATGAAGTAACAAAGAAACCTTTTTTGCAGCGCCATCTATTGGGAAATTGGTGTAATTTATAAGGACTATTGCTTTCATTAATATTATGAATCACGGTCGAATTTTGACCTCTGCACAAAAACACTACTTTAAATTCAAGGGTTCAATTTTGAAAATGTACTGAAGTTTTAATGATGTCAAATTAATTAATTTTATGTTTTTTTTTGCTATTCTGAAGTAGAGATGCCACGAATATTCGGCCATTATTCGGTATTCGGCCTATTCGGTCACTTTTTTAATATTCGGCCAAATACCGAATCATGGAAAATAAAACCACATATTATTAAAAAATGCGATATTTTAATTACAAATGACTATATTAATACTTAAAATCTACCAATGGTAAGTTGTGATGAAAAAAAACATTTTTTTCAGCATTTTTTAGAGTAAACGGTTGCGCTTTTCTTCATAAATAATACCCGCTTCTGAAAAAAGTCTCTCACTATAGACACTACTGCCAGGAGACGATAGATAAATCTTAGCAAATTTTGTCAGGACTGGGTATGATTTTTCGTTTGCTGACCACCATTCGTATGGGTCTACCGTCCGATTTAGGCGAGCAGTTTTCAAATAAAAATCAATTTCATTTGGTACAGAACTTTTTTCTGCATCTTCATCGTTTTGCTTATTTGTAGCAACTTCTTCAAAACAGTCCCAAAAGCTGTCGTGTATTTCTTTTTTATTATTTTTTTCAGTTTCATTGGTGTTTCTTTTCTTACGAAGTGGTGAAGAATCATCATCATCAGTACTGTTTGCTTCATCACAACTCATTCTCAGAGCTTCTATAAGAATTTTCTGTCTTGCTCTTTCCGTTTGAACTAATCCCAAGACTAGTTTTAAAACATGGGTTAAGAAAAGTGGCAACCAGATATTTGTCATTTTCATCGAATTTGATATTCGGTCAAATTATAAGTACTTATTTTTTAGACGAAATTATTATTATTTTTTAGACGAAGAAATTATTCGGTCAAATTATTATTCGTGGCAACTCTATTCTGAAGATTGAACAAAATAATGGAAGTTTCAAAACAAAAGACATATTTTTAAAACAGATATGTACATATTCTAAGTTACTAGTTTAATGCCATGAGACATTTAGAATCAAAACCATTTGAAGTTTGTCAGTTAGTCTTAATTTATGTTTTTAATGACTTCAATGTTGATTTAAATTTTAATTCGTCTTGGGAAATGAACTCAATAATAGTATAATTTTGTATAATTACATACCACTTTTTAAAACATGATGACCATATATAAATTGCTGTTCAGCCGATGGTTTCAACCACACCTTATATTTGGCATATGGAGCTATATAGTTCAGTGCGGTAATGTGAAGAATAAATTTATTAGACTTTGTAAATTTCCCGAAACATGTGCCTGCTGAAATGAGATTGTTGGGTCCCGCTGTCTGAGCCAGTTGGAGGATCTTCTCCGACATGTAATAAACTCTGTCCTTCTTCTCCCGAAAGCAGTACGTGCCGTCGGGTCGGTCGATGAGCAAACGAATGTTGGCACCGATGCTGAAAAGAAATTAACAATTATGTCCGATGTCTTAGCTACATACCAAATCTAACGAATAGTATTTGTAGATATAAAAGTTTATGAAATATTTGTATCATAATATTGTAGAAAAATGTATTTAAATAGTTTGGACAAAAATTAAAATGAGCTACTTACTATTTTGATAATTTTTCAAAGAAAACCTTTGTCCTTTCGTCTGATAATCGCTTCATTGTGATATTTTACACTAGTATCCCCGTGCAATGTGTGATGTATAAGTCAATTAAAAATTAGTAAATAAAATGCAAGAAAACAAACCACACACTTAAATTTCGATCACCAAAGACCAAAGACCTGACCCACGTGCTTTTTCTTTACATTTACATGACATTTGACAGTTTGATGCTAGTGTTACTATAAAACATATCTCTTGTGCTATGGCAACAATAAAACAGATAGGAGAACGTAGAAAAACAATAAAAATTTAGCATAAATGACATTTTAAAAGATGCTGAAAATTGAATAAAATAATAAAAAATATTTTCAATGTTTTTAAAAATTATATTTTCCATAAAAAAACTGAAAATGTTATTGGTTAATAATAAAATTAATTAGTCGAGAGATTACTTTTTCGCCATTTTGAATTTGCTGTCACATACACGTCATCTGATGGTTTGCGAAGCGCCGAAAACATTTTAATTTTAAAGTGAAAAATATTTATATGTGAAGAAAGATTTGAACAAAAATGGTAAATAAATGTCTTCCTTATATCAGATCACTCCAGAGTTGTCTTTGGAGTTTCTATAAAACCATCAACAATTAAACAAAGTTAATGAAATTATTTCAACATTTCTTGGTGACATTTCATACTGTGATTTTTTCGTTCTAGGTGCTTATAGCAGCAACAGTGTGTACAAAATCGGGGGCAGGTAAGAACATTATTATTTTTCATTTATTGTTCCCATCTAATACCCTTTTTGTCTTCGAACTAAAAATTATCTGACAGAATTTGATAGCATGTCTTGTGACATGAAAATAATAAAATACCTATAAATGCATTAGATTTAACTACTCCTGGTTGACTGGCTATTAGCATATCAATTTACAATGTATTTTGTTGTGAAAAAAGTAAAGTTATAATATTCATTTGGTAGAATTCCATTGTGGATTAAAAATAATATGAAATACACTTTGTTTTGATTGCATCATGGCATTGTATCGTTGATATGTGGCTATATTCCAAATTCTAGTAATATTATAAAATAGTTTCATGAAATAAAATTGGAAATACACCGCTTTAGGTAACGAGATTAATACTTTTGCATTTTCGTGAAATAAATATATTATGTCAGCTACATAAATTATTTCAGCCATATAAATTATGTCAGCCACATAAATTATGTCCGCCACATAAATTATGTCAGCCACATAAATTATGTCAGTCACATAATTTATGTCGGCCATATATATATATTTTTTTTTTTTTTTGAAAAGTTTAAATGAATATGTCCTTGTTAAACAAGTACATATACATCTTCCTACGTTCCCTAAAATAAGCAAATAAATGCTTGTGCTATAGGTGAACGAAATCGGTCGAGGCAGGATTCGAACTCGCGATCACTGGATTACTAGCCCAGCGCGCTAACCGCTCTGCCACCGACCCATCTATATATATATATATATATATATATATATATATATATATATATATATATATATATATATATATATATATATATATATATCCCGCAATACTTGTTGCGTCACCTATGTGAAATTCGTATAGGGTTGTTGCGTCCACCAACTTTTCGCGTCCGGTATACGGACGCAAGATAATTTTCACGCCAAAAACTACCATTCTGTTGCTTATACCATAGAGAATCAACTGGCAAAAATTTACATGGAAGCAAAAAAAATATCAAAATATCTTGAAATGAATATTATTAGTTCAACCATTGGCCGCACGGAGATTTGTTCAGTGTATATTTTGAAGGTGTATATTTTTACTAAGCCACCGATCGTTTTGCATCTGCGGCAAAATATTACATGTTGACCTTGGCCGCACGGAGATTTGTTCGGAGTATATTTTGAAGGTGATTTATATATATGGCTCCGATCGTCTTGCGTCTGCACTCAATACTGTTCTACCATGTCTCTGTGACCTTCGCGATAAAATGAATACAATTCAACGCATTTTAAATATTGCCTTGAAAAAGCGCGTACCTACTTACTTTTATTTTTACGACTTCATACAACTGTCGATATATGTATTGATACCTACTCTCTCTCGTGCGCGTACCTTCTTACTTTCAGTTTTACAAAGTTCATACTATATGTTGATTTGATTATTGTTACTCTCTCATGCGCGTACCTACTTACTTTTATTTTTACATCGTTCATAATACTATCAATTTGTTTATTGTTACTCTGATGCGCGTACCTACTTACTTACTATTGCAATGTTAATATTTTTTATAGAAAATTAAATTATCTCGTTTTGGTGTTTCGGCTTGTTTCGATATTTTTAAAAACTTTGGAAACACATATTTAAACACATAAATTTATCATGATAAATATTTTTATTTATAAAAAATTTTTGAGAATTTCTAGAATTTTTTTGAAAACATCAATTTGATATTTTTTATTTATCTATATTTTGTGTGTCATGACGTCTGTGTGTCCCCCCCCCTTATAACATTTGATTCGCTCAATGCACAGAGCCCAAAATTTCAGAATATATAAATAGTAATAGGCCTACAAAACTTTTATACTCAGAATTTTGAATTTTAGTTTCAGTCAGGGGTTATCAACTTTTGAATTTTTACTTTATTTTTCCATATATCTCAGAAACCATAAAAGCTAGAACGCTGAAAATTGGTACCACAAATAAACAAATACAAAATCTCAAATAAGTTTTTTAAAAATAACCAAACAACATTTTTTTTTAGGAAAAATATTTTTTTATGATAAATTTATGTGTTTAACGGCCTATATTTCCAAAGTTTTAAAAAATATCGAAAAAATCCGAAATACCCCAACTAGATAATTTAATTTTCTATAAAAAATATTAACATTGTAGCAGTACATCTCGATTTCTTTTTAACATTTTTTATTGAAATTGAATTTAGTGACGACTTCGCTTCATACAATTTGTATGGTAGTCCCATAGCCATACCATCACTCCATTTCCCTATTTGGGGTAGGCAGAGAGAACCGAATGCCAGACTCCTCTCTCTTGAAATACCTTCCTCGCCTCATTCACGTTCATACATCGTCTCATACACGCTCTTCTATTATTCTTACTTCTTACATCACCATCTTTCAAAATCCCATTTATGTGATCGTGCCAAATTTTTATTGGCCGACCTCTACTTTTCGTTCCTCTTTTATCAGACTTGTATACTTTTTTTGTCAGACGGTCATCTTTCATTCTTTCCATGTGGCCGAACCACCTTAGGGAATTTATTTTAATCTTACTTACGATATTTCTTTCAATCATACATTCTCGTCTAATATCCTCATTTCTTATTCTATCATACATCGTTTTACCACACATTCGTCTTAGTGACCTCATTTCAACCGAGTTAATTCTACTTTCATGCGTCTTCTGCCATGTCCATGTCTCACTAGCATACATTAGAGTCGGTGCGACGATACCATTGTGTACCGCGAGCTTCGCTTGCCGCGAAATAATTGGGTCTGCCATTACTGGTCTTAATGCACCGTTCACTCTATTACCTGCCGTTACTCTCCTTTCAATATCTTTTTCCAATCTTCCATCACGCTGAAACATGCTTCCTAAGTATGGTATGGTAGTCGTCTATACACATTACACAATATATTATGTAAGAAGACCTTATAGTTTGTTACTTTATCTCCAAATACATACATACCATCAGGCTGTTTTCATATTCCGGGTTGGAAAAGAGGACTGACCTCCATACTGTCCACGTATTTGGATGGTAAAATCATGAGAATAGCCATGTGATCAATAACATCAGGTATTTTTTTTTTCATGAATGCGGGTTTGTTATTTAAAAATACGCACTTACATCAGAAACTGAAAGTTTATTGGGTAAGAAATATTCTGCACTAAGTTGTATTATTTTTATGCACAACAGATATTTAATGTATTTTAAACTCAAGGAGACAAGTCCCGTCAATCGGTGAAATCAAAACCCTCACGATTACCCATATCAAGGATATAATTTTCATGTGGATTCTATAATATCTTAAGATATCTAATATAATTATATCCAGGATTTCACTTCTTGGCCGGACTTGCTCCTGATCTAGTCGTATTTGTCAAATCTTTTCATAAATGTATATATTCCATATACGGATTTACTCAAAATTCGGAGTAGAACATTTCGTGTCTGTGTGTGTGTCCCTCCCCCCTTATAACTTTTGATCCGCTCAATTTACAGAGCCCAAAATTTCAGAATATATTAACAGTTATAGACCTACAAAACTTTTTTACTCAGAATTTTGAATTTTAGTTTCAGTCAGGGGTTATCAACTTTTAAATTTTTGGTTTATTTTTCCATATATCTCAGAAACCATAAAAGCTAGAACGCTGAAAATTCGTGTGAACATAGAAAAATACGAAGTATCAAATTAATTTATTCAAAAAAATTCCTAAATTTCTCAAACATTTTTTATTAAGAAAAATATTTTTTTTATTATAAATTTATGAGTTTAACTGCCTATATTTCCAATATTTTAAAAATATCGAAAAAACCCGAAACAACCCTACTAGATAATTTAATTTTCTATAAAAAATATCAACATTGTATTGGCACATCTCAATTTTTTTTAACAATTTTTATAAAAATTGAATTTAGTGACGATATTGCTTCATACAAATTGTATGGCAGTCGCCTATACACAATATATAAGAAGACTTAATAGTTTGATACTTAATCTCCAAACATACATACAGAATCATCATGCTGTTTTCATATTCCGGGTAGGAAAAGAGGACTGACCTCCATACTGTCCTATCTTGACATACATACCAACATGTGTTATAATTTTCAATAATTTGGATTTATGGGTTTATAGATTGATTCTTATTCTTCAACTTCACATAGTATCGCTATCAACAGTTGGATCTCATGTGTTACATGCGACTAGTTAAACAATATTTTATCCAACTGTCGATTCGTTCATGAGAATTCAATTCTCTTAATGAATCGACATTATTAAGCCAAGATGCGTGTACGAAGGAAAATTTTGTATGGTGTAGTGGACTTTTTGCATGCTAATAACACCAACTAGAGGCCTCGCAGCATATATGTTCCAATACATGGATTTACTCAGAATTCGGAGTAGAACATTTTATGTGTGTGTGTGTGTGTGCGTGCGTGCGTGCGTGCGTGCGTGCGTGCGTGCGTGCCTGCGTGCGTGCGTGCGTGCGTGCGTGCGTGCGTGCGTGTGTGTGTGTGTGTGTGTGTGAGAGGGTGTGTGTGTGTGTGTGTGTGTGTGGTGTGTGTGTGTGTCTGTCTCCCCCTTATAACTTTTGGTCCGCTCAATTCACAGAGCCCAAATTTTTATACAAAACTTTTATACTCAGAAATGTGAATTTTTGTATCAGTCAGGGGTTATCAACTTTTGAAATTTTGGTTTATTTTTCCATATATCTCAGAAACCATAAAAGTTAGATTTAAGAAAAATATTTTTTTTATGATAAATTTATGAGTTTAACTGCCTATATTTCCAATTTTTTTAAAAATATCAAGAAAAGCTGAAACACCCCAACTAGATAATTTAATTTTCTATAAAAAATATTAACATGGTATAAGCACATCTCAATTTTTTTTTAATAATTTTTATAAAAATTGAATTTAGTGACGACATTGCTTCATACAATTTTTATGGCAATCGCCTTCACACAATATCTAAGAAGACTTAATAGTTTGATACTAATCTCCAAACAAACATACGTACATACCATCATGCTGTTTTCATATTCTGGGTAGGATCAAAGGACTGACCTCCATACTATCCTATCTTGACATACATACCTACATGTGTTGTATAGAAAAACAAATATCTTAAAATATTAAATAATTTGTATTTATGGGTTTATAGTTTGGTACTTATTCTTCAACTATACATTCTATCGCTATCGATAGTTGGATCTCATGTGTTACATGCAACTAGTAAATATTAAATTTAGTGAAGACATCGCTTCATACAATTTGTATGGCAGTCACCTATACACGATATCAAGGAAGACTTTATAGTTTGATAATTAATCTCCATATCATATATAATCTAAGCTCCAAACATACAAACATACCATCAGGCTGTTTATATTCCCTGGGTAGGAAAAAAGGACTGGCCTCCATACTATCCTATCTTGACATACTTACCAACATGTGCTGTATAAAAAAAATATCTTAAAATATTCAATAATTTGGATTTATGGGTTTATACCATACCGAGTTCCGAGTTCAAGCCGAGTGTAGACGTGTTTGTTTACTCCTGTCAAAATAACTGTTTTTGTATTATAAAGTTGAGAACGGGTCAGTTTTTTGTGCGTAATGTTATACCAATCGATGTAGTTTTTCTTGAGGAACCTAGTTATCATAATACTTCTGCATTTTCGTCTGTCTGTGAATAATCTAACATCAATCAAAAAACCACAGTGATCTGTGTAACGTTAAATGAGTGAAATTTCAACATCCTCATCTTAATATTTGTGATATAAACACTCCAAATATACCATTCGATGCAGCTCATCATTCCACACAAAAAACCTCGCAGTGGCATCTGGCTATCTTCAAGGGTTTTTCCGAAATTTGAAGAAAACTCTGGTGAAAATTCAAAAAGTTTTTCCGATTAACATTTTAATATTCTCATTCAAACAGTTGACTATTCACATATGATTCTGTTTTATTGGATTTTTGAAGTGTTTTCTTTTTGTTAAGTTATACCGAGTTTAAATTGGAAAACTTCAATTTTCCAGTACGCTGCAATAAACAGTGACTACATACAGAAAATTTTTGTGCCATTAGAATCATCACAAAAAAATACTATAAAAACTCTGTGACAGTGGTGGAATAACTTTAATCGTTTCTTAGTTATTAAATAATATAACATTTCTTCTGTTAATTTTATACAGAATACCCGCAAAAATATTTATAACTGGGTTTCGCGTCTAACCTAGCGGTTTCTTTGATGGTTGCGGCATATCAAATTAATCTCGCACTGTCTTGCAAGTGAGCTGCTTGGTGACTCCGGTTCAAATCCCTGCGTCTACCTTATAATTTTTAGTTAGTGTTAAACTGTAATTTCTTTCTTTTGTATTGTGAATAAACATTTCTTTTACGTATTGGAATTATAATTTTACATTGTATCTCATATTGAGGGTGTGGTGTATTTCACAATGAAGTGCAAATCCTGTACTGATCAAGTAATAGTGGAGGATAGAGTGTGGTGTTCTACGTGTAATGGGAATTTCCACTACGCCTGTCAAGGCATGGGAGAAGCTACATTTCGTAAGCTGGGATCGAGAAAAACGCCATGGAAGTGTGCCGAATGTAGAACTGGCAATAAGATATCAAAAGTGGAGGAAGTCTCTGCACAATCTCCCATCTCTGTGAATATCCTTTCTCCTTCTCCCAATACAATGGATGAGGAACCCACAAACTCTGATATTATACGGCAGATTGAGGCTCTACGTGCTGACTACAGTAACATACTTAAGGAGTTCAAAGACTTTAAGAATTCTATCGAGCAGTATGGAAATACCTTGACATTGTTGGATGACAGAACCAAGGTAATGGAATCCACTATTCAATCTAAGATTCTACAAATTGATAACATGGAGAGGGCTGTTGCGGATAACAGATCTATAATAGACTCTCTTAATGAAAAGCTTGTCAGGGTTGACACTAACATCTGTCAGGTTGACTCACTTAAGATGGAAGTAACAGAGTTGAGAAAGACCATAGATCATCTCTCAGATGAAAATAATAGCAAGGATCAATATGCCCGTATAAATAATCTGGAAATATCTGGTATACCGCGTACCAATGGAGAGGTGCTCACAAGTGTGATTGCGAAAATTGCATATAAACTGGGAATTCCTCTAGAAGAAAGAGATATTGACTTCGTGCGACGTGTAGCATCTTGGAGTAATCACAAAATACCACCAAAGATAGTTGTCAAATTCCATAATCGCAACAGGGTTGAAGATTTCCTTGCGGCAATACGAAAAAGACGAGGACTCTCTCTAAAGGAATTGGATTTTGCTGGAAATGACGCCAGAGTTTTCTTGAATTATCACCTTACTGTTTCCAATAAACTCCTATATAAACAAACTAGAGAACTTATTAAGACGAAACTGTATCAATTTTCTTGGATAAAACATTGTAAAATCTATGTTCGTAAGGATATCAATTCTCCTCCTATACTGATAAAGAGAGCCACAGACCTTTCTAAGATCATATGACTATGTTTTATATTACCTGATACGATTTTGAATAATGTATGTATACATTGTATGTTTACTTTTTCTGTTTACCTCATCATATATTTAGTTTTAATATGTTTAAATTTAAGTTTATTATTGCGCATTCTAAATACTCAAAGTTCTCACCCACCTACCCCAATCTTCACCTCTTACCTTATTTTGTTCTCTTTCTACTTACTCTTATGTAAATTATTCTTTCTCTCCCTCTATTCCTATTCGTGGTCAGATTTTGGACTGTGTGGACCAGTTGAGTGACCGACGAGGGTATCTTGGGGGCACAGTAATTGCCTATAGCCTTCAGGATGGAATTGTCGATTTATTATCAGAATGTCAGAGGTCTTCGTACCAAGACACATTCATTTTATTCAAATGTTTTATCAAATGATTATGACATCATTTGTATCACAGAAACATGGTTGAATAATAATATATTTGATCATGAACTTTTTGACTATAGATATAATGTGTATAGATGTGACAGAGATTTTGCTGCTACGGGTCAAACCCTGGGCGGTGGCGTTTTGGTAGCGGTTAAAAGTGATTTGCCTTCCAAAGTTAATTCTAATTGGTCCACAGATGCAGAAGAAATCTGGATATCGGTTATACCTGGGAACTCAAACCCGTGTATTAATATTGGTTGCGTATATTTGCCTCGCGACGAGAGATATAGTTGTCGACTAACTCATTACTTGGAAAATACAAGTAAACTATTATTTAATAATCCCAATGATATATTTATGATACTTGGTGACTTTAATTTGCCAAATATAACCTGGTCTAAATCAACAGGCAGCAA
Organism: Molanna angustata; assembly: GCA_963576475.1. Classification (NCBI taxonomy): domain Eukaryota; kingdom Metazoa; phylum Arthropoda; class Insecta; order Trichoptera; family Molannidae; genus Molanna; species Molanna angustata. The sequence goes on from OY754989.1 coordinate 6,228,044, forward strand.
CTCATGTACCCCTAATAATTTTATCGATCAAAATAGTGTATCACTCGTCGACTTCATGTCTCTCGCCGATGTTATGCAATTTAATGATATTGCCAATGGAAATGGGAGAATCCTTGACTTGGTTCTGTCAAATAGTACAGATTGTGAAGTGATTGTGTGTGATGAACCTTTAATAGATGAAGATACACACCATAGATCAATCATGATCAGTCTTTATGCCAAAAATCAGTTGTTTATAAAATCTATTCCGAGATCTGTGAGGAATTTTCATAGGGCTGACTATGCTATGATTAAGGAGTGCCTGTCAACCCACGATTGGGAGACAGAGTTTAGGTCTCGTAATGTGGAGCAAGCCATTGAATTTTTCTATAGTATTATGAATGATGCTATATCTAGATACGTTCCCTCCAAAACAATGTCTAAATTAGCTCGTTTTCCTTCATGGTATAGTGACTCTTTAATTAGGGTGATTAAAGAAAAATTAAGAGTTCATAGGAGGTGGAAATGCTCAGGTTCCTCTCGTGATTATGATGAATACTCTTTGCTTAGATCTAGACAAAAACACATACAAAAAAAATGTTATAATGACTATATTAAAAAAACTGAAGCTGAAATACGAACAAACCCCAGAGCATTACATCATTTCGTGAAGTCCGGAAAGCCGCATACCGGTTATCCACAAAACATGTTTTATAAGGATGCTTCAGCTAATGACACTGAAACCATATGTGAGCTCTTCGCTGGTTTTTTTGACTCTGCATTTCAAAGAGGTGGAGTTGTTGGAGGAGCGCCGATGACTTGTTTGAGGGAACTTAATCTTGGCCATATCTATTTTAATAATGTAGAAGTGCTTACTGAATTAAGGGCTATTGATTTGAATAAAGGTCCAGGTCCCGATGGTATACCTCCACTGTTCATAGCAAAATGTTCGGAAGAGTTATCTGTTATCCTAACTCTATTGTATACGAAATCATATACCGAAAGCGTATTTCCCTCCGTTTGGAAGAGGTCTTACATTACACCCGTATACAAATCAGGTGACAAACACAACATTGAAAATTATAGACCTATTTCAAAGCTATGTTTGTTTGGGAAAATAATGGAAAAGATTATTGTGAAGCAGATCACACCAGCAGTCAAATCCTTTATTGTACCCAATCAGCACGGCTTTTTCCCAGGTAGGTCAGTCGAATCAAACTTGGTCGAGTTCACTGATTACATTTTGAGGACAATGGGGGAGGGTTCGAAGGTTGATGCTGTGTATACCGACTTCTCAAAGGCTTTTGACAAAATAAGTCATATAATATTAGTACGTAAACTTGGAGAATATGGTGTGCACGGCAATCTGCTTGGGTGGATAACTTCTTACATAGAGAAAAGGTCTCAAGCAGTTGCAATTAACAACTGTTCATCTAAATTTCGACATTGTTTCTCTGGTGTACCCCAGGGATCTCACCTCGGTCCAATACTGTTTATCCTCTATATCAATGACATTCAAAAGTGTTTCAAACACAGCAAATTCCTTGTTTATGCTGATGATATAAAAATTTTCAGTAAAATAATTAGCTTAAGAGATAGTGAAAATATGCAGGCAGATTTGAATCGTTTGCACATGTATTGCCAAAATAACCAACTTTATTTGAATATCTCCAAATGTGTCTGTATATCGTTCACGCGCTCTAATAATCTTATACCCTATAATTATATGATAAATAATGTTCCTTTGAAAAGAAGCGAGGTGGTGAGAGACCTGGGAATAACTCTTGATGCAAAAATGCTATTAAGAGCACATATTGATAACATTGCGGAAAAAGCATTCAGGCAACTAGGTTATATATTGAGAATATCGAAACCATTTGAGTCAACCGATACATTAAAATCATTGTATTTTACATATGTTCGTCCATATCTTGAATATGCCTCAATTGTCTGGAACCCCCAGTATATAACTTATGTAGAAAGATTGGAGAAAATACAAAATAAATTTTTGAAACACCTTGATTACAGATGTCGTTTAGCCTTTGATGATAAAGCTCTCTCAGCTCGTCATCATAAATTAACAACTTTAGAAAATAGACGCACAATTGCAGACATGATATATTTACATAAAATCATTGATGGTGCCGTTGACTCTGAGTCTCTAGTTGGGAGTCTCCCCTTTAATTGTCCCTCTCGTTATACCAGATCATCCGTAACTTTTAGACTTCCCCTTTGTAGGACCAATTATACCCAAAACTCCTTCTTTCAAAGAGCATGCAATATTTATAATAACTTTTTTAAGACAGTCGACATATTTAGACACTCTAAAACTAAATATAAAAGTGCCATATCAGACGCCCTTCTAGGCTCGCGATAACTGGTTTCTGCTTGGTTCAATTTGACTACGATTCCCACAGCTTCCCTTCCCCCTAATATTCTTAATTTATTATCCTTTTCTTCCTTTCCATAACTGTATAAATTTTCCATAGTAAATTTTCCATAAAACTTTCCATAATAAATGAGCATAAATTTGTTAACACTGCACTATGTAACTATCCGCAAACTGAAATGGTTTATAATGTGTAATTATTTTTTTAGTCTTTTTAATATATTCTGTAATGACTGTATGTTTGTTTGGTTAATAAATAAAAAAAAAAATAAAAAAAAAAAAAAAAAAAAAAATACATAGAATTATATATAATCTAAGGGTTTATAGTTTTGTACTTATTCTTCAACTATACATGCTATCGCTATTGACAGTTGGATCTCATACGATACATGCAACGATGCAACTAGTGTTCAAAGAGAATATTATAACCTACGGATACTATCCAATCTTGGTCCATCCAATTTTTGTATCGACGGCCGCGTATTTGTACGTAACAAGTCAAGGGTCATTTCATTTACTCCGTATATTATTGAAATCAATGATTTACAGTGAAACTTTGAGGAGTGCGTATAATTACTTAACCTTTTTTCAATCCATAGATCGGCCGCGTCCCGGCTTAAATAGAAATTTGTCAGTGGTAAACAAAATTTCTACACTTCCGTAAAAGGGATTTAGGCTTGTATTATAGACTTCCCGTTCGTCACGCAGATCAGATAACACATTGATTAGCGATCGTTTAGCTTAACTCTTGTTACACATTCTCTATCGAACCCACCACAGTATCCTGTATTTGCCAAGAAAATAAAATAATAATGATACTTTCAACAAAATTTTAAAATTTTACTTAACTAGCGAAACCCGGCAGACGTTGTACTAACTTTATTTATCTAAACATATCGACAGTATTAAGCCAAGATGCGCGAATTAGGAACATTTTGTATGTCGTAGTGGACTTATTACATGCAAAAAACACAAACTTAGAGGCTTCGCAGCATATCTTATGTTCTATATAATATCTTCAATCATACCATCTTGCTGTTTTCATATTCTGGTTAGAAAAAAGGACTGACCTCCATATTGTCCTTTCTTGACATACATAGGTACCTACATCTGTTGTATAGAAAACAAAATATCTTAAGATATTCAATAATTTGTATTTATGGGTTTATAGTTTGGTACTTATTCTTCAACTAACATACTATCGCTATCGACAGTTGGATCTCATGTATTACAATACATGCAACTAGTTTATTATTGTTTTTTTGCGTTTATCTTAATTACATATTTCAACTGTCGATTTGTTCAAGAGAACTTTGTTCTCTTAACATACCTATCGACAATGTTTCAAGCCAGGATACGCGAGAATTGTATACAGGGTCTACTTTTTTCACGGCTTTTCCAATTTTGAAGTCATGAAACACCAACATAGAGGCTTCGCAGCATATATGTTCCATACACGGATTTACTCAGAATTCGGAGTAGAACATTTCGTGTGTCTGTGTGTGCGCGTGTGTGTGAGTCCGTTTCCCCTTATAACTTTTGATCTGCTTTAAATTTATTAAATAAATTTAAGGTAATTTTTTGATTACATTAAATTTATACATGGGCATCTATTAACAGACTGTCCATCGTCAGTGTGCAGAAAGAAAACATTTGCATTCATAACTATCACGCCATTTCCTAATAAGGTTATTCTGTGTTCCACTTAAAAGTGCACCTCGTGATATTGTTGCCACATCTCCAAATTAAGTTCCTCTTATATCATTTTTAAAACTTTAAAATAGACAATCTGAGTTTAAAATGATGGAATGATATCATGGATTTTTATTATACTAGTTGCATGTAACACATGAGATCCAACTGTCGATAGCGATAGTATGTATAGTTGAAGAATAAGAATCAAACTATAAACCCATAAATACAAAATATTGAAAATTTTAAGACATGTTGGTATGTATGTCAAGATAGGACAGTATGGAGGTCAGTCCTCTTTTCCTACCCGGAATATGAAAACAGCGTGATGGTTCTGTATGTATGTTTGGATATTAAGTACCTATCAAACTATTAAGTTAGTCTTCTTACATATTGTGTATAAGCGACTGCCATACAAATTGTATGAAGCAATGTCGTCACTAAATTCAATTTTTATAAAAATTGTTAAAAAAAATTGAGCCCAAACTTTTATACTCAGAATTTTGAATTTTTGTTTCAGTCAGGGTATCATTCAGTCAGGATATTTTTGTATCAACTTTTGAATTTATACATTATTTTTCCATATATCTCAGAAACCATAAAAGCTTGAACGCTGAAAATTGGTACGAACATATACAAATACAAAATCTCCAACGAATTTTTTCAAATAAATTCCAGAGTTTCTCAAACATTTTTTATTAAGAAAAACATTTTTTTATGTTAAATATATGTGATTAACTGCCTATATTTCCTAAGTTTTTAAAAATATCGAAAAAAGCCGAAACAATCCAAATAGATAATTTAATTTTCTATAAAACATAGTAACATTGAAGTAGTACATATCTCAAATTTATATAAATTGAATTTAGTGAAGACATTGCTTCATACGATTTCTATGGCAGTCGCCTATACACAATATTATATGTACCTAAGTACATATTTACAGTTTGATACTTAAATCTCCGAACATACACACATACCATCATGCTGATTTCATATTCTGGGTAGGATAAAAGGACTGACCTCCATACTTTCCTATCTTGACAAACATACCTACATGTGTTGTATAGAAAACAAAATATCTTAAAATATTCAATAATTTGGATTAAAGTGTTTATAGTTTGGTACTTATTCTTCAACTATACATACTATCGCTATCGACAGTTGGATCTCATGAGTTACATGCAACTAGTAAAAATATATATGATTGTCCATGATTATTTAGAATGTGATATTGAATAGTATACAACACTCATTTCGAAATGAATGTTGAATACCTACTATTATTGTTTAATAATGATATTCTTTTGTACCTTATGTAAATAAATAAAATATTAACAAACTCATTCATTTTATTGTTAATCATTGGTATTATACTGTACACTATCATGGATTGATCCTCAATGCGATCCACACAATGTGGGGTTACCATCGGCAGGTGAGAGCGGGTGTGCATTATCCTATAAAAGAAGCTCGACTTGCGCATATTTTTGACACACCGGCATCTATATTAAAAATTAAATTAATATAAAGGGTAAAAGAATATTTTAAAGCTTGGTGACAGTTTATTTTCTATGCCTATAATATATTTTATTGTACGTAGTGAAATATGTACCTAAGTAGGTACTTACATTATTATTGCATCATGATTCATAAGAAAATAAATACGATTGTAAATTATTATGTTTTCACCGAAATCAGGATTTTATCAGTATTATCCTACATTGGATTTTATCTGCAGGATTTTATCTATGGTTTCAAGTCTCCGAAGGTCAGATTTTGGGCGAAGCCGATGGTTTAACCACGTAGAAATATACAATATCAATATTTGCGTGAGAAATGAATTTAAATAAATATCTCCTCTGCTGGGATTCGAACCCAGGACGCCCGCACAGAAACCGAACGGCTTACCAACTGTCCCACGGCGGTCGGCGTAGTAATAAAGTTAAAAAATAATAAAAAATATCGAATGATATACACATGGACGCAAGAACGATGTCAATTATGCATACGAAAGTTTTTTAATATACACCGGAAGTAGTAATAAAGATAGAAGAATATGACGTGAAAACTGTATGAAGAAATATATAAAATATACAAAAATATACACCGGACGCAGTAATAAAGATAAAAAAATGGTCGTGAAAAATATACGAAGATATATATAAAATATACAAAAAATATACTCCGGAAGCAGTAATAAAGATAAAAAAATGGACGTGAAAAATATAGGAAGACATATATAAAATATACAAAAAATATACACTTGGACGCAAGTATGAAAAAGACGTATCAAACGTACCAAAACAGGATAAAACTGAATATTTATATTTTGAAATTTATAAGAAAAACCTTATTCCTACAATGATTGTGAGCTACAAATAACGCTAAATTCAGTGAGATAAAACTAAAATAATATGTAGAAGTGGTGGACGCCGATCCGTCGGATATTTGGCGGACGCAAAAAGTGTAGTGGGATCTATATATATATATATATATATATATATATATATATATATATATATATATATATATATATATATATATATATATATATATATATATATATATATATATATATATATATATATATATATATATATATATATATATATATATTATGTTAGCCACATAAATTATGTCAGCCGTATAAATTATGTCAGCCATATAAATTATGTCAGCCACATAAATAGATCACACATACACACCACTTAAGGTAGGCGCGCATGGAAGCTAATTTCATCGGCCGATTAATTATCGGTGAGCTACAACATACAAATTACATGTAAGAGCGCGCATGAAAGCTAACAGAATTGGCCGATTTAAAAATCTGTGACGAGACACAAAAAAATTGGCCGATCGAGATTGGCCGATTTTTTGTAACCAATACTGTTGTATGAGAGGGCGGGCATGGCGCATGCTCACCGATAATTTAATCGTCCGAGCGCAGTAGATCGAGAAGTACGTTGTCAGTGTTGCCTAACGAAATGTCAGAAAACATGGATGAAATAAATATTGATTCCGAACAATTAATTATATAATATGTTGAAGCACATCCTTCATTGTATGATAAAAAATCTCTAATCTAATTCTAATCATATGTATATCAAAACTTGTGAATATATATATTGTATTTTAAATATGTGAATGTTGACTGCCGTGTTATTTCCAATCGTACGATTCTATAAGCTTCCATGCGCGTTAGAACCGATCGGCCGATAAATTAATCGGCCGATTAATATTAGCTTCCATGTGTGCCTTACCTTAGACTAAACAATCACAAAGTCAATCTAGAAATAACAGCACAAGATGAAAAAATTACACAAAACAAAACAGTCACATAAAAGATTTGAAAATTAGGTTTTTAATGTTGAGTAACTTTTGTTTGTTAGTTTCTCTATCTTGGCATTTCCATTGACCGCTATTCCCGTACAAATTTTTGTTGAATGGAAGTTCCGTCCCACTGGGTATAATATATGTACCTACATACATATTTTATTACATACATATTATTTTGGTTCCATTACTCAACCCTCAGTATAAATGCAAAAATAACCATTCTCTCCGTGTTTTGTTTCAGCTCTGCTGTCCCGTCAGTTTGTAGAAATGACCAAGGTACGCATCGAGGGACTTCTGGCCGCCTTCCCCAAGCTAATGACTGCTGGGAAACAGCACACATTCGTCGAGACTGATTCTGTCAGGTAAGGCTTTAGCAATCTCGGTCTGCAAGAGATGGGGCTTACGATGGATGTGCACAGGGGGAGGGGACTGCATCGCACATGATCCGGAGTGTCCGGCTATAACGGATTACTGAAGCAGATGCCTGGTCCCACATATTGTGAAACCCAAGCACTAGGGGAGCATTTCAATTCACAGGATATTTTTATTTTATTTGAGACGATAACAGCCTGTATTATTCAATTCTCTTTCGAAATTTGTTATATCTTGTTATGATAAGTGATATAATTGATTGCTTCGTCGGTGAGTGCGAAAAAGTCTGTTTGGTCACCACTATACTATACAGGCTGCTCACACACTCCGCTACTCTTATTAATAACATCAACATAGTTAACTAGTCTCTTTCTATGGCTCTGAAATAAAAATCACGTCAGAGATTGGATTTATGACAGGTATTATGGCGGACATTAGGACCTGGTTAATCTCGGTTTCATCTTGAGGGCAACAGCTAAATTTGAATCAGTAAATGTATTCAGGACGCTATTACCTATCATTTGTTCGTAGTCAACTTGAATTCAATTCTCCCGTCTGGTCTCCATATTATGCCGTGCACTCTGCATCCATCGAAACTGTCCAGCATAAATTCTTACGATTTTTGAATTATAAGCTGAAAATTTCTGCACAGGATTTAAATTATGATTCACTACTAGACTATCTCCAACTTCATGACCTCTCTGATAGAAGGATTGTGTCTGACCTCTTGCTTCTCTATAAAATAATTAATAATAACTTTAGCTCCTCTTACCTTGTTAGTAGGATAAATTACCATGTTCCAACAAGAAATACCCGACAAATTATAACTTTTGTATTGAAGACATCCAACACTAATTATTTATACAACACTCCATTGAATAGAATCCATCGATTGGGCAATGACTTTGGTTATCTGACTGACCCTTTCTTCAATTCTTTTAATGAATATAAATTTACTTTATTAAAACATTTTCAAAAACATACCCCCAAATGATTGTGTAGTCAGTTGCTTTAATTTTTATATATTTTTACATTTTTTTTATTATAGTTGCTTTCATTTTTATATATTTTCATATTTTATATATTTTTTGTACATTTGATTTTTATTTAATTTAATTCAATAATGTAATATATAGTCACATCTGGCAGCATTCTCTGATTCAGTGTGGCTAAGTATGTAGGTAGTTCACACCATTCATTTTTATTCATTCAGTCAGTAATATTCTTATGTTTATGCTATGTAGTATTTTTTATTTGAGTTTTTTTTTTACTTATTTATTCTTTGGTTTTTAATGTACATATGTACTTTGTTGTTTAATTTACCTATCTTATATGTTTTTATTTTTCTTTATATATCCTCTGCTACCGTTGTTATGTCTAGATGTTTATAAATTGTATTTCTTTTGTTTATGCTGTGTCATGTAATATTTAATTTTGTAAAGGGCTTTGAGCCGTGAATCAATAAATAAATAAATCTATTTTGTGTGAGCCCATATGTTTTTTGAGGTAATGATTGTGAGTGCAGAAAGTTGAGATTGTGTAGATATTTAGTATGGAACAGGAACATTCACCTGGTTCATAATCTATAATATAATTACTGTACGCCATGTTTTTCGTCGTTCAACGGATTGCCAGTGAAATAATTTTTCCTTAATCAATTTTCACGTTCGAAATTTTTCTTTAAAATAAAAATAAATTTATGCTAAAAAGTACAAAATTATCGTTTAAAATGTATTTTCTGCATAAATTGACAATATTATTGTTTAAAAAGGAATTTCAAACATACAGAATAAATTTTAAGCGTAATAATCTACGGAATATCCATTTTGAATACTGACAACATTGCTTTCGACATGTCATAATAATGGATAACCTAGTTGCATATAATTGTCAATAAAAATTGTAAACTGCTAGCCCTAGAACAGGATTTCCTAGTTAGGCAGCAGTAATCTACTTAATGTTGTCATTATAAATATGGTGTGATAAAAGGTAAATAAAATAAAATATGTTTGATGGTCTGTCTGTCAGCTCCGCAGACACATCTAGGGGACTCTCGCTATCTAATATATAAGCAATCAATTATATCAAGAACCTGGACATTCATATTTGACAAGCAGGAAACTTAACCCTGTGCAGCATTAATTTACCTTAAGAATAGCCAATTTTATATTTTAACTCTATTTTATAATTGTGACATAATAAATCACTTCACTTATCATAATATAACAGATGTGTTTCATTTGAGAGAAACTCAAATGTATTGTATGCATTACAGTAATTTTTATATTTTCAGATATGTGTATCAACCCTTGGACAAACTGTACATGCTCTTGATCACCACCAAAGCTAGTAACATCCTGGAAGACTTGGAGACACTTAGACTCTTCAGTAGAGTGGTAAGGGGTCTTTATAATTTATTTATTTATAAAAATCTTACAAGTTATTGAGTAAAATTAATATGAAATAATGTATTCAACCTCACTAGGATAAACCTGTATCGAGGTTAAATTAATTCACATTTTTGACAGACATAAATGACACAAAAATACATAATATTATACAAAACAACATGTCACTAATGTCGCCAGTTGGGTACCTACTTACTATCTATTGAGTACAATTAATATTATATAATGTATTCAACCTCACTAGGATAAACCTGTATCGAGGTTAAATAAATTCACATTTTTGACAGACATAAATGTGACACAAAAATAATACTATACAAAACAACATGTCACTAATGTCGCCAGTTGGGTACCTACTTACTATCTATTGAGTACAATTAATATTATATAATGTATTGAACCTCACTAGGATAAACCTGTATCGAGGTTAAATAAATTCACATTTTTGACAGACATAAATGTGACACAAAAATACATAATATTATACAAAACAACATGTCACTAATGTCGCCAGTTGGGTACCTACTTACTATCTATTGAGTACAATTAATATTATATAATGTATTGAACCTCACTAGGATAAACCTGTATCGAGGTTAAATAAATTCACATTTTTGACAGACATAAATGTGACACAAAAATACATAATATTATACAAAACAACATGTCACTAATGTCGCCAGTTGGGTACCTACTTACTATCTGTTGAGTGCAATTAATATTATATAATGTATTCAACCTCACTAGGATAAACCTGTATCGAGGTTAAATAAATTCACATTTTTGACAGACATAAATGACACAAAAATACATAATATTATACAAAACAACATGTCACTAATGTCGCCAGTTGGGTACCTACTTACTATCTATTGAGTACAATTAATATTATATAATATATTCAACCTCACTAGGATAAACCTGTATCGAGGTTAAATAAATTCACATTTTTGACAGACATAAATGTGACACAAAAATACATAATATTATACAAAACAACATGTCACTAATGTCGCCAGTTGGGTACCTACTTACTATCTATTGAGTACAATTAATATTATATAATGTATTGAACCTCACTAGGATAAACCTGTATCGAGGTTAAATAAATTCACATTTTTGACAGACATAAATGTGACACAAAAATACATAATATTATACAAAACAACATGTCACTAATGTCGCCAGTTGGGTACTTATAAACCACTTGCAACAATATTTTTTAAATAATATAAATGATAAATAATTCAATAAAAAAAATATAATATGTAGGGTTACCATGGGTATTGCAAATAAAAATTTAAAAAGATAAAAAAAACATATATTACAACTTAGGAAGGTTAACGATGAAAGAATACTTTTGCCATCCTCAGACAATACAAACATCTTGATTAATAGCTGACGTGCATTAAAATTTTAACGTGTTTACATATGTGTATCCTAAAAATATGTTGTGTTCTAGATTCCCGAGTATTGTTCAACACTCAGTGAGGCGGAGGTGCTGGACCAAGCTTTCAATCTGCTGTTTGCTTTCGATGAGATAGTCGCCCTCGGCTACAGGGAGAGTGTTAATTTGGCTCAGGTAAATAAAGCTCACTTTTACCTGTAGTGAATCTAATTTTTGAATCCACTAATATTTCCATCAAAATTAGGAAAAATTTGATCAAGACTCTTGTCTGGAGTGTACTGCTATATGGCTGTGAAACATGGACCATCAGCCAACGCAAAACGGGACGTCTGTCTGCGTTTGAGATGTGGTGCTACAGACGCATGGCTAAAGTTCACTGGTCAAAACACATCAGCAATGACGAGGTACTAAGTAGGGTTGAAGAGACAAAGCAAATTATGAAAAGAATTGCCCAACAGAGAACAACTTGGATAGGCTACAACATCCGGCACCCAGACCTGCTTTTTACAATTGTCGAAGGAATGATTGATAGGGCAACTGTAGAGGTCGCCCCAGAACCAATATATAGACCAGATAATCGGTGACGTGCGCTGTAGCAGTTACACAGAGATGAAGAGACTGGCGGACGATAGAGTTAGTGGAAAGATCGAGTGTTTGGTGCAGACCAACCCTAGAATTGTGACCCAGAAGAAGAGAAGAAATCTGACTGGTGATAACAACACAGGCTAATTTACAAGCATCATAGTGTTGACATACGAATAAAATACGAAGACGGCGTTCATCCTTGTATTTGGGAATATTGGGCGTCATTTTACTTGCAACAACTGTAAAAAACCGTTTGTAGATATCCAACTATTTCTTGTATAATTTAGATTTGTCTTTAGTAATATTTGTGTAGGAATACTAATTAGTCTGTTATAATTTCAGATCAGAACATTTGTCGAGATGGACTCGCATGAGGAAAAAGTCTATCAAGCCGTTAGACAGGTAAAAAAATAATGCTTTTCTTATTTTATTTTACAGAATAAAAAAAAAATACAAGCAAAATTAAGACACAAAAGAACAATTCAATATCATTGCCCCATTGAAAGTGTGAACACTTGTGTATGGGGCAAAAATAACATAAATATCGTAATAAAATATGCAGTGAAAATAAAAATTGAACTTATTCCATTGATTGTTTACATATTATGTTTCAGACCCAAGAGCGTGAAGCGAAGAATAAGATGAGAGAGAAGGCTAAAGAACTTCAGAGGGAGAGATTGGAGAACGCCAAGAAGGGAGGAGGACAGCAATCTATTAGTGAGTCAATTCTCTGCTTTTGATAAGATATATTAGAATATTATTTTCAATCTGTCATATGTGAAAAAATGGATGTAATCTCACATTTCTATAAAATTAGGAGTTCCTCAGGGCTCTGCACTTGATCCATTGCTGTTTATTTCATATCATTAATTTGTACAGACCGTTCTGCAAATTATCAACAATTTTTCTTTCACGCCACAATAGCAAATTATTTTCTTTGTTCCTTCTTTCCACGCTGCCAAACCAGCGCAGAGTTTATTCTGTTGTAAAACATCCTTGTTCAAGTTGCACTCAGTACTTCATTTTTTTACCTTGTTACATATCATTTTACTGCACAATATTCTCGGTAATCTTTGTATTGACTGTATTGGTATAGTGGTAAAGTGGAAAAATTAGAAATAATATCAAAACAAGTTTTACTAGATCCAGTTGGGTACCAATACAATTTTACATAAAGTAAGGACATTTAAAACATATCAAAACAAGTTGTAGTTAGATCCAGTTGGGCACCAATACAATTTGACAAAATCATTTACAAAATCAATCTTTTGTATGACTCATCAATTCTGATGGATATATAATCCATTTCAGTATCCTTCCATGCTTCATTCATCATAATATTGAATATTTTTGGACCAAGAAAAGTAATCTTGCGATGTGCTCAAGTATTAAATAATATTTTTCTCCCAACTCTTGCCCTTTTATACATTTTACATGTTTTATTATTCCAGATACATCGACCGCCATATCCAGCTCGATGAACAACTTCTCAGATCTTCAGTCGCACATTTGCGAGATCCGCGTCAACACGGGATACACTCCGCAGTCGTCCTCGGCAGCCACCCGTGACACCACCAAGTCCCGCAACGCCATGAAGCTGGGCTCCAAGTCACGCGACGTGGACTCGTTCGTGGATCAGCTCAAGAGCGAGGGGGAGGTAGTAGGCGGGGGTGGCAACACCAACCGGACCGACGCTATGGGTGGCTCCGCGCAGCACGCCCCAGCGCGCCTACCAGACAACATGTTGGACGTACACCTCAAGCTGGAGGACAAGCTGACCATGAGGATTGGACGAGACGGCGGTATACAGAACTTCGAGCTTACCGGTAAGTGTACCAAATTTGTTTATTGCAACTTGAAATATAAATCATTTATATAGCAGCGCCTTTTAATGATTCAAGACAAGATCATTCCAAGGGTGCACTTGTATTTTGGTCTTATTTTACTCTACGAAACAAAGCTGTTTTCAGTCCTTTAGAGAAAGTGTTCATGCTTTGTGCACTGCGGACATCTGGAGGCAATCTATACATACATACCATCACGCCATGTCCCTTACGGGGTAAGCAGAGAAAACCGAGTGCCATACTTCTCTATTTTTGCACACATTTCTGGCTTCCTTTACATACATGCTTGTCGATTGTTCAAACTTTTTATGTTTCCCTCTTTCAAAATATCATTCACATGGTCATGCCATCCCTTTCTGGGGCGACCCCTGCTATTCACTCCATCTCTTACACCCATGTATATTTTTTGGTCAGTCGTTCATCGTTCATTCTTTCAATATGTCCAAACCACCTCAAGGCATTCACTTTAATTTTACATATAATATCCTTCTTTATCTTGCATTCTCTCCTTGTGTCCTCATTTTTTACTCTATCATATATCGTTCTATTACATACTCTTCTTAGTGATCTCATTTCTACAGCATTTATTCTACTTTCATGTGGCTTTTGCCATGTCCATGTTTCACTGGCATACCTCAAAGTAGGCACTACAATTGCATTATGTACGGCAATTTTGGCTTCCTTTGAGATGCTTGGATCGGACATTACTGGTCTGAGTGCTCCGTTTATTCTATTACCTACCATAACTCTTCTTTCAATATCTTTATTAGGTCTTCCATTCCGTTCAAACATACTCCCCAAATATAAATATTCCTCAACAATCTATTCCACTTTATATTACCACTCACACTAAAGCATCCATCATAGTAAGATTATGGTTCTGCGTATATATTTTCCTTGTATCAGGATGACCATTTTGGCTGACTGGGTATCAACTGGTAAACATAGAAAATTGTTTTTATATTGTATACTTAAATTCCGTATTTTTTTAAAATTGTGAGATATCCTAAAAACCATGAAAAATATAGACCTGGCCATACAAATCTCGCGTATCTTGGTTTGATACTTTTTATTTGATTTAAAAAAATTATTTTAGCATCCTGTAATTTTCTTTTCAGGTCTCCTCACCCTGAGGATATCTTCGGAGCAGTACGGCCGCATCCGCGTCCACGTCATCAACGACGACACTCGCGGCATCCAGCTGCAGACCCACCCCAACGTGGACAAGGAGCTGTTCCGCACGACGGGATGCGTCGGCCTCAAGAACCCCGCCAAGCCGTTCCCCCTCCACACGGACGTGGGGGTCCTCAAGTGGCGGTACGCGGCCGCCGCAGACTCTGCCGTTCCCCTCTCAGTCAACTGCTGGCCTTCGGACAACGGCCAGGGGGGGTGCGACGTAAACATCGAGTATGAGTTGGACCATCCTCATCTTGTGCTGCAAGATGTGACGATCCTGATACCTCTGCCGTGAGTGGCAATTTGAGTACAATATATTTTGGATTTGATTAGTAATGCAATGGTCGTGAGCTCGAATCCTGCCACGACTGATTTCGTTCACCTATAACACAAGCATATGCTTCATTTAGAGAGTTTATGAGGTTGTATATGTACATGTTACAAGAACATAATATGCATTATTTTTTTTTTTATAATTCTTCATGGTTTTTTTTTTTTTTGCGGGTGACATTTCTTAAGGAGAACACACTACAATTGACCCTTTGTGATACCACAATGGGGTTGTCCTCCCACTCACTCATCCCCCCTGAACCAGCCTGAGTGGCTAATGAATTTACAGCGCACTGATCACTTATGTGTGATTTTTGCTTTCCGTCATTCTGTCAACTAGTAGACGCTACAGCGCACATCACCAATCACCTATTCTGTACAAGTGTCTCCTTGGTAACCTCTATGGTTTTTTCTTTCCGTCATTCTGTCAACTAGTAGACGTTACAGCGCACATCACCGATCACCTATTCCGTACAAGTGTCTCCTTGGTAACCTCTATGGTTTTTTCTTTCCGTCATTCTGTCAACTAGTAGACGCTACAGCGCACATCACCAATCACCTATTCTGTACAAGTGTCTCCTTGGTAACCTCTATGGTTTTTTCTTTCCGTCATTCTGTCAACTAGTAGACGTTACAGCGCACATCACCGATCACCTATTCCGTACAAGTGTCTCCTTGGTAACCTCTATGGTTTTTTCTTTCCGTCATTCTGTCAACTAGTAGACGCTACAGCGCACATCACCGATCACCTATTCCGTACAAGTGTCTCCTTGGTAACCTCTATGGTTTTTTCTTTCCGTCATTCTGTCAACTAGTAGACGCTACAGCGCACATCACTGATCACCTATTCCGTACAAGTGTCTCCTTGGTAACCTCTATGGTTTTTTCTTTCTGTCATTCTGTCAACTAGTAGACGCTACAGCGCACATCACCAATCACCTATTCCGTACAAGTGTCTCCTTGGTAACCTCTATGGCTTTCCGTCATGTTGTGGCCTATTCATGTGTATCGTTTTTGGGCAACCCTCTTTAGGAGTTGTCTCGTTTCCAATTATTACCTTGTTTCTTTTGATTGAAATATGAAATTAGAGATTTTGCAACATAATTCAGTTCATTATATATAAAAATAATTTAACAGTCTTACCAACATTACCACAACTTGCTTTTCTTAGTGAAATACATTCTTACTATTAGTCTAATAACCTAAACACTACTATTGTAAATTTTTCCCTATGTTATCCATCCTGCTACTCGCTCAAGAAGTATTGTAATGCAAATTTTAATGTGAATTTATTTTGATGTATTTTTCAGTATCGGATGTGTGCCAATTGTAAATGACTGTGACGGTGCGTACACACATCTCAAAGGAAAGAATGTTCTGCAGTGGAACATCCCTCTGGTTGATGCTTCACAAAAGACGGGAACGTTAGAATTTACGTAAGTGCAAATCAATGTCTTTTTTATTCTTTTGCTCTAAAGGTAGGCGCGCATGGAAGCTAATTTCATCGGCCGATTAATTATCGGTGAGCTACAACATACGAATTACATGTAAAAGCGCGCATGAAAGCTAACAGAATCGGCTGATTTAAAAATCTGTGACGAGACACAAAAAATTTGGCCGATCGATATCGGCCAATCAATTTTTTAAAAAAAAAATTTTATGTATCCAATTCTGTTGTATGAGAGGACGCGCATGGCGCATGCTCACCGATAATTTAATCCTCCGAGGTCCGAGCGCAGTAGATCGAGAAGTACGTTGTCAGTGTTGTCAAACGAAATGTCAGAAAACATGGATGAAATAAATATTGATTCCGAACAATTAATTATATATGTATGTTGAAGCACGTCCTTCATTGTATGATAAAAAATTTAGCGAAATATTAATAACTGGTTGGGAACAGCTAAATCATAATAAAAGAACTGAATTGGGTAAGTTATTACTTAATTGATTAATTTTTTAACAGATTTTTAATTATCTCAATAGAGACGAAGTTGGAATATTTACTGTAGGAGAACCGGGAAATCAAGGCACCTACAGGGCTTACGACCTGTCATCGGCTGGTTTACGTGATCACTTTATGCGCTTGCGCAACTTTCACCAATTATGCCTTTTTAATGAGATCCCTATTAATTCAATTTTGAAAGTTCTATATATTGTAATACTGAAATTCTTTTCGCTTGAAAATAAGCAACATCTTTGACTCCCGACAGGGAAAAAAATCCAATGTTTGCGCATATGCAATAATAAAAATATTCGATTAATTGATTAATAGTTACATACATAGGTAATTTAATAAATATTCCACTTAATGAATAAAAAAATCCATATTTCTAATCATATGTATATTAAAACTTATGAATATACATATTGTATTTTAAATATGTGAATGTTGACCGCCGTGTTATTTCCAATCGTATGATTCTATAAGCTTCCATGCGCGTTAGAACCGATCGGCCGATTAATTCATCAGCCGATTATTATCGGCCGATGAATTTTAGCTTCCATGCGTGCCTTACCTAAGTGTACGGATGTTAAGAATTTTTTTTTTTTAAACCCATCTAGAGACCTTCCCACGTCGACTCAATAATATATCATTACCACAATAGTCCATTGTGGTTAAATGTTAAGAATTTACATTTATATTAACATTTTTTTTTATTTATGTTTTAAAGTGTTCTAATTACAAATTTTCCCCAACAGAAAGGGGATGCGCACTGGCAAACGCAACCACTCCCAGGTGCCAGACTTACCTTTTTCATACCTATATTCAATAAGGAAATTAATTTTAAAATACCAGCCATTAAAAAAGTATTCATCGAAAACATTGCTATCTCTCAAACTATAATATATGTAGTTCGTATACATATTATGTAAAACAGAAAAAAGATTGATAGCAAAAACAAATAATATACACTAGTTGCATGTAACACATGAGATCCAACTGTCGATAGCGATAGTATGTATAGTTGAAGAATATGTACCAAACTATAAACTCATAAATACAAATTATTGAATATTGTCATATATTTTGTTTTCTATACAACATATGTAGGTATGTATGTCAAGATAGGATAGTATGGAGGAAGGTCCTTTTTTCCTACCCAGAATATGAAAATAGCATGATGGTATGTATGTATGTTTGGAGATGAAATATCAAACTATTAAGTCTTCTTACATATTGTGTATAGGCGACTGCCATACAAAATGTATGAAGCGATGTCGTCACTAAATTCAATTTTTAAAAAAATTGTTAAAAAAAATTGAGATCTTCTACTACAATGCTAATATTTTTTATAGAAAATTAAATTATCTAGTTGGGGTGTTTCGGCTTTTTTCGATAATTGTAAAAGTTTTGGAAAAATAGGCAGTTAAACTCATAAATTTATCATAAAAAAAATACTTTTCAATAAAAAATACTTAAAAAAAGGAATTTTTTTGAAAAAACTAATTTGAGATTTTTTATTTGTCTATGTTTGTACCAATTTTCAGCGTTCTAGCTTTTATGGTTTCTGAGATATATGGAAAAATAAAATAAAAATTAAAAAGTTGATAACCCCTGACTGAAACAAAAATTCAAAATTCCGAGTATAAAAGTTTTGTAGGCCTGTAACTGTTTATATATTCTGAAATTTTAGGCTCTGTAAATTGAGCGGATCAAAAGTTATAAGGGGGGGACGGACACACACACACACACAGACACACGAAATGTTCTACTCCGAATTCTGAGTAAATCCGTGTATGGAACATATATGCTGCGAAGCCTCTAAGTTGGTGTTTTTTGACTTCAAAGTTGGAAAAGCCGTGAAAAAAGTAGACCTCTCCATACAATTCTCGCGTATTCTGGCTTGATACATTGTCGATATGTTAAGAGAACAAAGTTCTCCTGAACAAATCGACAGTTGGATTACACTAGGAAAAAAATACTTCATAGCAAAAATATGGATTGGGAAAGGACGAGGAGAGGAGTATGAAATAAATATTGTTGTCGTAGTGATGTACTGAATCATATCATTTTACAAATTATGTAAAAATGAACTCAATGCCATGTTGTTCAGAAAAGTCTCAACTGGACTTTTTGATAATTCATTGTGAAACAAGATAAGTTATTGTAATGAGAACCAATATATTATTATGTAACTGCCATTCAGAATTGTGTGTGGCAATTATATTATACCTCAAATCTTTGTCAGTATTTATCTCAAAATAGATTGTGTGAATATGTCTTTGTAAGAAGTACATTCCTCAATTAGTCTTGACATGATTCGAACTTGCGACCGGTGAATTATTAACCCAGCCAACTAATCGCTCCACCCATCTTGTCATTTTTTTGACATTGTCTTTTTCTCGATTTTCAGGGCTGCTTCGTCGGTGCCGAGCGACTTCTTCCCCCTCCAGGTGTCGTTTGCATCGGAGACACCCTACACCAACATCAACGCAGATTCAGTGGTGGCTCTGTCCGAGGGGGGAGTCCCGGGAGACTCTGTCAAGTTCTCCATAGAAAAGTCATTCATTCCAGAGAAATACGAAGTCGTTTAGGCCAGATATTATTTTATTTTGTTTGCCAATATATTCTGTATTATAAATTATAATGTTAAATCCTATCTAAATATTTTTTTTATTGTATTATAATTACAATAAATATGATTCACATTGATAGTGAAAAATAGTGTTGTTTGTTGATTGTTTTCACTGAAATTTTAACACCCTTTTCTTTAACTTAACATGTCTCTATTGCCATTTTGCAATAAATTTTCAACTAACTTTTAAACCTTTTGAAACTTTCAAAATATGACCCGAATGCAGAGTCCGATGTACCTAAATACTAACTTCACTGGAGTATTTAGTATTCTTAAGTTAGCAATTGCGTTGCAGAGACATCACTAACTAAATACTACGCCAAAATTAAGGTCGATGGCGTAGAATTTCACATTATTGCATATGAAGAATAGAGATCTAGATAGTTTTCAATGAGTTTATACTGACGTTTAAAATGTTTTTTGTCATAACAACACAAACACATGTAACCATGATCACACTGACAGCTCGATGTCGCGATTTTTCTGAAATTCCAACTAATTTTCAGCATCTTGTATGGATCGCTGAATACTCTGTTGTTTGATTTGACAAAATTACCAAATCCATATTTGACGAAGTCGCTAAAATCATTATCCATCGAAAACATCTTGTATTTTATTATTAAACCACTCTTAAGGTTCCTCGGTATTAACCTTACTTTTTGACAATTCGCAAATGTCTGTTTACGCCGACGCGCATGCGCTAAGTATTTAGATATGTCTCTGCAATGCAATGTCTCATACAAAAACTTGGTAGAATCCTCCAGTTAGGAAGCCACGTGATCTCCTAACTTAAGTGAGCGACTGTGCAATGGAAACATGGTTAGTATTTAGAATTTAGTATTTAGGTAGGACTCTGCATTCGGACCTACATATATTATGTGTGTTTCCAGCTTGATTCATTTGATATTATGATAAAATTGAACAATTTTGTATTTCTGAACTTGAATTGTGACTGATATATGTACATGTTGCGTAATATTTAGGTGTTATTTATATCTACATTAGATCGATTTTGAAGCCTTGAAAAGGGTATTCTCTTTTTTTATTTTCTCGTATATCCTGGAAATGACTTATTCTGGCTAGTTGAAAGAAATTGCTTTTTGACTATAAGCCTTCCAGTGTATGTAGGTACAAATTATGTGAACAGAAACTTACAAATTTATTTATTTATTTATTCATCTAATACATACTTGACAAATAATATTCTTAACTGCAATGCCCCACTAGGTAAAAAACCTGTGCCGGGGTTAAAGCATTTTGAAATAATGATACTTTTAACAGTGAATGCCAACTAACAAAACATACACAAAAATAGCATTGCAAATATAAATAGCATACAATAACAATATGAGAAATAATATTAAAAATAAATACATAAAAAAGTGCACTTACAATCGACGAATGCCTATTCATATTTAAAACAGAACATATTAAACAAAAAAAAAAAAAAAAATAATTAAATAATTTGTTTGATCCTGCAGCGAATAGGTTCATTTGTCGCAATTTCATCTTGTTGTCATCTAATTTGCACTAAGACGAGATCAATAACCTAACAGAATATAGAAAACAATACAAATTTCAAGAAGTACTTATCTAGGGAGGAATATTTGAGAACCACCATGGACATTGATATTAACTACCTCCATTATGGTATAAAAGGCGAGACAGCACTCATCATTTCATCGTAGTTACTAACATCTACCGTGAAAGCTTACATTATGAAATTGCTCAATTTTTAGGCTACGATTATTTACACGACTCAACCATAGACGAAAACCAAAAATAAAGACAGAAAACGCAGATAAATCAAGTTATAAAAATATTTACCTTTGTTTATACTTTGTTATAATTGTAGATCTCGATGAAAAAATGATTTATAAAATTAAGTAAATGTAATAAGATGATATTATTATTCATTTTTTCTTCATATTGGTTTCCATGATGCATTTATGACCATTGAAAAAAATGACAAAGGTAAATATTTTTGTATTTTGATTTATCTGCGCTTTCTATGGTTATAAATGACCTAAAAACATAGACGTCAGAAAATTTGTCGTGTAAATACACTTTTTGGTGGGAAAACGCTTTTCCCGCCAATTCCAGTCGTAAAAATAGTGGCACCGCAATTTTTAATTGTTCTTTAATTAATGTGAATGTTGATATTGTGATATACATATTTATTTAATTGTGAATTGTAAATATACATATATGTAAGTAACCAAGCCTTTCCAATTCTCTCTCTGTGAGATCCTTCACTGCATATCTTAATTTAAGTTTATTATTATTATTATTTACTTATAGGCAGGCAGCCAAGGCTGATGTGCCTATATCCGCTGTCCAATTAAATATTTCGTTGTAACTATTTTGCTGTGTCCAAAAAAAGTACAATATATTCTTGAAAATATTAACATTTTCAACATCCAAAACATGTTGGGGCAGTTTATTCCAAGTATTCACCACTCTTTTTGAAAGAAAATGCTTTTGAGGATTTGTCGAGAACCTATTTTTCACAATTTTTGAGCTATGGCCACACAAATTAGTGTTATGACTATGTTGAAAGAGATTTTTCATGTTTACACAGTCATAATGGCCTGATAATAATTTGAATGTTTCAATAAGATCTCCACGTTCTCTTCGGTTTTCCAGTTTTGACAGTTTTAAGAAGTCAAGTCTTTCCTTGTATGTTGTTGTTGGACCTTCAAGTGAGTCAATAAAGTTAACTATTTCAAAAGTTTTTAATTAATTGCTTCAATATATAGCGACAGGCTACATTAATGCCCCTACAGGCTTAAATCCCCCTAGTAGAAATATTTACAAAGATATCGAAAGATATCATCAATGGAATGAAAGTGGACACATTGAGATGGTCCGGCCACTTGCGACGGATGAATAAAAAAACACTTGTCAATGAAAACATACAAAGCTGATAGGGATAGAATGAAAGATGGGGTCCTCCATGAAAGGATGGCTCAATCATATTCATAACGTTTTGAAAGAGGGAGACCCAATTATCTTGAATAATATATGTATGAGACGATGAATGTGAATGCAGATTAGGCGATGGATGTATTCGTGGATATTTCAATGTATTTGTAAATGTCAAATATAACTAACACATGAGCACCAAGGGCCAAAATGAGGATCTAAAAAACATGTGTGAGACCCATCCTAACATACACCATTGAATCCAGAGATGATACAAATTTCGATACAACAAAAATACACTCATCAAAAATGCATCCAAGGATTGTCAAAATTTAAAGAAAAAAATCCATGGTTTGCCATATCAATGTGAAATAAATTTCATATTTGTATGAAAAATGTATATAACAGAAGTAAAATAGCTTCTGTAAGGGAAAATTGAGTGATCAACTTTATATTGATATTGTATGTGTCTCTATAGACAAGTGTATTTATTACTCTCCACTTCTATCTTCCTCAAGGGGTAGGCAGTGAAAACTGAACACCGCATTCTTCTATCTTGACACATCGCCTCATCAACATTGATACACTGTCTCATACATGCTCATCTTGCTAGTAAAGCAATTTTACTTAAAATTTCTCAACAGGTATTATGTAATAAATGCATACAAATATCTTTGACTCCCGACAGGGAAAAAAATCCAATGTTTGCGCATATGCAATAATAAAAATATATTCGATTACTTACACATTGGTACAAGTAGGTAAATAAGACAAAAATGACCTTATAAGTCTGGCGCAATTTAGGGGTGACTTCTATGCGAAAAATGCATTGTCACCTCAGATATAAGAATTGTAGCTTTCATTATTTACAAAAAAACAATTCTCTCAATAGATGGCGTTACAACAAAATAAATAAAAAATAAGATTGTTGTTCATAATTTCACCCATAGATGGCCGTAGTAAAAATTCCTTATTTTCAAGCGAAAAGAATTTCAGTATTACAATATATAGAACTTTCAAAATTGAATTGATAGGGATCTCATTAAAAAGGCATAATTGGTGAACGTTGCGCAAGCGCATAAAGTGATCACGTAAACCAGCCGATGACAGGTCGTAAGCCCTGTAGGTGCCTTGATTTCCCGGTTCTCCTACAATAAATATTCCAACTTCGTCTCTATTGAGATAATTAAAAATCTGTTAAAAAATACATACTATGAGTTTCGTGACAATGTTTTTGTGTGTATGGTGTATTGTGAAAACTTTTGTCGTCTGGGAATCTTATATTTGTTTAAGAATCTAATAGAAATGTACTTCATAAAAATGCATTTAGAGATTGTCAACATTTCAAGAAGAAAAAATGAACGCTTACTATGGTGTGGAGAGTATAGTGTTGGCCACAACCCACTCGTTTTGATATATAATGCGACTGGCTACAATTGTAACTACAAACAAACCTAACCAACCCATTTACACCAATTTTTTGTAGGTTAGGTTTAAAAAAATCTGGTGTACATCCTAAGATATCCAAATTAAAAATGTTGGTGAAATGTAAATTCACTGAGTGATGCACTCAAGGATTTGAGCTCCGAGCAGGTAGTTAGTTGATGATCCATTTGATGTTTCTTGGTGACCACGGCCTATAATATTTTTTCTCTCTCATCAGGTAAATTTAATTTAATTTGTGATTTTGTTAATTTTTATTGTAAGTATTTTGTATATTAATAAAACTAATTCTCTCCTTTTCAGAGCAACACAATCGTTTATTTTCTCATATAAAAGCAACATAATATACTTATAAGATTTACACAATAAAATTGAATAGTGTAAAGTGCCCTCTACATGGACACTATTTTCAACGCTGCCCGGTTTCCAATGCTTAAAACAGCATACATAATAGAGGTTACTCCGAGCATCGCTTTACACAGTTTACACAATAGGCGTGATGACAGTAAGAAAAAATCATTGAAATTATGATTTTATTAGATAAAATATGTTATAAAGATTTGAAAAAATATATTTATTTTCATTTTAAAAGAGCGAATAATATTAATATTATTAAAATAAAAATACAAAATATGTTTGTCCGCCATTTTATGTGAAACACCAATCAGAGCGCATGACGTCACCATATTGTCACTGTCAATTGTGTTTGTTACTGTCAACTGTTGTGTTGTTCGAAATGGCTATTTTTTTCATAACAAGCTATATGGAATATGCTGCTTATTTTTAACATGCTATTTTTATTTATTGATTTATTTGGTTTATTTGGGACAATAAACCAAATAATATCGCTATCCGCTCTATTGAATCGTTGACGCATCTGTTATAACACGCACCGAGTATTGTAACGTGGTGGAGAATATTTAACGTTTCAGAAATAAATAACTTGGTGGCTTTCATTGCTTGATTATAAAATAAAATGATGTAATTATATTGTTTGTGGGAGTTGTACAGTGTTACATGAGGTTGAAATGGAAATACACAATGTATTATGATGAATCTAATATACATATGGGATAACTGTTATGATTCATATACATATTATGATTAATATATTAAAATATGTAATAGGTGTGATGACTGTAAGAAAAAAAATCATTGAAATTATGATTTTAAAAAATAAAATAGGTTATAAAGATTTAAAAAATGTTTTTTTTTTAATTTATAGGAGTGAATAATAATAATATTATAAATATAAAAATACAAAATGTGTTAGTCCGCCATTTTATGAGAAAAAACAATCAGAGCGCACGACGTCATAGTATGGTCGCGTCAATTCTTCTGATAGTCTTCAATACAATATACGCATTAATTGTCGGTCTGGACTATGTTTATTTTGGTGTTACCGATATATTAATATTTTAATTAGATACTTAAAACTAAAACAAATTAAATATAAATGGAACAAGTATTCATCAAAGCAAATACAGACGGTGGCCAAATTAATACAATCAAATGAATTTATAGCAATTTTTAGACTTCGAATCATTGAAAATTATTATTTTTTTATTTTATTTCGATCTTTCTAGAATATTATGGGAGATTTAATATATTTTTATAAAATAAAATGCATTTACTATGAATATATAATAGTTTATTGATAATAAAATACGTTTTATGGTAAAATGATCAATATTTAGTAAATCCTCCCTTAGCTTTAATTACTGCTGATATTCTTCTGGGCATGCTGGAGATACATTTAATTGAGATATTTTTTAATTCTGGTGTGTTGTGCCATGCCTCAATTATGTTTTCTATTAGTTGTCTTTTGTTGGTGATGACACCTTTTTTTACAATTGCCCTTTTCAGAGCCTCCCAAACGTTTTCAATTGGATTTAGATCCGGTGAATTTCCTGGCCAATCTAATACCTTTATTTTTTCTCCTTCTAGAAATTTAGTAACGGTTTTCGCTTTGTGGCAGGGTGCAGAATCATGCATAAATACATATTTTCCATTTGGAAACCATTCGGCCACTTGAGGCTTTAGTCTCCCTTTTAAAACTTCTATATACTGGTCCTGGCGCATTGTGCCATTCACAATATACAGCCTTCCCATACCCAACCCACTAATCACTGACCAGATCATTATTGACTGAGGGTGCTTCACTCTTTGGACCACACATTCCTCATTATATTTTTCACCTGGCCTTCTTCTCACATATTGAGTTTTGTCCTGCAGTATTTGGATTGAGGATTCATCAGAAAAACAAACCTGAAAGAACACGAGAAGTTTTCACTAGTCAATTTTATTTAATACATAAAGTTTCATAAAAACTTATTTTACATTCTAATACCTTGCTCCAATCGTCTTCGTTCCAATTTTGGTGTTTTAGTGCCCATTCTAGTCGCTTTTTACGCATTTCAGGTGTTAGTTTTGGCTTTTTCACTGGGCGATAACATTTGAGGTCCATTTCCACCAATCTTCGTCTCAATGTACGATCAGATATATTGACTCCTGTGGTCTGCAAAATAGATTTTATTACTTTTCGAGGCTTCTGTCTATTTTCTAGAGCAACATTTCTGATTTTTCTTTCTGTTCGCGGAGTAGTAATGCGCTTTCGTCCACATTTTCCTATTCGAGATGGTTCAAGGGGTACATTTCCTTTCATTTGCCTACTTATTTTGTGCACAGAATATTGAGAAACATTGGTAAGTGTGGCAATTTCTCGTTGACTGTATTCACAGTGACCAAGAAGGGTTGCAATTTTAGATTTTTTTCTTGGAGTGAGGTCACAAGATCTTCCCATTTCTAAAATAAACCAAAAAATTCTGAAATTCAGCATACATTTAGAAAATAATTTATCAAAATCGTAATAATTTGATAAGTAGTATAATTGTGATAAATATTTAGTAATAAATATTAGGTTTACCTGTTATTTAAAAAAAAATGTAAGAAACACTCAAACACTGTCTCAAATAAACACAAAATCAATGGGCAAAATATTCCATTAACACCCGCACACTCTGTGAAGACCAATACTAAACCTGACATTATCGTATCTTGTATGTGACAAACTTCATGTTGATGCTTAAAAAGTGTTGCAAGTACGATAACAATAATGAAGGGAGTTGCCACAATTAAAAATATATTGATGTGATTCGATTTTGCTGGATAACAGCTAAAAATACAATTATTTTTGCATTTTTTTCCTTTGATTGTATTAATTTGGCCACCGTCTGTAGTTTCAATTTACCTAGATACTCGCCTACCTATCGGGGGACACTATGGGCCGGTATTACAGTGTCAGTTTAAGAGCTAAACTCAAGTTTTACAAAAATATAGCGTATTACAGTGTCCGTTTAGACCTAATCTTCCCTCAAATACGTCACTAAAACGACAAATATTTAACTCAACGTTTCTGGCAGATTAAGTACTTAACTGTGAGTCAACTGTCATTTGCTAGGCAACTCGTGTAGTTTCAGTTTCTATCACTAGAGGCGTTAGGCAACGTGTGTAGTTTCAGTGTTGTATCGAAGGTGGCGCCACACAACAAAACAAACTGACAGCCGTATTGAAACGAACACGGGCATTTAAAAGCATTATTTTGGTGAAAAAAATTAAATTTACCATGTTGGATAATAAAACAATGGTATTTAAAGTCGTAGCGTCCCGTTTTGTATTTCGTATTATTTGAGATTATTTAAATTTGACAGATAATAACCACAGAAAAAGTGAAATATGTCTATAATTGAAGATTTAGTAACTGACATGTCATATTGCACTGTAATACGGAAATGGATTCAATCTCCCCTTAACATTAATCTTGAGTTTGGCAAACTCAATGAGTTGAGGGCCGACTGTAATATCGGGCTTTTGTTAATTGTATTTTGTATGTAACTTAGTTTTTATTGAATAAATAAATAAATAATGAACGCTCGCAACGTATGGTAAACTAATTTAGTTTTAGTATTCTACAATTTTGTCACGCGATGGTGAGCTGACGAACGTTCGACATGTTATGATGCTGGTCACTGCCAAACTAAACTAGCAAGCTATATTTTTTTCATGCAATGAAGCGATTTGCGAAACGACGGCGATTACGCGAAGCATGCGTTTTAAAACATCGTTACAATTTTAGCAGCATACGAATTATTACATAGCGCTCGTTATTTGTATTGTGTTCATAACAAGCTATATTTATCTGCTATCGTTATTTTTAGCAATAGCAGCCATAGTAGTTATTTTTCTGCCTGTCTTAACTACTCTTAACTAGAATGGAACTTTTGATGGTCGGATATTTCTTTGCGTCGAACAAAGACTTTTGTTCATCAGAATTTCGAAACGTAAAAACTTAATAATATGTACATATAAGTACTTTATTTATCTGTAATTTAAATACAACTTACATCTCGAAAATCGATAAAATATGCTCCTTCTTCTCTCTACATTATGTGTTCATAAGCTAAAAACATACGCGGGAAACTTATGATGGCCTATTTTGACGTTTGGACATTAATGAAGTTCTTTATATGCTTATTGCCTAAATAATGGTAAATATTATATTATTGAGAGCTAAAAGTGGGGGAACAAATACTGTACTTCATTGTAAACGCGTACTTAATAAAATTCACTTGTGTCTCGCCGTGCGAAATTTAATCACTTATTTCTCTTTTTTTTCGCGTGGGACGAAAACAAATACCTCAGTAGGTGTTTTTTTCGTCGTGTTTGTACATTTAGGGACCGCACAACACTTATGCACTTTTGAATTGATTATAAATACACAAATCGTCTTAGAACACATATATTACATATAGTAGTGATATGCAGTTTACGATACCATGACGTCACCGTCAGGGTCGGCAGCCGCCATGATACTACAAGCTTTTTTTGGCGTAAATGTCAAATTTGATTTTAAAATGGCGATTTTTGCTACTAAACCTTTATTTTATGTAGAAATGTATATATATTTGAAAACAGTGAATGCGTAAAAACATCGTGAGATAGTTTTTCAAAATTAGTCATCATGCCTATTATATGTGCAAATGTTTAATATAATATAAATAAATGTATATCGAAAAATTATACATGTGTGGCATCGATATACCCACCCCACAACGAAAACATTATACGTCGGATAGTCTCTATTCTCACGCAGATTTCCCAAGATGGCCGAAGGACATCGGTTCCTGAATCGAGCGCCCAGAACGATTGACCATTCATTCATCAACCGACGGGTCGATCGGAGTGTCCAGCTTTTAAAGAAACATATTAAATTCATACCGACCTCATCATCGCGAACATCTATAATATTTATCGAGTGTAATATTTGTAATTAATCTGAACTAAAAATATATGTAATTCAAGTAAGTTCTCTTTTATTATGAAGCCCTTCATCACTCAATTATTGTTTCTATTTAAATTAAATGAACTGATTATTAAATGAACTCTTGGATTCATATTCAGAACCTGCAAATCTTTCAAGAACATAAATACACTAAAAACTATATATTATACCATGGTTCGACCAATACTCGAATACGCATCCCCAATCTGGTCCCCAAGATACACAACATACAAACAACGCATTGAAAGAATACAAAGATTGTTCATTAAATACTTTTTAAACCGTAAAGCATACTTCGAATTCCCCAGCTACGACTGCGCGAGAACCCATTATAAAATCGACAGTCTCGAGAATAGACACACAGTAAATGATATGATGCTTCTGTACAACGTTATAAATAATAATATCGACTGCCCCTCAATACTCAATATCATCTCATTTAATATTCCTACTCGCAGAACTAGACATACACATTTATTCCACCTTCCAATTCATCGCACCAATTACGCACAAAACATGGCAATTCATAGAATGTGCGATACATACAATAACAGATTTCAAGAGCTTGACATCTTCCACCTCAGTTCCACAACATTTAAATACTCTATACAGAAGAAGATCAATAACCGCTTATTATAGGAAACCTTGATGATATTAATTTCTCTTTTTTTCCTTTTAGTTGAATATTATGTTTTGAATCATTGTAAACTTGAAATGTTGCTCTTACCTACATACCAACCAACCTATGATCATATTTTATGATTTTTTGCAAACTTGTATTATTTTATATTAATCACAACGACAAAATGTAATAGGCCTTAATACTTGATGTTACTATTGTATTGTACTATGTCTTAATGCTGTTTTTTGTCTAAATTTAACCTAAATAAATAAATAAATAAATTGCAATATCTAAAATAGTGGTGTGTGTATTGGGAGATAATTTGAACACGTATTTAAAATCGCAACCTTTCTGATATAATAATATATTCTTAATTAAATATAAATTTCCTCCCAACATTCATACCGCTAAACATGTAATAAATGTTTAATAGAATAATATATCGAAAGTTTCAACACTTTCCAAATAAACAAAATACATCGCGAGCGAATGTCACACGTAAAAGTCAACACAAACGGCAGCCATGTTGACTCGTTGGTAGCGACGACAGTGAATAATTTTACAGATTTCTGTTTGACCAAATAGGATGAAAATTGCGTTAAAAATAGAACACATTCTATTTTTTTACCCATCACGTTGAAAACCCCATCGAAAACCTGAAACCCATTGAAAACAGTGTCCGTGTAAAGTAGACTTAATATGTTAAAAATCAAGATGAATATTAATTACTTGATAAACCTTCTATCGACAACCCTTTTATACTTGACTCCGTGGAATTTGAGCATGTGTCTGTTGACGCACGTCGTCCGGCTGAATTTGATGGCGCAAACTGGACATGAATAATTCTTCTCTTTGGTGTGCTTCCTAATGTGAATCTTGAGGTCGCTGGTTGTGTAGCAGGTGTGGTCGCAGTGGCTGCACTGATACGGCCTCTTGCCAGAGTGGCGCAATAGATGCTTCTCCAGGTTCTTCTTGATGTTGGTGCGGTAGTCGCAAATGTAGCAGCAGAATTTTTTCTCTGCGTTGTGTTGCTTGGAGTGGTTTGTCAATTCGACGCGTGTGACAAACGTCCCTCCGCATAGTTCACAGCTGAAGTTCTTGATGTTGTAGTGACGGTTCATGTGGGCCTTGAGCGTGTCCGTTGACTTGAGCGTCTTTCCGCAGATGGTGCAGGCGTGCTTCTTCACGTCCGTGTGGACGTTCTTGTGGCGGATGTAGACCTCGCGGTGCTTGAACTGCTTCCCGCACTCGGCGCAAGTGTAGTCCATCTGGTCGCTATGCGTCTTCATGTGGCTACTGAGGGTTTTGGGTTGCGTGAAGGCGCGGTTGCACACTGTGCAGACGTAGGGCCTCTCCCCCGTGTGAATCCGCACGTGGTATAAAAGATTCTGACTGCGCGGCGTCGTGTAGGGACACTCCGAGCAGTGGTAACGTCTTGTGAGACCGTAGCCCGACACGGAGCCGAACTTTCGCTTCCTCTGCTCGCTGTGCATATTTTTAAGATGCTTTTCGAGGGAAGTTTTGCTACTGAGAGGTTTGTCGCACAAATGGCAGCGGTTGTCGTTGTTTAAAAGTCCGTGGTGGTCTTCCGATTGGAAATCGTCATGATTTTCGTTATCAGACTCAACGAGTTCTTCTTTGATATCCATATTTAAATCATTTACAATATGTGTGTTTTCCTCCTTAACTTTTCTATCCAAGGTCTTTTTTCTTGTTTTTTTCTTAACGTCTCCGCAAAGTAGATTCGCAGCTGTGTCACATGCTGAATTTTCTTCATTGTTTTTCACTTCTTCGCTTAAACATTCGGCGTCACTGTCATTTTTTATCAAAGTTTTCCGGAGCACCGCGTCCGAACTTTCGCATTTTATTTTGAAGCTATACGCCGCGTTCAGTTCACAGGAACAGTCCTGACATATGTGGGCGGGCAGTCCATCGTTTTGGACGATCTCGACGCGAGCGCACAGCATCAGTCTGTCGGAGAAAGACATTGATTCGTCGACCTCAAAAAGTGACCGCGAACCGTCAGTCTTGTCGGATAAACAAATTCGGCACAAGGTATTTAAACTGTCGGATTTATTGGATATGTAATTCTGAACATCCAATTCCGACTTCATGTTACAAATTTATTTAATAACAATACACTATTAAAACCAAACACAAACGCTAATTTGTCATATTCAAATGTCAAAACATTTTTCTATATTTTGTGTTCATCTATGCATTATGGAATAAGTGCATGCGCATACGAATTTGCACTAGGTTTAAAATAAATTACATATTTTATACTTAGGTTTGTGTCAAGCACCCTATTTCTCCACATATTTATGTTGTCCGCCAGCCTCTTAATCTCTTGGTAGCTGCTAAAGCGCACATCACTAATCACCTGGTCCATATAACTGTCTCTAGGGCGACCCCATAGTATCTGTCCTCCTTTATTCCTTGGGCAATAGTACCTAACAAGTAAACCCAGATGCCTGATGTTATGATTCATCCATCATTGTTGGGCAACCCTATCTAGGAGTTTCTCCAAATCTGCTTGTTAACGTATATAGCAAAGGAGTAGCGTGGAAAATAAGGTAAATGCCGGCTTAGCAATAAAATAATTAAATTTGGCGGGGACCAAAGAACGTGCGGCGAGTATGAAATGAAATATGTATTTATAAAATTGGTAGATATGCAGATCGGACAATAATAATTTGCCGAAAAATCAAATTATCACATTATTCCTGCTGAAAAGTGAAATACAAAAATGAACTTTTACGCTGTGAAATCAAATCGTCGAACTCTGTCAGCTCCGATCAGCGCCCACCGCCGATGTTCAGTGGAGAGGGGAAGACGTGAGGCGTCCGTCCCAATAGGTCACCTCCCCTGAACAATCGCCGAAAGTTGGACCGGGTAAGAAAAACTTGAGCCACTTACCCTGAGGTCTGGGACCGCTAAATTAGTTACTTGGTAATAAAAAATGTTTATAAAATAATTCTCTGACGGCAAAGACCAGACGTATTTGTAAACGTTCTCATTCACCTCTTTTAAAAACTTCCCTCTGAAAAATTGAATTTTGAAAAAACGTGTCCCGGTGAAAAACCCGCAGCCTACTCAAATGTGAGCGACGATGGGTTTCTCTCGCAGACCCACGGCCGGGGCGGGCCAGCATCAGCTGCCGCTGAAAAGAAATTTTTTATAAAGACATAACCGGCTGTCATGTCTCTGAAATGGCAAATACATTCTGGAGTACCGCAAGGTGGAGTTTAATCTCCTCTGTTATTCTCCATATTTATAAATTCTATCAATACTAACCTCAAATGTAAACATCAACTTTTTGCAGAAGATCTTCAATTATATTTCCATTTTAATATCTCTGATATAAACAATGCAGTCCTTCTCATGAATGATGATTAGAAATATATATCTTCTTGGTAATCGGATCCTGGTCTCCTTAATAATCCGACTAAGTCCTAGAATTGGTAGTCCTCGTCTGCTGTCCTCTATTAGAAATTTGCAACTCCCACTTCTATATATCAAAAACCAGTGTGTGTATAAGTATTTTAGCTGTGGATTTGTATTCTCTGCTTAAGTCTAGGTTCAGAGTCTTCTATTTTTATTTTGGGTATAAGCTTTAATGTTTCACCTTCTGTATTTTTAGTTTCTTTTGTGTATAAGTATTTTGATGGTGTATATGCGTTTAGTCTGTAAATAATTTTTATTATTGTGTTTTGCTTTCTTTGTAGTTTTTGTATTTCTGTTTTATTGCCATTTGCCCAGAAAGGTATTAGGTATGTTAGATTGCTTTTAATGTATGCATTATAATATAAGTAAATTCAGTTTTTTTGGTGCCTCATTTGTTCATATTATATAAAAAAAGATAAATAAATAAATAAAAATAGTTTATGGCAATATCTCAATCACAATACCTATGCGAATATCATGCTCAGTATCACGTAGTTTGGAATGTGGTCTGACTGTTGGATCCTATCCATGCGCCTGTAACACCACATTTCGAAGGCAGCCAGATATAGATTCTCTCTGGCTGATTGACCACGTTTCGCTGCCACACAGCAGCACACTCTAGACCAAAGTTTTAATCATGTCTTCCTAACATTGATATCAACGTTAGGAGATTAAAATATCAATTTTTTGTTGAAGGCAACTGTTGCCTATTGAATTTTACTTATTGTTTCTGCCTTTTTAGTGGTCATCTTAAGATATTCTGCTACATATTTATTTTTGTTTTTTTTTTAAATGAATATGTCCTTGTTACAAGGTACATAATATACATCCTTATAAAATCCCTATACTAAGCAATAATGCTTGTGGTATAGGGTGAACGAAATTGGTTGTGGCAGGATTCGAACTTGCGACCACTGGATTATTAAACCAGTGCGTTAACCACTCTGCCACCACCCATCTACTTTTACTTGCTTTATTGTGGTGTCACCCAGAATTTCACCTCGTCTCTTCCAGCAACAATGCACTTTCTTCTGTCTTCATCTATCTTATAATCATTCTCAAGGCCTAATCTTAAATTTTATATATTTATTTCATATCATTGAAAAAACAAATAATTCATTTATAAAGCCTCATGTGTTCATATTATATAAAATGAATTCATGAATTCTACAAAAAAGTTTCGTCAACAAAAATAATTATTTAAAATAAAATAAACAGAGATCACAATAGATGTAGGAAGGTTCAAGTACACATCGACAGTAGATAGGACACAGTAAATACATTTATCATAATATAAGTGATGTTTGTTCAGACATAACTCTATATTGAGTAAAAACAATGTGACTTTGTATCGAGTGTTGACTTGTGTGTGTATATATATATTTTTTAAAAAATGAATATATACTTGAAACAAGTACATATACATCCTCATACATTCCCTAAATTAAGCATAAATACTTGTGCTATAGGTGAACGAAATCGATCGTGGCAGAATTCGAACTCGCGACCACTGGATTACTAATCCAGTGCGTTACCCTCTCTGCCACCACCCATCTGTATTCTAATGTTCTTTTGGTGTCTTAAATAAGTAAATAATAAAATAGAGAAAGGAAAATCATGTCCACTACTTAAACGAATTCACTGATTGAATGAAAACAAGATCATTAATGTTTATTAAAATTACGATGGATTTATGAAATACATAAATAATATTATCTAAAACAATTCCTTTATTGCTAAATAAATATGACCAGTAAAACTATTTGACTACCCTCCTATCTACAACGTTACTCCATTTAAACTTGATTCCGTGCAACTTCAACATGTGCCTATTGAGACTAGGACTATGTATGAACTTCTGATGACAAACTGGGCACGAATAATTCTTTTCTTTGGTGTGTCGTCGCGTGTGACATTTGAGCTCCCCCCTCGTGCAGTAGGCGAGGTCGCAGTGCTCACACTTGAAGGGCCTCTCCCCCGAATGATGTTTGAGGTGCTTGTCCAGACTTGTCTTTTTATAAGTGCGGAAATCGCAAATGTTGCAGCAAAAGTTTCTCTGGTTTGTGTGCATCTTGGAATGGTTGATGAGTTCGCTGCTGGTAACGAAGGTGCTCCCACACGTCTCACAGCTGTAGTTCTTGATGTTGTAATGCCTGTTCATGTGAATGTCCAGAGTTATCTTGGATTTCAAAGGTTTGTCGCAGATCGAACAGACAAATTTCTTTTCATTGACGTGCACCATCTTGTGGCGGTCATACTTCTGTTTGTACTTAAACTGCCTCCCACATTCCGGACAAGTGAAATACATCTTGTCGCTGTGAGTTTTCTTGTGCGATATCAGACTCGATGGTTGAGCAAAGGCACGTTGGCACACGTCGCAGACATAGGGCTTTTCTCCGGTGTGCGTGCGTATGTGGTATATCAAGGT
Source organism: Molanna angustata (assembly GCA_963576475.1). Classification (NCBI taxonomy): domain Eukaryota; kingdom Metazoa; phylum Arthropoda; class Insecta; order Trichoptera; family Molannidae; genus Molanna; species Molanna angustata. The sequence continues at coordinate 6,264,349 of OY754989.1, forward strand.
TTTTTTATAGGGAGTTTTGTAGTCACACTCTACACAGTGAAACCTTCTCTCTGTCCCGTTTCCCGTCACCGATCCGAGAAACAGCTTGGTCTCTTTATGTGCCGTTTTCACATGATCCTTGAGAGCGTACTTTCTCGTAAAGACTGCGTCGCAAATACCGCAAATCAATTTTTTTTTTTTAGATTTTGACACTTTGGGTAGTCTTTCGAAGGCCACTTCAGACAGTTCAAAATCGTTACCTTGTGAGTCAATGTCTCCAGTATCATCAGCGTCTATGATTGAGTCTAAATCCCTGTGTTTCTTTGATTTTTGTTTTTTTCCTTTCTTAACGCAAGCGAATTGATCGTGAATGTCACCGTTAACGTTGTCAGGTAGTTCCTGTTTGATTTCTCCTTCGAGAACGTTGAACCATGCGTCCATTTCGGGTTTAATTACTTCATTCTTCTCGACGCAGTTGTCCTTTTCGTCCAAATCACATTTGATGGTTCGGTTGAGATAAACCTTTCTCAATATTGTGTCGGAGTACTCGCATTTGGTCCTAAAATTATCCGCTAGGTCCAGTTCCATACAGCACGCCTGGCAGATGCTATCTGGCAGGCCGTCCGTCTCGTACATCTGCACCTTCGCACAGAGCATCACTTTTTCCGAATAACTCACCCGGTCGCACACTTTAAACAGCGAAACAGATGCCTCGGCATTTTCCGTCAAACAGATACGACACAACGCGTAAGCTTTACTCGAATCGTTATGGAAAATATCAGCTATCTCCAGTTCTGTTTTCATGTTGAGAGGCGTATGAAATTGTATACTTCGCTCGATATATTCACAATAAAGGTCACGTGAGAAAAGTAAGACACGAATAAATTATAATAAATGAATTAAGCAAAGTTACAAGTTTTACAACAAACGAGTGTCACAGTGACAGTACTCGATAAACATTATGTAAGTCGGTTCCAAGCACGTCAATAATACATTTCACATAAAATTATTGTATTTTTTTAAGGTCCAATGTAACCTCTTAAGATCCAATTATAATGAAACGTTGAATCTTATTGAATTATAATAGATGGAGAAATTTAAAAAATATGATTGGACTTGGAAATCCGTGAAGGCAAAGATAGCATTTAATATTATTTATTTTATTTTTGGTATTACTTGGAAAAGTATCTTCATAAAAAATGTTGCTATTAGTGGAAGTTTTCCTTAAGTCCGGAAAAATTATTTCTTGAACTTGTTATAAATAAATGAAAAAGTCACAACGTTGGAACGCCAAATTGTTATATAAAAAATATAAAAGGGTGCCACGTTGGAACGCCAAATCGTTATAAAAAACATTGATAGTTAAATCCAAAATTGTTAATGTAAAAGCTGCTTGAAGGCCTCACGGAGGATAGCGCTAAATTGTTATAAAAAATGTGAAAAGGGTACTGCCAAGTTGTTGTAAAAAATGTTCACAATACACCACATTGAAACGCGCGAAATTGTTAAAATAATATATAGACGTTCCGAATAATAAATAATTGCTGAAATCGAATATTTTTATTATTGCATATGCGCAAATATTGTATATTTTTCCCTGTCGGGAGTAAAAGGTATTTTTTAACAGTCTTTTAACTGTCTCAATAGAGACGAAGTTGGAATATTTACTGTAGGAGAACCGGGAAATCAAGGCACCTACAGGGCTTACGACCTGTCATCCGCTGGTTTACGTGATCAGTTTATGCGCTTGCGCAACGTTCACCAATTATGCCTTTTTAATGAGATCCCTATCAATTAATTTTGAAAGTTCTATATATTGTTCTTTATTTTCAAGCGAAAAGAATTTCAGTATTACAATATATAGAACTTTCAAAATTGAATTGATAGGGATCTCATTAAAAAGGCATAATTGGTGAACGTTGCGCAAGCGCATAAAGTGATCACATAAACCAGCCGATGACAGGTCGTAAGCCCTGTAGGTGCCTTGATTTCCCGGTTCTCCTACAGTAAATATTCCAACTTCGTCTCTATTGAGATAATTAAAAATCTGTTAATTGTTGAAATGTACAAATTAAACATCTTAGATCCTGCTGGAAAGTAAAATACAAAAATAAACATTAAACGTACCTACCTAATATACATTAAAATCAAAAAACATAAAATAAGGCGATTCAAATTTATACGCTAGCAACTCGGAGAAAAATGGAACTTTGACATTTCGCGACCAAGAAAATTACTTTTTCCATTTGGAATATGAAACACTCGAACGTTTTGTATCTTGTGTTGATGAAAGTTATGTGATCCTATATTCTTTAAATGTGAAAAATATCTTAATGTATTTAAAAAGGGCACTTATTTCTATTTAAATATATGAACATCTTTCTCATCATTCAAAACATTCTAATATAACATTAAAAAATTGTTTTTCTAATTTTCTCAACATATTGTAATTTTACCTCCAAAATGAAATCTGAATGTGAATTGAAGGAAATATTACAAAGTGATCCTGAAATACTTAATTATATATGTAGATTGTGCTTAACTATCACAGACTGTAATACCAATTTGATTTCTCTCTTTGTCGATCACGATTCTATGAATTTGGCACAGAAATTATCACTATGCACTCAGATACAATTGTTCAAAGAAGACAAATTACCCAAGAAAATATGTCGACAGTGTTCTGACAAACTAAACGCTGCTGACGTTTTCAGATCCACCTGCTATTCATCCGACTCTATTCTTAAAAATGTCTTCAAATCTTTCAAATTTGAAATAGATGACAAAATTGACTTAAAAGATGAAATGATAGACCCAAATTCTTTTATCAAATATGAAGAAATCAAAAAGGAATGCTCAGATTCCGTTGAATGCGAGCTTTATGACGAAAAAACAATCGCCGACTGCATATTGGATGCTGTTGAAGTCAAAGAAGTAGACGAAATTGAATTTCTCTGTTCCGAATCTAAAATAGAGCCAGATTTTTTTGATAACAATTCGACTAATGAATATTCCGATGCTATGTCACTACAAGATCTGAGTGCTTCCATTGGAAATAAGATGTCAAACAAAAAAAAGATTAAATTGAAGAAAATAAAAAAGTCTGAGGTTAAAGAAGAAATTAACGATAAAGTAATATGTGATATATGCAGTAAACCTCTCACAACCAAATATTCTCTGAGCAATCACATTAAGAGAATGCATAGCAAAGAAAAATATATGAAATTTGGTAAAGTATCAGGATACGGTGTAAACAAACGATTTCACTGCCTAGAATGTGACTACAAGTCTCCCAGACGACAAGCTTTGCGTTATCACATGTCCACCCATACGGGCCTCAAACCGTTTCAGTGTGACCAGTGCCCTCGAAGTTTCACTCAGCATGGAAGCTTGAGCTCCCACAAGAAAACTCACAGTGACATAATGTACTTCACTTGTCCCGTTTGTGGGAAGCAATTCAAACACAGAAATGTCTTTCGCAAGCACTCCAAAGTGCACGACGATGAACGAAAATTTGTTTGCGGCATCTGCAACAAGGGCCTCAAGTCAGAAAAAACTCTGCGGGAACACACGAATAGACATAACAATGTACGTAATTACAATTGCGAGACTTGCGGCATGACGTTTGTGTCGCGCTCGGAGCTCTCAAACCACAAACGAGTGCACATAAACGACCGCAAGTTCAAGTGCATGTATTGTGACTATCGGGCTTTTACGAAAAACACGATGGACTACCATATCATGCGGCACTCAGGGGAGAGACCGTACAAATGTGAGGTGTGCGATAAGTCGTGGATAACACCAGGGGAGTTGAGGTTCCACATGAGGAAGCACACGAAGGAGCAGAATTATCCTTGCCCCGACTGTCCGATGAAGTTCAGACACAGTTCCAGCCTCAACAAGCACATGCTAAGAGCGCATGGGAAAATATACAAATGGAATGATAGTGTAGATAGACGATTTGTAAAATAAAATTGTTTGTCTGTAAAATTTTGTTACACTCATTTGTTTTTTTAACTATTTTATTGTTTAACAATATAATAATAGCATTTTTTTTAACAGATTTTTAATTATCTCAATAGAGACGAAGTTGGAACATTTATTGTAGGAGAACCGGGAAATCAAGGCACCTACGACCTGTCATCGGCTGGTTGACAGGTCGTAAGCCCTGTAGGTGCCTTGATTTCCCGGTTCTCCTACAGTAAATATTCCAACTTCGTCTCTATTGAGATAATTAAAAATCTGTTAAAAAATATCTTTGACTCCCGACCGGGAAAAAAATCCAATGTTTGCGCATATGCAATAATAAAAATATTCGATAATAATGGCATTACTTGAAACCAATTGATTAACAATTATTATATTGAAATGATTTGTCATTTGAAAATTTAAAGCAGTATCAACTGTAAGTATGTACTAAATTTTTAAAAATCATATTAGTTGGCTGCCTATGTCTCGTCATATATTTTATTTCATATTGCTTCTCGAGTAACTTACAGGTACTATGTCAAATATTAATTTCACACGCACCCAATAACAAGTTCAGAGACTTATGATATTAATCATCGCACAGATCCAGACTGTGCCGACCGCCGTGGCACAGTTGGTAAGCCGTTCGGTTTCTGTGCGGGCGTCCTGGGTTCCATTCCCAGCAGAGGAGAAATTTATTAAATTCATTTCTCACGCTAATGTTGCTTCTCTGGGTGGGAAACACTGGTTAGTTGGAAGAAATTGCCATACGGCAATAAACTCGCCACTTGCGCAGGGTGCAGGGAAGTGTTTATTATTATTAAAACACAAAAAAAAACTGTACCTCTACCGGGAATCCCGGGACCTTTGGATCAGCAGTCAGATACCTATCAATTCAGATAACGACAATTTTACCGACAATACCGACATTTGTTGTGTCTAGGTTGGATTACTGTAACGCTATATATGCTGGTCTGCCCAAGTGTCAACTTAACAGATTACAACTGGTGTTTAACGCAGCTGCGAGGCTTATCTATGGGGCTGACAAAAGATGCCACATAACGCCTCTCCTTAGCGAGCTGCACTGGTTGAGATGCCCAGAGCGAATAGACTATAAAGTGTGCTTGATGGTCTTCAAAGCTCTGCATGACTTGGCTCTGCACTACATTCAAGAACTATGTCAAAGGAATACACCACCACAAAGACGTTTAACATTGAGATCATCAGAATCACAAAGTATGAATTATTTAAGGGAATTGGATAGAGCCAATAAAGCGGCCTACTATAATCGTGGTTTTAGTGTAAACGGACCCATTAAGTGGAATAAATTGCCTTCTGACGTACGTGGAGCGCAGAGTCTTGGGACCTTCAGTAAATTACTTAAGACTTCTTTGTTTCGCAGAGCCAACAACTAAGTGAGAGCACCCTTGGAATGGTCTTGATATCATAAAACGGCGCTATATAAATTTAATTATTATTATTATTTACTTAAATATCCCTACGCCAATATCTAACGCCACATTTTTATATCTTGGTATGCATCCATCGCTTCATACATGTTATTTAAATTTTTTGCATTTTGCTCTTTATTGTTCACATGGTCGTACCTTCCTTTTCTTGACTTTTTGTTATATTCCTGTCGACATGTTACCTTCTTGTTGTTGTCGTACCTTCCTTTTCTTGACTTCTTGTTCTATTCCTGTCGACATGTTGCATATTTTCATTGTCAAGTGTTCATTATTCATTCCTTCCAAGTGGATAAACCATCTCAATGTCTCACTTTCATTCTATTAATGATATCTTTCTTTATAATACTTTCTTTCTTTGTGTACTCATTTTCTTTTGATTGAAGAATTGAATAGATTTTTAACTGATAACTGATTCAAACTAAAATAATATTCACATTAACAATAAAGTATTGTGTAGATACAAATTTATTAATAAATGAATAAAAACTCTGGTACTTTGTTTCTAAACTATTTAAAATATTTTTTTATACATATATTATTTCAAAATAACATTATACTTTTTTAGAGCTGAGATACACTTCTTAAACCAGTAAACCAGTCAACTTCTGTAAACCAGTCGACAAGGAGTTGGTTCATTTCCTTCAAGCTCCCAATGTTCACTCATAAATTACTATAAACTTTTAATTAAATCATATTGAATAAGCAAATAACACGAGTAATAATCAATAAATTAATAATAATTGTATAACCCAAGTAATAATTGTAAAAGTTTTAGCGGCATCTTGAATCAGTCCGTGTATTGTGTCCTGACTGCTTTAACCAGTCGGTTCAACTGCAACATATTCTTTTTCCTGCCCCTCTATCCTGGTTCATCCAGAGTTGGGCCTTCTTTTTCCCTGGACCTTCTGTCCTGAGTTGTCACAACGGGAGCACCCTGTGCCGCCAGCTACTTCTAAATACTGGACCACCATGTTGCTGGGGGTCTGCCTCTACCCCTAGGTCTTGCTGGGATGATGAGCGCTTACCGACAAATCAATCTCCATCTCTTCGTATCACGAAACCATACCATACCTGCTTTCTTTCAGCTATTCAGTTATCGGTGCTAGTTTGTATGACCCTCTGACATACTTGCAGATTCTGTCTATCCCTGTTACACCACCAGCCCACCGCAGCATTTTCATTTCAATATACATACCTACTCCATTATAAACCAATTTTGACTCTGCTTGGATCAAATTTACCTATATGCTCCACATTTTCATTTTAGTTTATCCAAGAATATAAATATGGCGTATGCCGTGTCCTTTTTGTTTTTCTACAGCCCAAACTACAAGTCCAATCAACTCTATATTTACATCATATTATGTGTGAAATGCATAGACCTAGGGCTGATTAGTTTTCTATATATAACCATTAATTTATTCTCTATGATTTCATGAATTAGATTGTTTTTTTGTGTTTTCTCTTCAACCCAAAATATAAGTCCAATTAACTTCATATTGATATTGTGTATTATGTTAAGTCCATAAACTTAGAGCTGATTAGTTTTCCATGTTTCTTCATGGTTGATCATTATAATCCGTAACAAAATTGTATGAATCCATATCCATAAAATTATGCATGGCTTTTACAAAGTAATAAAATTAATATTTATTGACTGTTGATATTTATCTTTTAATAATGACATTCCGTGATTCCTCATAGTTGACGATTATTATCCACTACAAAATTGTATTTAATCCCACGTCCATCAAAATATGTTTGGCTTTTACAAATTAGTAAAATTAATATTTAGTGACCATTGATGGTTTTCGAGTTTCTTCACAGTCAACCATTGATATAAAAAAAAGAAAAGAAGACCAAAATTTTCTTGCTGCGCAGACTTTATTATATTGAATTAACTGAAATTTTATCAATTTTTGGTATTTTTACTATTTAATATATCAAAAAAATAAAAAGAATTGTACTATTATCACAATAATTGTACTATTAACTTGAGTGGTAGGTACTACACTAGATGGGTGCCTTGCATTTGTGCAGTGACAATATTATTGTTGCTGAATAGTTGTGAGATACCAGACTGTGTTTACTTGCAACATGTATATTTGTGAATAATGTCGCACTAATTTTGTAAAATCGCCAACCTCGAAACAGGCATAGTCCTATAGTGAGGTTGGGGATTATGTGATAATAGTTCGTAAATAATAAATGTCAACATTAAAAAAAAAACAGTAAAAAATGAACTTTTTCCTCAAATATTATTTTTTAATTGCATATATGCAAACATTGGATTTTTTTCAGTTCAGGGGTAACATCTGTGCAAGACACCGTCATCTATTCTAATTTCCTGCTGCAGTCTGTGCCACGACGATTTCTTCTTTGGACTCTGTGCTGCCCATGTTGTTGTCGTGTTATATTAATACGTTATGAACTGTGCGCGCTAAATGTGTCATTATTTATCAAAGAAGGAATGAATGTTCTAGTTAGTCATTTGTTTGAATGTGCTGACCTCGTAGTAATTGTTTCGGTTCGCGAAATCACACATTATATTATAATATGTATATGATTCCACTGTGTGATATTTTCGTGGGAAAATAAACAAAATGAATTTAGTTTCTTATTACGGAATGTGGCCAAGAGTTAATTGTAGGTGTCAGCAATTGAATTCAAGGAATGCCTGGTTCACAAAAAAAACTTTACCTGTGTACCAGGTCACTGTGAAAAACAACGTATATTTGCACTTAATTATTATAATTGTTCTTTTTTTTTTTTTGTAAGTATTATATTTTTTTGTAAGTATTATATTTCACTGGAAACGTTCCGGGAAATGGACTTTACTCCCATAACGGGTTACGGTAACAGGGTTGGTTGGTACTACATGTGTTTGCTGTGGGTTTCCTGGAGGGCTATGTGTTCTTGTTGAGAGATGTGAGCTTGGCGCCTGTTTATCGAGGGTATCTTCTATTGCGATATAGGCTGGTTTTACTCTGTCTATGGATACTGTTATTTCCTTATCGCGGATGTCCAAGGTAAGTGTTTTATCTCTGCGGCGGACAACCCTGAAAGGCCCTTCGTATGGGGGTTGCAAAATCCCTCTGACCATATCTTTACGTACGAAAACGTGCGTCGCCGTTTCAAGGTCCTTGAATATGAAGGGTTTTCGTTCTGTGTGGTGTTTGGCATCAGTAGGTCGTAGATCCTGGAAACTTCTGCGGAGTGTTTTTGCAAAGTCGCTCGCCTCCCCCATTACTACGTGTGGTTGTTCCACCAGAAACTCTCCCGGTAGGCGAAACGGCTCCCCGTATACCAACTCGGCTGAAGTGGTTTTAAGGTCTTCTCGCCATGCCGCGCGGAGGCCCATGAGGACCGTGGGCAGTGATTCCGTCCATCGCTCTGTTTGATGGCAACGGATAGCAGCTTTTAATTGTCTGTGCAGGCGTTCTACCATGCCATTGGCTTCTGGATGGTAGGCTGTTGTCCTGAAATGAGTCGACCCTGCCAAACAGTTAAGTTGCTTGAACAGGCGGGATTCGAACTGCCGGCCTTGATCGGTAGTTATCCTTGCAGGTGTGCCGAAACGTGCGATCCATCCTGCGTAAAAAATGCGTGCCACGGTTTCAGCTTCTTGATCTTGCATGGGGAACGCTTCCGGCCATCTTGTAAAACGATCTACGCATGTAAGACAGTACCTGTAACCTTCCGATGGGGGGAGAATAACGATATCTATATGAACATGCTCGAATCGTGCCGATGGAGGTGTGAACGTCCCGCAGGGTGCTGTCACATGACGGGTGACCTTATTTTGTTGACATTGTATGCATTCTTTCGCCCACTTCCTACAGTCTTTGTTTATGGAAGGCCAGACGAATCTTGCTGTCATCAGTCTTGTGGTTGTCTTAATGCCTGGGTGTGCTAGGCCATGAATATAATTAAAGATTTGTTTCCTAAGTTTTTTGGTAACGAATGGTCTTGCTTTTGGTGTTTTGATGTCGCAGAAAATAGCCGTATCTGTGCCTGGAATCGGTATTTGTTTGAGTTGGAGTGCCGTTCTATCATCGTGTAAATAACTTTTTAGTTCTTTGTCCTGAGTTTGATCTGCTGCGAGTGCTTCGAGATCAATAGCACATTCTAAGGATTCCACTCGTGAGAGGGCGTCGGCTACAATATTTTCCTTGCCAGCTATGTGACGGATGTCCGTAGAGAATTGAGAAATGTAATCTAAGTGTCGAAATTGTCATGGCGAGCACTTGTCTAATTTTTGTTTAAAGGCGAAAGTGATTGGTTTGTGGTCAGTAATTATCGTAAAAATGCGCGCCTCTACCATATGTCTAAAATGTTTGATGGCTAGATAAATCGCTAGTAATTCTCTGTCATACGCTCCGTATTTCGCTTCTGCCGGGCTTAGTTTCTTTGAGAAAAAGGCTAAGGGTTCCCATGTGTTGTCAACCTTTTGCTGGAGAACTGCGCCTACTGCGGTATCTGATGCATCTGTAACAATAGCTAGATGTGCGTCGGGTGCTTTAGCATAGTCGCCTCGCAGAGTGATTTCTTGCACTCCTCAAAGGCTTTGGTTGTCTCTGGGGTCCAAGGAACCGGTTGTCTTCCTTTTGCGTTATTCTGTAGAAAAGTATTGAGGGGAGCCTGTATGTCTGCTGCTTTAGGTATAAAACGTCAGTAGAAATTTAGTGCACCGAGGAATCGTCGTAATTCTTTAATAGTTTTAGGGCGTGCGAAATTGGCGATCGCTTCTACTTTGTCTGGTAACGGGCGTGTCCCGTTGCTGGAAACAAGGTATCCCAGAAATTTTACTTCTGGCTCACCGAATTTGCATTTAGCTGCGTTAATAACTACCCCGTATTGTTGTAAACGAGTAAAAAGTGTCTTGAGATGTGCGAGGTGTTCTTCTTCGCTGTCAGATGCTATAAGAATATCATCTATGTATGCGTATGCGAAGTCGAGTCCATGTAGCACTTCGTGAATAAATCTTTGGAAAGTTTGAGCTGCATTGGAAAGGCCGAAAGACATGAAAGGGAATTCGAAAAGACCGAATGGGGTCGTAATCGCCGTTTTCTGTATGTCCTCCGGCGCAACAGGTATTTGGTTATATGCCCGGACGAGGTCAAGGGTAGAAAATAACTTTTTGTCTCTTAGGGTGTGTGCAAAATCTTCGATATGTCGCACTGGATATCGGTCCGGTATTGTCCTTGCGTTCAGACTGCGGTAGTCTCCGCATGGTCTCCATTGTTTATCTGTTTTGGGAACGAGATGTAAAGGCGATGCCCATGGGCTCTCCGACGGACGCGCGATACCAATTCGAACCATTGCGTCAAATTCTTGTTTAGCCGCTGCCAGTCTCTCAGGGGCGAGACGTCTAGGACGCTCTGCGACTGGTGGGCCCGGGGTTGTGCGTATGTGGTGCTGTGTAGAATGTCGTGGTTCTCGTATGGTGCCGCAAGGGCGTGTAAGGTCAGGAAAATTTAATAACAATTGGTGAAATATTGTCGTGCCCGTGACGGTTTTGATGGAAAGCGTGTTTACTACTGAACTGCGACCGAGTGAAGTCAGGTTTGTAATCTGATCTATGAGTCTTTGATTGCGTATGTCGACGAATAAATCATAGTGTGCTAGTAAATCACTGCCGATGATGGGACGTGTCACATTCGCGATCACAAATCTCCACGTGATGTCGCGTCGAAGTCCCAAATTAAGTGTCAAAACGATGGTTCCATATGTTGCGATTGTCGTGCCGTTTGCTGCAGAGAGGGTATAGTCCGTTTTTTCGCGGTGGCCGTGAACTTTTGATCGCGGAAACACACACACGTCTGCTCCTGTGTCTATGAGAAAGGGTAATTTTGTTGTTTAATCTGTTACGAACAAACGGCGTGGGGACGGGCTGTTGTCGCTAGTCGCCATTAGTGACCGAGTCGTTTCCCGACTGCGGTGTATGTTCGGCTTTATCGCAAGGCGGTGTGCACCGCTGGGCCTGTGCACCGAATCGTTTGTGATACCAACAAGTAGATTCGTTGGTCCATGCCTGCCCACGCCTGTTAGGTGACGGGCTCATCTCACTTCGTCGACGTGAGTCATATCGCTGTCTGGAATATGATCTGTTTGGTGTCGGGTAGCGGTCGTGATGTTGGCTTCGTCTGTATTCCCAAGGCGTGTTATCAATTTTGCGCACGGCTGCTATCTCGTTCGTTACTGTAGTAGCGAGGTTGTCGAACCGACCAACAAGGCTCTCAAATCGGGAGGCGAGAGATAATTCCGCCTCCGCAATTATTGGTGGTCTGTGTGCGGGGGCGACCTCACCCACGGCATCCGCTGTTTCAGCCATGCGGTCCAACGTCGCGTCTTTCTGTGTAGCTAGAACTACTTGCATATTGTGTGGGAGTCGGCTCAACCAAAGCGTTTTGAGGATATCATCCCAACGGTTGTCCCAGCGAGTGCTCTTAAATGGCGGAGGAATTGTGAAGGCTTTCTGTCCCCAATCTCTTCGTGTTCCAGCAAACGTCTAGTTTTTTGTTCCTGTGTGGAACTTAGTCGGCGGATGAGCTCTGATTTCAGCTTTTCGTACGCCCCGATCGCTGGTGGATTGACTACCAAGTAGCGTACTTCGGTAGCCCAGCGAGGCTCTAGGGCTCCTAAGATGTAGCCGTACTTGGTCTTGTCGGCCGTTATCCCGCTCACTTCGAAACTACTTTCCACTGTGTGGAACCACATTTCCGGGTCGTCTGGATAGAAAATGGGTATCCTTACTGAAATACGACCGACGGTTTCTGTTTTCTCTGGCGCGTACATTTTGTATTTATTAGTTGCACTTTTCACTTGAGTTCGCGTAAATTCCTTGTTTTTATTTCGGGTTCACCACTGTGGGAATTGAGTGATACGCGTAACTACTGATAATAAATGTATTTATGAGATTCAATAGATAAGAAATACAAATGTCTATGTAAGTAAAATTAGTGACGTGAGGAGACAATGCTGGATGGCGACACGGGGCCCGCGCGGGAATGACTGGCTGGCTCGCTCATCCGCGTGTCCTATGATCCCGGCTGCTTGATCAAAAGATGATATCATCTATCTCTTCATTGGCTGGCGAGTGTCATCTGACACTCGCTGATAAATATTATCTTGTTGTTTGTAGTCGTATGCAGCGACGCTACAGGTCTATCGAAACCGCTCATACAAAATAGCTCATATGTGGTTGGAACAAAATGAATAATGATAAATCACTATAGTTTTTTCAATGAGAAATTATCGCATTAACGAAATAAAACAAGTCAAAAATTTTACTAACTAGTTGCATGTAACACATAGGGTTTATACTAGGGTCGTTTACGATAGGCAGTGTATTCTTCTGGCACTCCGGCTACACCAAATTGCAAAGCAATAGTAAGAGGGATAAAATGTTACAATGTCTTCAATCAAGCTTCAGAAGTTCTGAAGATTGTGCTACTCCTGGGACACTCGAAGAACCATCTGGCTGACAATATCGAGAACATTATGTGCGGCGTACCCGGCCTCTATGTGGAAAGCCCCAGTAATAAAAGACTAATGTGTATGTATAAGAATAAAGACTAATAATTGTGTATGAACTGTGTCTAGATATAAGTATTTTTTTTCTCCTGTTACAATAGTTAATAATATAGTATTGGATATTCAGTAAGGCCTTAGTTTATAGAACTTAATAAATTTGAAGAACATAGAATAAGTGAAATAGTGAGTATGAAATAGTTAGTAAGTGTAATAGTTAATAGTAAGTAAGAAATAGTATATGTAAGTGTTTAATAAGTAGGAAAATATGTGTAATCTTAGGTCATGTATGTGTAGGGGTCACTCGCACCAGGCCAAACATCTTTCCAACTGTGGCAAGGCGATCTGCACCTGTTAACAATGTGTTTGAAAGTTCACCGATAGAGTTTGTAAAACAATCAATTCTATGGATTTCTTAATACATTTATAGTTATTTAATTTATTATTTTTATTTTTCTAGGCGTTTCCGGGAAAAATGTATATTTTTTCCATAATGTGTATAATATTACCTATCTATTAAAGATCATTTGTAAACAACTACCTGAAATTTATGTAAATAATAATAACATTGACCAAGAAATGAAAATTGATTGACAATATTGAAAAAAGTTTTTAGACTTGCACTAATTTAATTTTATAGGCCAAAATTAGATTCTTATAGAAAATATAATAAAGAGAGGAAAAATATACTTGGATAATAAAGTAAATCAATGTTTTATATTAATTGCGATAAAAATAAAAACGTTTGTTTCGAATAAATGACAGCTAAAAGATTGGCGCAATCCATGAAATAATGCGAGTGAAGCAAATCTGGCTCACGAAGCAAAAGAGAACTTTCATACAGAGGAAATTTCATACAAATAGGTTAATAAATTTTATACAAATTTCATACAGCGTAAATTTCATACAGACACTGCAGTCCCAGATTTTTTGACATTGTGCTATTCAGATTTAATCACGGTGGGAACGAAGTTGACCATTAAGTTGTCGAGATCACTACATTTGGTGTAACTCTTCATAAGTCATAATTGATGACTGTACGAGTAGAGCAAAAAGTTTTTAAAAATTCTTATTATATAACATTTAAATATATTTTCTTTTGATAATAAAAAAAAAACATTTCAGCTTGTACGGCTTTTTGTTTTTTATTGTTTCAATTTATTGTAATATTATAAGAATGTAATATTATAAATTTTTGCTCTACTGTATAATGACATAGGATGATTTAAACCAATGCGACACAAGACCGACTGACATGAATATAGCCACTCACAAACATGCGCTAATCCAGAACGACTATCTTATGAGGTCTATTTTACTTATATGCAGATAATTATTATCAGGCAGGCAGTGTGGCTGATATGTCTGATGTTAACACTGTATATTGCACCAAGTACAACTATCAGTATCAGCAACACATTAATAGTTCTTATTATTTAATAGTTCTTCTATCAACAGCATCGTTCCACTTGAACTTCTTTTCGTGAACCTTAAACATGTGCCTGTTGACTTTCGAGCTATGTTTGAATTTCTGCTTGCACTCCGGACATGGATAGTTCTTGTCTTTCGAGTGTCGCCTCTTGTGGGACTTGAGATCATATGAAGTATAACAAGAATATTCGCAGAGGTTACACTTGAACGACCGATCCCCCGAATGCCTCTGAATGTGAAGAACTAGCTTACGTTTGGTGTAAGTTTTAAAGCCACAGAAGTTGCACTGATACTTTCTTTCAGCATTGTGGACTTTCATGTGATTGATCAATTCGGATCGAGCGACGAACACCCCTCCACATGCCTCGCAGTTGAAATTTTTTATGTTCAAATGCCTTTTCATGTGATCCATGAGTGTTGTTGGAGTAGAGAGAGCCTTGCTGCATATACTGCAAACATATTTTCGTTCTTTGGTGTGCACCCTTTTGTGGGCGTCGTAAACCTTCTTGTGTTTAAATTGACGTCCACATTCAGCGCAAGTGTAGTACATTTTGTCACTGTGGCGTTTCTTGTGGGCGTTCAGGCTCGCCTGTTGGGCAAAACTATTGCCGCACGCGTCACAATGATACGGTTTCTCACCCGTGTGCGTTCTCATGTGACACACTAGTGTCTTTTTATACGGTGATTTGTAGTCACATTCGATGCAGTGGAATCTCCTGTCTGCTCCTTGCCCCGTCACTTTGGTAAGTTTCTCTATTTTTTCCGAACTGTGGATGTTTTGGATGTGCTTTTCCAAAGTGTATTTGGTCTTGAGAGACTTGTTGCAAAGATGGCAGGAGTATTTTTCATTTTTGATTTTGTTCTCCAGTTCATCCGATACGTAATTTTCGTCGTCGTTGTTATCATCGATAAAAGATAAATTGTTTTCGATGTCAATATTGTCAACTTCTGAAATCACTTCTATTTTTAAACTGGAATCCAATATTGGGTTGATATTTTGATCAATAAGTTCGGACACATTGCGAACTTTGATTGTTCCTTGTAACGATGCTTTGTCTACCTTATTTGATAATCGTACATTTGTGCCTGTAATTTCTCGCGAATCATCTTTCGAATGAATTTTTACGTCAATTATGTCTTCTAGCTTTCTCGTTTCAATTTCTATCAAGTTGTTGAGGTAAAATTTCCTCAGAAGCATGTCTGAATTTTGACATTTAATTCTGAAGTCGTCAGCCGCATACAGCTCTTGGCAACATTGAAAACAGATCCATTCCGGCAGTCCATCCCCATCTCTCATCTCCACGCGGGCACACAACATTACTTTCTCTGACAGAGATGCGTGCTCTTCAACCTTAAACAACGAAACACTTGGACCGTTTTGCAAGCATATTCTGCACAAAGATTTGATACTATCCTTATGCAAGATATTCGTAACATCAAAATCAGTGATCATGATGATATTATGGTGTAAGTCAAACTTAAAATGATTGATATCGAAGCCTCCTCTGTTCTAGTTATTCAATCGGCAACTTATTTCATTGTCAAATGAACATATTAAATATTTAAAGAAAACTTCCATTTAAAATGCATACACGATGTGTTTCTTTTCATGTACTTAATAAATGAATCGATAAAACGTAATCATAATAGATACAGTGTTAAACAAGGCTGTGGCTATTCTACACCATTATTATTGTTATTATTTTTTATAATAATAATAATAATAATAAACTGATTTTTCTATGGATTTGGCCATAGTGAATTTTTCCTATAGAAAATTGTAAAACCTTGTAAATCTTTATCTTGGCTAGTTACCGTATTCACACAAGAGCTATAAAATATACATGAAATGACGAAAACTCATACAAACGTCAAACATGTAAGTTCTCAGCCTTTTTGATATTTTCTTGCTGAGATTTTAAAACTTAATTTTAATTTGATAAATTGATTTGTAACTATCTTCTTTTGTTTCTGGAAGTCATATAACTAATAAAATCCATATTGTTATCAATTTGTGTCTGTATAATTTCAGGTTACGAATTATTTTGCGCTGCAATTTCATCAAATGTCTTCAAGATTCAATACTTTAATTTAAGTAGCACCACACGTTTTACTCCATTGAAGTGGCTTCCTGTTCTTGCAAACATACCTCAGCTAACAATGATGTCCCATCTAAGAGTCCGCACAGAATTTCTTCCAGGAACCCAGTTACAAAACTTGGACGTGGCACAATGACTGGAAAAACATCAACCTATATGTCAATAGGTACACGGGTACTCCAACGGTGGTATCTCTAGGTTTGGATCTGCCATGAAGGCTGTGGACCTCTCTAAATAGGATCCGCACTGGACATGGACGGTGTAACTACCTCATGGAAAAGTGGGCATTGTTTCATCCGCACAATGCTATTGCGGCCGTCTCTTCCAAATGATACAGCATATTATATTGCAAGAATGTAGCGTACGGCTCTCGACCTGAATATCTGATCATATTTTATTTTTAAAATGCTATTGGTAATATATTTTTTGTGATTATTTTATTTCTTCCCACAGAAATTGCACTCATATTGTTTTTCGCCTGAATGAGTCTTTGAGCGTTTAAAGATTGTCTTTGAGCAAATGTCTTCAAAGATCGTGGTCGAGAGAGTTCTATGAATGCGTGTACGTGTTCTATGTGAAGTACTAATATATAATAGTCTGTAATTGGCTCAATTTATATGTAATTGTTTTATATAAAAAAAAATTATACAGCTGTTGACTATTTATAAAAATAAATAAATAAATGTTGGTTTTCGGCTGAATGACTTGATGTAGTATTAATTTCATGACTTCCCACAAACTTTACATTCGTGTGGTTTTTTACCCAAATGAGTTTTTTGTGTACTTTACGATTTGAGAGAATGTCTTTCCACAGATATTGCATTCAAATGGTTTTTCACATAAATGGTTAGTTTGTGTTTTAAAACTTCTTTCTAGAGAGAATGTCTTTCCGCAAATATTGCATTCATTTGGTTTTTCGTCTTGATGTAGTGTTCAATTTTTTTTTTATCAAAATGAGTTTGTTTTTTCAAAGATCCTGTTTACACAGAAAGTTTTTATACAAACATTGCATTTATGTGATTTTTCACCCGAATGAGTTAGTATATGTTTGTATAAACCTCTCATCTCGCCTTCCCATAGATATTGCACTCATATGATTTTTCACCCAATTAGGTTTGTTTTCTCAGACAATGGAAGGAGTATATTTGTCTTTTATAAACCTTTCGTTTCATTTGACTCAAAAGAGAAATAAGCTGGTTAGTTAACAGAATTTTATAAATAATGTTAATAAAATTACCAATTCTGCAAGGAACTAAAGGAAGTTTTTACAATACGAATATTTAAAATTAAGAATACCTACTATTTTATAAAAAAATATAAATTATACACACCACAACTTAACATGTATTTTTTATTTATTTCTAAATAAATCATGACTGTAATAATTAAATGTTTTTTTTTCTATGCACTCATAATTATATAATTGGGTAGTTTTTTGGTAAAGTAAAAAACAAGACATTATATAGGTAAATAGTATTTAGTTTTATTAAAAAAATATCTATAAAATCCCGATACATAAAAATAGAAACAGGATTATACGGAATACTATTTGTGAAAAATTAAGCAAGACAAATTTTTAATTATTAAAGACAATTCAATACCTATATCGAAGAAGCTTTTAAGAGTTTTTTTTGACCACTGAATATCTATTGGGGTAGACAGATAATAGAACACCACACAATCCTATTTTGACTTACATTATTTGAATTTTTTCAACTGAATGAGGAAGTATATGTTTAATTAAAGCTACTTTTCGTGAGAATGTCTTCCCACAGACATTGCAATTATGGTTTTTCTCCCGAATGAGATTGTTAATATGCTTTCAAATGTTCCGCTCGAGCTATATTATGTACATTCAAATGTTCCTCTCAAAAGAATTTCTTCCCACAGACATTGTATTCATATGGCTTTTCTTTTTTTTCATTCGCATTACCTATTCGACAGTTTCTCTTCCCACAGACGTTGCATTTATATGGTTTTTCACCCAATGAGTTAGTGTATGTTCTTTCAAACTTTTCTTATGAGATAAATTCTTTCTACAGATACTACATTTATGTGGTTTTTCACCCGAATGAACCGGTATATGCTTGTAAAAATCTCGCTTTTGAGAGAATAACTTTCCACAGACACCATTTTTTTTAATGAATTTGTTCTTGTTAAACAAGAACATATATACACCTTCACATATACACCTTCCTACATTCCCTAAACTAAGCATAAATGCTTGTGCTATAGATGAACGAAATCGGTCGAGGCAGGATTCGAACTCGCGACCACTGGAATGTACATTCAAATTTCCAATTCGAGAGAATGTCTACCCACAGATATTGAAGTAATGTTTTTCCCACTAAATTAATTAGTTTTATTATGTTCATTTAAATTTCCTTTTAGAGAGAATGTCTTCCACAGACATTGCACTCATATGGTTTTTCACACAAATCTATGCTATCTTAAAAATTCTTTTTGAGATAATGTTTTCCCACAGACAGTGCATTCATGTGGTTTTTCGCCTAAATGAGTTACTCAATGTAGTGTTAAATTCCATGTGTGATAGAATATCTTCTCACAAACAATACATTCGTGTGTTTTTCATCCAAATGATTTTTTTTTCAAAGATCCGGTTCCAGAGAAATTTTTCCCACAAACATTGCATTTATGTGTTTTTTTTTCATCCGAATGTAATACTATAAATCTCTCCTTTGAGAGTATGATTTCCCACAGGCATTGCTCTCATACACTCAAATGACTTAATTTCGAAAGTTCACAAACACTTATATAAAATACACTATAAATCTTAATAATTTTAGGTATTTTATTTTGATAATCGATTCTTCTGATACATTGAGTAGCTTGTAAAATCCAGAATATAACCTCGAAGATATTGATAACGTTCAACCTTTTACATAACTTAAGTGAAATTTAAATGTAAATACTTATAAAACTTCACTATATTATTATAAAATTATATGTTTTTATAAAAATATACTTCGTTTGTATACTTAAGAGGAAATGAAGGACGGTTTATCAATTGTTTACAAAAAATGGTTAGATTTAACCACATGGACTGTCACCTGACAGTATCTGTCTCTGTCTTAATCATCTGTCTCTGTCATATTTCAAAAACACATGATATTTGTTATTGTTTACAAACATAGGGTGTAGAATAGCCACTTAAACTGACATCTGTCAAAATCACGTGATATTTGTTATTGTTTACAAACATAGGGTGTAAAATAGCCGGCTATGGCTATTCTACACCATTATTATTGTTATTATTTTTTAAAATAATAATAATAAACTGATTTTTCTATGGATTTGGCCATAGTGAATTTTTCCTATAGATAATTGTAAAACCTTGTAAATCTTTATCTTGGCTAGTTACCGTATTCACACAAGAGCTATAAAATATACATGAAATGACGAAAACAACTCATACAAACGTGTAAGTCCTCAGCCTTTTTGATATTTTCTTGCTGAGATTTTAAAACTGAATTTTAACTTGAAAAATTGATTTGTAACTATTTTCTTTTGTTTCTGGATGTCATATAACTAATAAAATCCATATTGTTATCAGTTTGTGTCTGTATAATTTCAGGTTACGAATTATTTTGCGCTGCAATTTCATCAAATGTCTTCAACTTTCATTACTTTAATTTAAGTAGCACCACACGTTTTACTCCATTGAAGTGGCTTCCTGTTCTTGTAAACATACCTCAGCTAACAATGATGTCCCATCTAAGAGTCCGCACCGAATTTCTTCCAGGAACCCAGTTACAAAACTTGGACGTGGCACAATGACTGGAAGAACATCAACCTATATGTCAATAGGTACATGGGTACTTCAACGGTCCAACGGTGGTACCTCTAGGTTTGGATCTGCCAAGAAAGCTGTGGACCTCTCTAAATAGGAACCGCGCTGGACATGTACGTTGTAGCTACCTCATGGAAAACTGGCATTGTTTCATCCGCACAATGCGATTGCGGCCGTCTCTTCCAAATGATACAGCATATTATATTGCAAGAATGTAGCGTACGGCTCTCGACCTGAATATTTGATCATATTTTATTTTTAAAATGCTATTGTTAATATATTTTTTTGTGATTATTTTATTTCTTCCCACAGAAATTGCACTCATATTGTTTTTCGCCTGAATGAGTCTGTTTATGAGCGTTTAAAGATTGTCTTTGAGCAAATGTCGTCAAAGATCGTGGTCGAGAGAGTTTCTCCACCGATACTGCATTCTTGTTGGTTTTCGTCTGAATGACTTGATGTAGTATTAATTCCATGACTTCCCACAAACTTTACATTCGTGTGGTTTTTTACCCGAATGAGTTTTTTTGTGTACTTTACGATTTGAGAGAATGTCTTTCCACAGATATTGCATTCAAATGGTTTTTCACATAAATGGTTAGTTTGTGTTTTATTAAATTTCTTTCTAGAGAGAATGTCTTTCCGCAAATATTGCATTCATTTGGTTTTCGTCTTGATGTGTTCAATTTGTTTTTTTTTATCAAAATGAGTTTGTTTTTTTCAAAGATCCTGTTCCACAGAAAGTTTTTATACAAACATTGCATTTATGTGATTTTTCACCCGAATGAGTTAGTAGAATATGTTTGTATGAACCTCTCATCTCGCCTTCCCATAGACATTGCACTCTTATGATTTTTCACCCAATTAAGTCTTTTATAAACCTTTCGTTTCATTTGACTCAAAAGAGAAATTAGCTGGTTAATTAACAGAATTTTATAAATAATGTTAATAAAATTACCAATTCTGCAAGGAACTTAAGGAAGTTTTTACAATACGAATATTTAAAATAAGTATACCTACTATTTTATAAAAAAATATAAATTATACACACCACAACTTAATATGTATTTTTTATTTATTTCTAAATAAATCATGACTGTAATAATTTAATGTTTTTTTTTCTATGCACTCATAATTATGTAATAGGGTAGGTAGTTATTTGGTAAAGTAAAAAACAAGACATTATATAGGTAAATAGTATTTAGTTTTATTAAAAACATATCTATAAAATCCCGATACATAAAAATAGAAACAGGATTATACGGAATACTATTTGTGAAAAATTAAGCAAGACAATTCAATATTGTCGGCCTTCGTGGCTCAGTTGGTTGGGTATCTGACTGCTGATCCAAAGGTCCCGGGTTCGATTCCCGGTGGAGACACAGTTTTTAATTGTGTTTTCAGTCTGGATCTGTGAGACGATTAATATCGTAAGTCTCCAGAATGTGGCAACTTGTTATTGGGTGCGTGTTAAATTAATATTTGACATAGTACCTGTTAGTTGCCCGAGAACCAACTAAATAAATATATCGAAGAAGCTTTTAAGAGTTTTTTTTTACCACTGAATATCTATTGGGGTAGACAGATAATCGAACACCACACAATCCTATTTTGACTTGCATTATTTGAATTTTTTCAACTGAATGAGGAAGTATATGTTTAATTAAAGCTACTTTTCGTGAGAATGTCTTCCCACAGACATTGCAATTTTGGTTTTTCTCCCGAATGAGTTTGTTAATATGCTTTCAAATGTTCCGCTCGAGCTAGATTATGTACTTTCAAATGTTCCTCTCAAAAGAATTTCTTCCCACAGACATTGTATTCATATGGCTTTTCACCCTAATATTTTTTTTTGTTCATTCGCATTACCTATTCGACAGTTTCTCTTCCCACAGACGTTGCATTTATATGGTTTTTCACCCAATGAGTTAGTGTATGTTCTTTCAAACTTTTCTTATGAGATAAATTCTTTCTACAGATAACTACTACATTTATGTGGTTTTTCACTCGAATGAGCCGGTATATGCTTGTAAAAATCTCGTTTTTGAGAGAATAACTTTCCACAGACATTGCATTCATGTGGCTTTTTAACCAATTTTTTTAATGAATTTGTTCTTGTTAAACAAGTACATATACATCTTCCTACATTCCCTAAACTAAGCATAAATGCTGCTTGTGCTATAGGTGAACGAAATCGGTCGAAGCAGGATTCGAACTCGCGACCACTGGAATGTACATTCAAATTTCCAATTCGAGAGAATGTCTTCCCACAGATATTGAAGTAATGTTTTTCCCACTAAATTAATTAATTTTACTATGTTCATTTAAATTTCCTTTTAGAGAGAATGTCTTCCACAGACATTGCACTCATATGGTTTTTCACACAAATCTATGCTATCTTAAAAATTCTTTTTGAGATAATGTTTTCCCACAGACAGTGCATTCATGTGGTTTTTCGCCTAAATGAGTTACTCAATGTAGTGTTAAATTCCATGTGTGATAGAATATCTTCTCACAAACAATACATTCGTGTGTTTTTCATCCAAATGATTTTTTTTTTCAAAGATCCGGTTCCAGAGAAATTTTTCCCACAAACATTGCATTTATGTGTTTTTTTTCATCCGAATGTACTCTCCTTTGAGAGTATGATTTCCCACAGGCATTGCTCTCATACACTCAAATGACTTAATTTCGAAAGTTCAAACACTTATATAAAAAACACTATAAATCTTAATAATTTTAGGTATTTTATTTTGATAATCGATTCTTCTGATACATTGAGTAGCTTGTAAAATCCAGAATATAACCTCGAAGATATTGATAACTTTCAACCTTTTACATAACTTAAGTGAAATTTAAATGTAAATACTTATAAAACTTCACTATATTATTATAAAATTATATGTATTTATAAAAATATACTTCGTTTGTATACTTAAGAGGAAATGAAGGACGGTTTATCAATTGTTTACAAAAAATGGTTAGATTTAACCACATGGACTGTCATCTGACAGTATCTGTCTCTGTCTTAATCATCTGTCTCTGTCATATTTCAAAAACACATGATATTTGTTATTGTTTACAAACATAGGGTGTAAAATAGCCACTTAAACTGACATCTGTCAAAATTACGTGATATTTGTTATTGTTTACAAACATAGGGTGTAAAATAGCCACTTAAACTGACATCTGTCAAAATCACGTGATATTTGTTATTGTTTACAAGGTGAAGAATAGCAGCAGGGAAAATAGCCACTTAAACTGACATCTGTCAAAATCACGTGATATTTGTTATTGTTTACAAGGTGAAGAATAGCAGCAGGGGTTAAACAAACAGTCGGGTCAGAATTGAGGTAGTTGTCAGTTGTGACGTCAAATGTCAAACGATTCTATGGTTTCTAGTTTGGCTACGACTATTTACACGACTCAACCATAGACGAAAACCAAAAATAACCACAGAAAACGCAGATAAATCAAGTTATAAAAATATTTACCTTTGTTTATACTTTGTTATAATTGTTGATCTCGATGAAAAAATGATTTATAAAATTAAGTAAATGTAATAAGATGCCAATATTATTTATTTTTTCTTCAAGTTGATATTTCCATAGGTATTGTGATCGATATATTTCCATGCATTATGATATCAAAGAAAGCCAAAAACCATTATTTTACTTTGGCCTAATGTATTTCTTCTATTAATTCTAAGAACGGATTATAGCGGCCCCCAGGCCTTGTTCATATATTTAAGTATTGTCTTTTCTATTGAAAATAAATGTAAAATGCATCGAGCAGATTCCTGGAATTTTGGCTTTCACCCGGTGGTACGGGTTGGTTCTTCAGTATAACCCCCCCCCCCTCCCCTACTCCATGTTTCACGGGCGCTGGGTCGCCCGGCTGTAGTCGATCAGTTGTCATTCGGTAGTTGTCAGTGTGAGTTGTCATTCGGTAGGCGTCAGTGGTTGGTCGGTAGTTGTAGAGACCCGCGTGCGAGAGTGCGAGTTTGCTAGGCTATCGGACGGCCTTAGCATTTTTTTTTAATTGTATAAAGTAGTGATTAAGTTCTTTTCAGGTTCTCTACCTATCATCGGGGGTGAATTTAAGATAGTTTAAGTTACTATTAAAAATAACTTTAAGAATAAAAATAATCGCATAATAGTGAATAAGTGTGTTTCAGGTCCATATAACCAACGAGGGGTGAATTTAAGCTAGTTTTAAGTTATTTTTAATTACTAAAAAGTGATATGTAGTGTAAGTGTTTGCTCTACAGTCCCGTTACGATAGCAGCAGTTTGGTAAGATCTTTCCAGTTATGTATATATTATTTTACCATGCCTGTATTTGTATATATTTGTCTTTTCAGGCACATCGCAGCCGATTATGTTTTATTAGATTTTTATTTTCAGGGGTAGAGTTAAATGTTTATTTTTTTTTTCAGCCTCTTTAGTTATCAATTTCGTGTCCCAACATGGGACTAATATATTTCTTCCCAGCCTCCTAATATCAATTTTGCGTCCCAACGTGGGACGAGTATTTTTCTCCGCCTTCTCTCTTGATATCAATTTCGCGTCCCAACGTGGGACGAGTATATTCTCCTCCTTCTCTTCAGATGTCAATTAGCCCCCAAAACGTGGGACATTTTAAAAACAGTAGTTTTTAACGAACCGCCCTGAGATTTAAGTTTTGTTTGTAGATAGCTGTGTTTTTTTTGAAGCGTGTAATTTTTAAGAATGATTTTTAGGTATATTTATTTTACTGATATTGAAATATTTATTTGTCGTGATACTTGAGCGTGATTTAATAACTGTTGTTTTCATAGACCACGTGGAGATTTTCAGTTGTAGAAATTTATTACTGTTTTGATAGTTATGTTTTTTTGAGGTGGATTTTCTTTATATATTTTCGGTCGTTATATACCTATGTATGTAATTATCGAATAGTAGAACGTGATGACGAAATCAGTGGTATACTTATAAAAATATGAGACTAGATTTGTAGCGGATAATATAAATGATAATATAAACCGCTATATTATAGATTTGCTGTTATATTATGTTAGCCCGGGAGTGTAATGTTTATTTTATTTTTAAATATTTTAAACTTATGTTAAATCAATAGAATATTTAGTACTATTTTTACAAAGTCGGATAGTAGAGGATATGTAAGCGTTTTTTTTTCGAAGAAATTTTTTGTTGCTGTTGTTGTGAGTTGTTCTAAATAAATATAACCTGCGTTCCACCAGGTAAAAACACGTGGAACTGGCGCCCTGATTATGATGATGATAATAATAATGTAATGACGTTTGAAGATATCGTGACCTCACGGGAGGCTGTAAGAATCTGTAGGTGAATTTGTAGAAAATAATTCTGTATGAAATGAAGATTGATGAATAATAAGTCTGTAGCTGACGAATTTATTATAACTCTGACGAAGTATTGATGAATAGTAACTCTGTAGGTGACGAATTTATTATAACTCTGACGAAATTTCGTGGATTATAAATCTGCCTTCGTCGGCCTTCATGGATCAGTTGGTTGGGTATCTGACTGCTGATCTAAAGGTCCCGGGTTCGATTCCCGGTGGAGACACAGTTTTTAATTGCGTTTTCAGTCTGGATCTGTGAGACGATTAATATCGTAAGTCTCCAGAATGTGGCAACTTGTTATTGGGTGCGTGTTAAATTAATATTTGACATAGTACCTGTTAGTTGCCCGAGAAGTAATAAATAATAATAATAATCTGTAGGCAAAGCATAATTCTGTAGGTGAAGAATTTAAAATAACTCTGACGATGGAGGTGGAGAATAAATCTGTAGCCGATGAAGTTATTGTGGTTTATAACTCTGACGATGAAAGTGGATAATAAATCTGTAGATGATGAAGTTATAGTGGTTTATAACTCTGACGATGAAGGTGATTTATAAATCTGTAGATGGTTTTGATGAGTAATAAAAATTCTGTGAATGAAGAATGAAGTTGTTTGGAGGATAATGATGATCCCAATTCTGTAGATTTTGCTGTAGTGGTTGTGGAGGCTGTATGTGCATAGAGAGGATGATGACGATGTAAAGACCGTGGAGGCTAATAGCGAGAAGATACGCATCATAAGAAGTAGTTCAGAATTCGCGTCGGAAGTAGAACTGGTAGTCGCGCCAGATACGTCGAGCAGTAGGAAGCTGATAGTTGATTAGATACGTAGGATGAAAGGAAGCAAGCCGATACGTCGATAGGTAGCAAGATGATGATGAAGATACGTCGGATGAAAGGAAGCAAGTAGAAACGTCGAGAGGTAGCAAGATGATGATGATGATACGTCGGATGATGAGAAGATCCTGAGAAATTCAAAGAGAGAAGACCGGTAGTCGCGCCGGATCATGAGTTAGGTACGCCAGTAGTTGCGCTGAGTAGTAATGAGATGAATAGGTACGAAGAGGAGTAGAATGACGGAATTACGAATAAGAATACAATATAGACGATCTATGTGTTATTGGTAGGATTAGCCTCCCCGCAGATAAACTAGACGATTGATGATTCTCTCTATGTAGCATTGATAGACTCTACAGACACTCGCAGTTTAATTCGCGCAGATTTGGATGGACATTTGACCCAAAGAGATAACGATTTGTAACGAAAGCAGAATTAGACTACTCGAAATTGAACGTTTAGATGAAAGGAATAAGTTTTAGTAGTAGCCGGTTAACGAAATGTAATAAGATGAAATAATGACGCAATGAGATGAGATCTTGACGAAGTAAGATAAGCTAACTATATAATAAGACGAGATAATGACGCAATATGATGAGATAATGACGTAAAAGGATGAGATAATGACGTAATCGGATGAGATAATGATTTAAAAATATGAGACAAAGACGTGATAATTGATAGGTAAATAGCAGAATACGGCGTGATGGATTTTTAGTGTGTTGTATGCCTTTGGGAAAAAGTGCGGTATTTTTATTATTTAATTGAGAGGACAACGTTAAGTAAATCACAGAGCAAAATGAGATAACGGATGGACACGAATGAATCAGCCGACGAAGTAGAGGTATTAGATAAAGGGACTTGCGGAAGATGTTGTGTTGCGATTGAAGATAGATACGAGCGTAAAACTATGTAAATGCGTTATGACGTTGAGTTATCGGAAATCGAAATGTATTATGGATAGTTGTTATACGGTTTTGTTTGTTCGATGGTTGGAAGCGATTGCGGTATGGTATTGGCCCCATTATAATTAAGGTGAAGCTTCTTCGCGATGCGGTTTTCTGGAAGCGATATTAAGCGTTACATATACGTTTATCGGAAAAGAAAATGTTATTATGTAGAACATTGCGGTGGAAAGAAGAATCGTGTTTAGTCGTATACGTTCTTGCTCTGGTAATGCGTTTACTTTTGTCTGATTATACGATATTTGGTTTCTTTTGTCTTTGCATGGATTATCTCGATCATAAAAGGAGAGGCGATTGATATTTTCATAGGTATTGTGATCGATATATTTCCATGCATTATGATATCAAAGAAAGCCAAAAACCATTATTTTACTTTGGCCTAATGTATTTCTTCTATTAATTCTAAGAACGGATTATAGCGGCCCCCAGGCCTTGTTCATATATTTAAGTATTGTCTTTTCTATTGAAAATAAATGTAAAATGCATCGAGCAGATTCCTGGAATTTTGGCTTTCACCCGGTGGTACGGGTTGGTTCTTCAGTATAACCCCCCCCCCTCCCCTACTCCATGTTTCACGGGCGCTGGGTCGCCCGGCTGTAGTCGATCAGTTGTCATTCGGTAGTTGTCAGTGTGAGTTGTCATTCGGTAGGCGTCAGTGGTTGGTCGGTAGTTGTAGAGACCCGCGTGCGAGAGTGCGAGTTTGCTAGGCTATCGGACGGCCTTAGCATTTTTTTTTAATTGTATAAAGTAGTGATTAAGTTCTTTTCAGGTTCTCTACCTATCATCGGGGGTGAATTAAAGATAGTTTAAGTTACTATTAAAAATAACTTTAAGAATAAAAATAATCGCATAATAGTGAATAAGTGTGTTTCAGGTACATATAACCAACGAGGGGTGAATTTAAGCTAGTTTTAAGTTATTTTTAATTACTAAAAAGTGATATGTAGTGTGTTTCCTCTACAGTCCCGTTACGAGAGCAGCAGTTTGGTAAGATCTTTCCAGTTATGTATATATTATTTTACCATGCCTGTATTTGTCTTTTCAGGCACATCGCAGCCGATTATGTTTTATTAGATTTTTATTTTCAGGGGCAACTTGAGAGTTGGCCCACCACCACCCAGACTCGCTTTAGGAGATGAAGTCTCCTATTCGAGTCCACTGAATACGCCAGCAAAAGGCGCACTTAAAAAGTGTGCCGCGTATAGGTGCGTGAGGGTGACCTTTAGGTTGCTCAAGAGCAGCCCGCAGGTCACACGACACATGCATCCTTTCGGTCACCAGAAGGGCGACCTCCAGGATGCACACACCCCAAGATCAGTTTACCCTCAAAGCCCCACAATTTTTTTTTTTTTTTTTTCATTTATTACCCCAATTTATAAAAAGAAATACAACAACGGAATACAATAAAATAGAGTAACAACCAATAATAGTAAATAGACATGAAATACAATAAGAACAACCGATCAAAAGAAAACTCAACAAATACGTAGAAACAGAAGAAATGAATAGATGTGTCAAAATATGTATTTTCAGGGGCAGAGTTAAATGTTTATTTTTATTTTTTTCAGCCTCTTTAGTTATCAATTTCGCGTCCCAACATGGGACTTATATATTTCTTCCCAGCCTCCTTATATCAATTTTGCGTCCCAACGTGGGACGAGTATTTTTCTCCGCCTTCTCTCTTGATTTGGCTCCCAACGTGGGACAAGTACTCTTCTCCGCCTTTCTCTAGATATCAATTTCGCGTCCCAACGTAGGACGAGTATTTTTCTCCGCCTTTCTCTAGATATCAAGTTGATTTCCATGATGCATTTTTATGACCATTGAAAAAATGACAAAGGTAAATATTTTTGTATTTTGATTTATCTGTGCTTTCTATGGTTATAAATGACTTAAAAACATAGACGACGTCAGAAAATTTGTCGTGTAAATAGACACTTTTTTTTAGACACCAATTCCGGTCGTAAAAATAGTTGGTAGTAAATTTCAAATTGATTTTCAATATAAAAGACAATGCTAAAACATATGAACAAGGCCTGGGGGGCCGCTATAATCCGTTCCTAGAATTAATAGAAGAAATACATTAGGCCGAAGTAAAATAATGGTTATTGGGTTTCTTTGATATCATAATGCACGGAAATATATCGATCACAATACCTATGGAAATATCAAACTTGAAGAAAAAATAAATAATATTGGCATCTTTTTACATTTACTTAATTTTATAAATCATTTTTTCATCGAGATCTACAATTATAACAAAGTATAAACAAAGGTAAATATTTTTATGGCTTGATTTATCTGCGTTTTCTGTGGTTATTTTTGGTTTTCGTCTATGGTTGAGTCGTGTAAATAGTCGTAGCCATAAATTAATATAAATTATACGGGAAATTTAACACATCATCTTATTTACACGGGTGAAAAACCACATGAATGTAATGTATGTGGAGAGACGGTCTCTCAACTAACTCATTCAAATGAAAAACTATATGAATGCAATGTCTGTGGAAAGACATTCTTTCTAAGAGTATATTTCATCTAATCTATTCTGTCGAGATACCACATGAATGCAATGTCTGTGGGAAGATATTCCGTACAAGGGGAAATTTAAATATTCATTAATTAGCTCATTCGGGCGAAAAACCACATGAATGCAATGTATGTGGTAAGACGTTCTCTCGAACGAAAAGTTTAAAACAACATCAACTATAACGTGAATGCAATGAATTTAAGAAGACGATCTGTCGAATGACAAGTTTTAAAAAACATAAGACAACTCATTCAGGCGAAAAACCATATGAATTCAATGTCTGTGGGAAGACGATCTATCAAACGGAAAATTTAAAATGACATCAACACAATCGGATGCAAACTCCTCATGTATGAATATCATAGGCTATTTTATTTCTTTGTTGTGTTTGTGAACATTGTCCAATCGCACAAATCACATTTAAATGGTCTATCTCCAGAATGGCGTCGCATGTGCACTTCCAGATTCGCTTTGATGTCTATTGTAAACTTGCATATCTCGCAGTGAAGTTTCTTGATGTCCCTGTGTGATCTTGAATGACCAATCAGCTCGCTGACGTTGACGAAGGTGGCCCCGCAAGTCTCAGAGTTTATTTATTTATGGTTACAAACAGTCACATTTACAAAAATACATTAAATAAGACAATTACCCACATAAGGACCAGAATAAGTAACACTAATAATACAAAGTTAATAAAAACATGTGAATGATGGTGTATCTGAATCAAAAGGATCTAGGAGGGGATTAAAAGGGAAGATTAACAATATTGCGATATGCCACCATGATGAAAACTCGATTTCGCCATAATAATTACCTATTGACATACAAACGCTACACACACACACATACATTAGAAGTAAGTTTATTATATCGTTAAATTGCTTAGTAAACATCGCTTAAATGCCCCCAAAGATTTAAAAAAAAAGTCAATATTTCCCTAGTGTGAATTAAATTTGGAGCAAGCTCTTGTGATAAAGAAACTTTTTATGTTATTAATTACGTACTGCTGGAATACTAAAGGGATCATTATACCTGGTAAATCTCGTAGGAACTCTTAGATTTATTTTTCCCAGTAAATATGGGGAGTCAATGCGATAATTTAGAATATTGTGCAGATACATAATGTCTCTTATTGATCGACGTTCTTGTAGTGGATGGAGCATATAATGTTTACAGCGAGCAGAATAGTAATTCTTTATGTTGTAATGTCTGTACATGTGAAAGCTCAGTGCAGAAATTGTCTTAAGCGACTTTGTGTAAAGTTGATATTTGTATTTCTTTTCCTCGATGTGATTATTTTTATTGCATTTTTATTTTGCTTTTCATCTTTAGCTGTTTTCCGCACTCTGGGAAGGTGAATTTTGCTGTGGTTACACAGTCTGGAGCTGGTTGAAAAGTGTAGGTTACAGTCGGTACATTTGAAGGGTTTTTTCCAGTGTGATGAAATCTGATGTGACCCTCAAGAATCTGAATCAGATATTTTTTGATTTCATTTTCTGTTTGTTTATAAATTCGTCATATTTTTTTTACAATTTTGTCGAGCATGCCCATAAATTTTTCATCAATTTTATTTCCTGTGTTGTTATTTGATTCTTTTTTTAATTTGAAAACCTAGTTGGAATCGTAGTCTTCGAATTGGTTTTGAGCACAGTTATTTTTTTATGAAGGTAATAATCTGAAGATTCACATTTTATTCTAAAGCTATCAGCCATGTTCAGTTCTGTGCAACATTCATTGGGTGCAAATTCTCTTTAGAAAGCCATCTCCATCTTGAATTTGAATTCTAGTACATAAAAAGATCCTCTCGAGTATAGACAATAGACAACCCTTCTGCGCTGTCAAATAAAGATACCAAGCAAGTAGAATCATTCAAACATATTCGACAATTCTGATATATTTTAAGTTTTTGTACGGTCACTCCTCTGTCTTCATTTCGATTAAGTAAATAATAACCAAAAATATTTATGTATTGGTTTTGTAAAATCAATGGATATTTGGACATATTTATTGTTATTAGCTTTTATTTCCCCACTTAATATGATAAATATACGTAAATTATAACATATGAAGGAAATTCAATACTGTCAACTGAATAGGCATTATTTAAATTATTTTCACTAACATACTTATTAATGAATGAAAACCATATTGGTTTCAGTTCTTAACGTACAAAAACTGTCTTCATGCTTTCATTTTTAGTATACTTTAGAGTAACTAAAACACTAATTGATTTTTCGTTTTCTTCCAGTTGGAGAGAGAAGGTTTTTCGGTGACTGGGGCTTTACGTTCTGCTCAAAACAGATTAGCATGGAGGTGGGCCACGCAAAGAACGATTGACTACAGCCACCATCCTTGGTGAGAGAGGATT
Source organism: Molanna angustata (assembly GCA_963576475.1). Lineage (NCBI taxonomy): Eukaryota > Metazoa > Arthropoda > Insecta > Trichoptera > Molannidae > Molanna > Molanna angustata. The sequence continues at coordinate 6,296,705 of OY754989.1, forward strand.
AGGACAAAAGAGAGGCGTTACTGTCTGCTATGATACATATCGTCTCAAATCAGATTATATTGTCCTCGGTGCAGTATGCAGGTAATGGTTTTGAAAGAAAAATGATTGATTAATGCAATTGGATAAATTTCTGTATCAGGGCCATGTGTTTCAACATTAATATTAAGAGAAGTGTTAATTTATCTAATAATATGTATTATATAATTTTTTTGTAAAATTATCATAAACCCAAATACAAAATAAATTTATTAAACATTTACTTAAATGAAGCATAGACATGGCAGAAACTGCATGTTTATAGAATATATTATTCTACAAAAATGAGATCTCTTAGGTTGTTTAACAAGATGATCTATGTTAGAACAATGACGAAAGGAAATATAGTTTTAATTGTTTCTCTTATTACAGGTAAAATCATTGTATACTTAAGATTGTTTGTAAAGTAATAAAACTATATTGCCTATTATAACAATAAATACAATTTATAAAGCGCCGTTTACTGATACAAGATCACTCCAAGGCCACTGTAGCTTATTTGTTGGCTCTACGAAACGAGGCAGTCTTAAGAAGTCTACCGAAGGTGTCAATACTCTGGGCTCCACGTATGTCAAGAAGCAATTTATTACATTTCAAAGGACCGTTCACACTAAAACCACGATCATAGTAAGTCGCCTTATTGACTCTGTCAATAAGGCGAATTCTTTTAATGAGTTGGTACTCTGTGATCCAGAAGATATCAGTGTAAGCTGTCTTCTTGATGGAACATTCTTTTGGCAGAGTTCTTGAATGTAGTGTGGTCTTCTTGATGGAACATTCTTTTGGCAGAGTTCTTGAATGTAGTGTGGAGCCAAGTCGTTCAGAGCTTTAATCACCATTAGGCATAACTTATAGTCCACTCATTCTGGACATCTCAACCAGTGCAGTTCGTTAAGAAGAGGTGTTATGTGACATCTTTTGTCGGCTCTATATATGAACCTCGCAGCTGCATTGAAAACTATCTATCAAGCTGATACTTAGGCAAACCCGCATAAATAGATTACAGTAATCCAACCTTGACACCACAAATGCATTTAAAGTGTTTTAGCTTCGTTTTCGGGTAAGCTCCGGTGGATACTTTTCAATTGCCTCAGATGATTATGGTATTAATAAAGAAAATATCTTGTTATATTATTTTTACTTCCAACGCCACATATGGATTTAGATATTTAGGATAGCATTTATCAAATTTAAATAAATGAATGTGTGCAGTTGTAATTCTTTATTACAAAAGGTATCTGATCTCTTGTTTTAGAAATAATATATGTGGTTGACTGTTTGCAAATTTTATTAGTAGGTATATTTTTCTCCTTATTTTCATTTAATATTTTTAAATTAAGTTATTCAAGTTATAATTGCATTCTGAAATAGTTATAACAAAAACTAAATGCCTGTTTAACTTAAAATAAACAAAAAAATACTTTTATTCTTTCATTTTCCTTACCTAGAAAAATAATCGATCGTTGAAAATATTTTGTAAAGAATCGAAGCTCGACTGCAAAAACTATAGAGCCATAAGTTTGTTAAGCTCAGTTGGTAAGATTTACGCAAGAATTCTGGAACAAAGAGTGTGAAAGGCTACAGAAAGCAAGATATGGAATGTACAAGGAGCATTTGTGGGCGGCAGAGGATGTATAGACTAAATCCTTCCTCTACATATGGTCACAGAAAAGTTTCTGGATAAAAACTAGAAAATTTTCTGTGCCTTTATAAACCAAGAGAACGCCTATAATAAAGTCGTTAGAGAACAATTATAGCATATACTATCAGTATATGGAGTGAAGAGCAAGCTGATATGCGCAGTCGCGTTGTTGTATGAGAACAGCTAAGTATGTGTTTGTGTCAACGACATAGTAACAACGTGGTTCTCTATAAATAAGGATGTTAGACAGGGGTGCGTGTTGTCACCATGGCTCTTTAATCTGTACATTGATTTCTGCATAAGATCTCTTAAGGAGGATAGTGACGGTCTGATATTGAGTACTGTAGTAGTGCGTGATTTGATGCATGCAGATGATAAAGTTCTGTTAGCAGAAAGTATGGAAGAGTTACAGTATCTTGTAAGTATGGAATATGAAGGATGCACAGAGAACGGACTGAGGATGAATGCCAGAAAATCAAAGATAATGGTGTTTGAAAAGAGTGAAAGCAGAATAGCGTGCCAAATAAAATTAGAGAACGAATGGCTCGAGCAAGTCAAAGAATATGTCTATCTGGAAAGCATGTTTCAACGGAATGGATGGTGGATTGATAAGGAGATCGAAAGAAGAGTTATGGCAGGAAACAGAGTGAATGGAGCACTTAGACCAGTTATGAATGATCGAAACATATCAAAGGATGCTAAAGTTGTCATTCAAAACGTCATCTTAGTGCCAACCTTGACGTATAAAAATGAAACTTGGACATGGCAGAAGTCGCACGAAAGTAAAATAAATGCAGTTGAAATGAGATCACTAAGAAGAATCTGTAATAGAATGATGAATGACAGGGTCAGAAATGAGGACATAAGGAAAGGATGTAAGATGAAGAAAGATGTTATTAATAGAATGAAAGTGAACATATTGAGATGGTTTGGCCACATGGGGAATATGAATGAGGAACGTTTGAGGAAAAAAATATACAGCGGGGGTAGGAAGGAATGAGAGGTCAGATCCACCCAAGGAAGGGACAGCACGTCCATGTGAACGGTATTTTGAAAGATGGAAATGTTAGAAGCATGAACAACAGATGAACATGTATAAAACAATGTATGAATGTTGAGGCGATGTATGTGGAGGAATTATCCAGCAGAAAGTTGATAATATTATTTAAATATCTTTCTTGAAATGTTAAAATTTACAATGATTATAGTGAGTATCCAAAGATGCCCAACAAATTATCAATACCTGTTGTTTTAATTGTCCGAGGAATTATCCAAGTTTTAAAATCCTGATTGTTATAAATTTTGTACAGTCTTGATTTGAGATTCGTATTCTATTTTCACCACAAAATCACCAAAAGAATATGCACACTGTCACATCCATGCTTTCTCATTGTCTTTTCCCATTAGATATCTTTTCAATGGTCTGATTTGTACAATTCACGATGAGTCTAATTCACCTTATCTATACATATAAAAATGGATGTACGAATATTTGTTTGTTTGTACGTATGTGGCCGATGGACTCCCAAACCAACCATCCGAATGCGATGAAACTTTGGGAATCTGTTAAGCTCATTCCGGAGAAGGTTTATGCATATTAATTTATTTATTTATTCGATATCTCACAAAAAAAAATTGAAAAAAAAAAGTTGGTATTGAATTGACACTTAGTGGGTTTGTTCAGCGCGCACACGAGAAGGTTTAAAAATTAAAATTTATTTATTTAATATCTCACACGACAATTTAAAAAAATTATCTATTTGGGATTTTCATTTAATTTTAGGTATTCGTTCAGCGCATAGCAGAAAACGTATTTGAAGTATAATTTAATTATTTAACTTCTCGCAAAAAAGTTATTGAAAAATTACCTATTTGGTATTGCAAGAAAATTTTAATAAAGAAATAAATAAGTGAATAAATAAATACAAGGATTAAAAAATAATAGGAAAAAAATCCTAAATACCCCTATATAAAACTGGTATAATGCTAAAGGTTCAAGTACCTGTATTTGTTTGAATAATTAAATAAAATTATAAATTAATGAATTAATAGGGACTGTAGGAATGGATGGGGAAAAAAATACCGAATTATAATTAGCGAATCTAGATAAGAATGTTAAGTAATAAAAAGGAAACATACCGAACAACCATTTTTATATATTTGGAGGTAAATAATTAAACAGGCAGGACAACGTCTGCCGGGCTTTACTAGTGCATGTATGAAATTGATTAATGTAAATACAACCTATATGTCTCTTTCTCCTGTGAAATATTATGATAATATGTACACTTCCCTAGAACAGGTATACTTTCCTAGTTGGGCAGGGCTGCATTCACAATTACGAAAAGCCGTTTAGAATGATCAGAAACAGACACTCTAAAGACACTATGTCGCTTTCAGATTGAATGTCGATTGTACGCTCTAAACGCTCTGTATAATCGTCGGGTGAAAATGTCAGTTATAGTATCTGTTCAATTTTATTTTATCTGTTGTATGATGACTTCTATTTGATTCTGTGGTGTCTATTATATCAGTTGACATTATATCTGATGACAATATGCATTCAATAAGAGGTTAATTTAGTAAAAATATCATTCAAAAGTTTCCAATAAAGCGTCAGAGAGCATTATTTACTCCACTGCTCAATTTTTGTCTTTCAATGAAAATACATCTTAAAAAGACACTCGTATGATAAATGACATTTGACATTTAAAACGCCCGATGCTGCATTTAAACGCCGCTCAAAGCGTTTAATGAGATTGGTGTAATTTTAATTTCGCCATAATCTGCAACTTCAGGTACATCAGACATTCAACGTCGAGTGTTATATCTGAACGCAGCCCTACAGTTATTTATTTATTTTTAATGATGCTTATGTAAATGGTGAGATAAAGAATACATAAAAAATGAAAGCCAGACACAGCTTAGGACATTTACATTAAGACCAAGGACTTAGGAGGCATACCGACTAGCACAATTCTGGAATTCATTGAAGAGACAACTAATAGGAACCAATCAAACTGAGCAGAACAATAGATCAAAATGATTGCAGTGAAGGGACTACAAAAGTCCTACTCCTATTAAAAATAATAACCACTCTGCCACATAACCATCTTTTCTTTTTTAAAAACAATGAATATGTCCTTGTAAAGTATGTATACATCCTCATACATTCCCTAAATTAAGCATATGCCTGTTTTATAGGTAAACGAAATCGGTTATGGCAGGATTTGAACTCACGACCACTGCATTACTAATCCAGCGCGCTAAACACTCTATCATCACCATTTAATTTCATTTCAATTTTAAAATGTTTGTGTTCTTTTTAAGTAACACTCAGTCATTATATCCTCATTCTAACTCCTGTCGTATATTGTTATATTGAATAATCTTCTTCACAATTTTATTTCCAAGGCATTTCGTTGGGTGAATGCAGAATAACTGCATTTTACTAAAATGTTCAGGAGAGTCATTTAAAGTTTTCATTTTATCACTTCTAAATAACTTTTACAATTTTTGTAATAAAACTTGTACACCAAGTATAAAAGTGTGATTACTTCTTAATTCAGCATTAAAAATAGAACAGCAGATATTAAAATTTGAAGAAAATCTGAATTTTCTGGATTTACATTATATTATGTCTTACTATAGCACAAAAAATATGTGTGCAGTACTATTATAAGTTACATGTTGTAACTTAACATCCTTCTGCAACAAAATTTCTTGTAATTCTGAACAACAGAATGTCACTTGAACTACTGTTATTTTATTCTTGGACTATATTAAAACCTCTTTCTACATCTAGGACTTGTTTTTGGAGGAAGAGGGGGACTGAAATAGGACTTTGGCAGTTCCAAAATTGGTTCAAATTGGTTATGATGCTATTATGTGTCATAGACAACTAGATATTTTTATGCAGAACAGTGTTAAGTAACATTGTAGCACTTATAATAGTACTGCACGAAAATTAAATGTATATTTTACTTAAAATACTTCTGCACAATTAGGAATTATGAAAAATGTATTTGGAATACACTTATAATATTTCTGCACAGCGTAAATTTTACGTTTGCGAACATATTTGCATCAAAAAGTGATTTTGGTTAAAAATGCAACTTATAATAGTTCTGCATCCACCCAACGATTTATTCTACACATTTTAAAGTGTAAAATTATTTAAGGATTATCTCGATGGCATGTTTTGGACCACTGTGAAAATTTTTTTTTCCTCTTTTATTAATTTATTTTACACAAAACATAATTAAAATAAAGGGTATGTAAAGAAATTAAATATAACTAAATCTTATACATATAAAGAACAATTTTTTGACTCTCTTCAATGTCTTGTTTCTTCATTTCATTTTGCTTCCGTCTTCATAGTCAACAGTCCACTTCATTGGTAATAGAGTTCCAAGTTCATTCCGTCGTGAATTTCATCTGATTTAAAATGATTAAGGAATAACATTAACAAAACTATTGGATAACTTAATAATAATTGTATCGTCCGCAGATCCATATGGACTATACTGTGGCCAGTCTATGAATGTATTTCGGGTAAGATAGTCTATTTTCTTCATGGACAGATATCGACAACCAAAGGATTATTAAAGAATATTCTATTTTCGATATTATCATTTAATCTATGTACCTGTATACCTACATACACACTGCATGCCATATTAGGTAGAACAGCAGGTAGGTAAAAGAGGATATTAAATTGCAAATAGGTATAGTTGTCGCCAAATAACTTGAACTTAAAGCCGAAAAGGGGGTGATTGCACATAAACCAATGAAGCAAAGACATAAATTTGCGTTCTGCGTAAACGGAAGCTCGTTCAAGATGTTTGGCGAATATTATACTTATTTATTTATTTTATAATATAACAGCAAACAATAAAAATTTATACAAAGATAATTTTTATATTGCCAATTATAGTATTCTAAAATATATTACATACATATTTGGTAACAATTTTGAAAACAGGATGGGAAAGGATAGTGGTAGGGAGGGGAGAGGGGGGAAGCATCCACCATTATTAACTCATATGATTTATATACCACGTGTCTCAATGTATGAATAATAATAAATTAAAATTAAGTTAAAGGGGCACAATTAAAAAGTTAAAGATGTGCACATCAAAATGGAGCACAGACTAAATATCCGACAAAATCACATTTTTTTAAAATATATATAAACTCGAAGCAAACATATCCAATTCCGGATCACCCGAACAATTTCTATAGTACCCAGTACAAGCTCTATTAATATATGAGTTTAGCATATAGTTAGTTCTAGAAGATTCTATGTAAAAGAGAGACAGGTTTCTATTTCTTCTAAGTGGACAGTGAAAACAGAGTGAGCTTAGAAGGGGTGTACTGTCGATCAGACCGTTAATAATTTTGTATAGAAAACAAAAATCTTGGATTGATCTGCGTGTCTCCAGTAGTTTTGTGTTGTTTTAGAGCTTGAAGATAGTTAGAGAAATTTAATCTATTACGAAAATTTAATTGCATAATATACTTTTTTGAAGATTTTCTATTGCTTCTTTTTTTTTAACGAAAAATAGTTATAATAGCTACATACATAGTCATAATTGTTAAAACAAATTATTATTGTCACCATTGCTATGCATGTACAGGTAACAAATTAGGGGATTACCAAATGAATCTCGACACAAAACTGTAGATAATGCATTTTATGACTTAAGACTAAATGATGTATGCCTATTATTCAGGGAATTCCAAAATCGACTTAATTAGAAATCACCCTTTATATTCTTTATAAAGTATATTGCTGTAATGTATGCAGGAATGAAAAGGTTGGGAATGAGTGACAGTTTGGGAAAGTGTGAATGACGCACGAGAGAGATTGGAATGAAGGCATAGCAAAGGCGGGTTTATCGAGTGAATGGCTGTCAAGCAGAATGTGTGAGTCGCGATTATTTTTCATAAGATAATAAATGTAATATATAATAATTGTACAAAAACCAAATAAAGTGTTTCATAGAAGAAACGAAGAAGTAAAGATACCACAATTACAAGTGAAGATCAGGTAGACCGCTGACAACATGGAACTCCACCATCAGATGAGAGTTGTGGGAGGTAGACTTGCAAGAAGGAGACGTACATGAGAGAAAGACTCAGCGAATGAGGACGAGGATGGTCGACCCAACATAACTACGAGGATGGGAATAAATGACCAGGGTGAGGAATTAGAAGACCCTCCGTATTCCTTTGTTTTACACAACTTCTTATGATTGAAACATCTAACAGTGAAAGTTTATTTACTAAACACAATACCTCATTTACCACCTCGGCCTGCAAATAGTCAGGTATGTCTGAACAATAAAGTGGAACAAAATTAACGGGTTGACAATCTCCGATAAATGTTTCGTAGATGGTGAGGCGCAAGGAAGTAAGTAGAGGTGAAGCGGGGTTCAAAGCCATTCATAGGCTGGTCTCACTACAGTCTCTTACAGTTTCAGAATACAACACACGTTTTATCTTCAAACAAGATCCACGTTATCATTTAACATTTTGTCAACACTGCGTGTGAAACAAAATTAACCTAAGTTTTATTTATTCGTTTCATTAGCCTCTATGATAGCGAGTTTTGGTATGATGTACATACCTATTCGGAGTGAGTTATTTTAAATATAAAAAATTAAAATAAAAAGTATTACGTTTGGCGACTCTCGACACAATAATCGTGTAAAAAAAAATTAAAACTTGAAAAATCGTATGATTATTTCAGGTGTCTTCAACTATTGGTTGCGTTGATTTATCCATTTCTGACGTTTACTTATGAATAAAGTCTGTATGACCACAGCCATACCGGTACGGCCATACTAACTTAGAGGTTAAATATTTACAATATGCATAATCAAATTAAACATTTTATCACAATAATTATATAAATACAATATAAGTCCTTACTGAAAGCTCATTAAGCTTGAGTAGAGAGAAGTTGTGTACGGTTTACACGAGAAATATATTTGCTATTTCATTGCTATTTTCTTCTCTCGTCGAACTTCGTGAGAATTTTTTTTCGCCATGGAAGGGGACGATTTGCATATATACCAACCAAGCAAAAATACACAAATTTATGATCTACACACCCACGTGACTTACTCAAGTTGATATATGATAGCTATACATAATAACACTTAAGGAATTACATACAACATTTCCATGTTATCAAATCAACCAACATTACAATACAAAAAAACATATAGGTACATAAAAATGAGCCACAAACACACGAAAATAAAGTATGAAAGTATGGGATAAAGAATAAAAATCCTCAGAGAATGTAATGTAATTTGAGTATTGGGGAAAGTGTTTCAGAGTTGTTTTGAGTTTCTTTTTAAATTCATCATAATTTGTCTAAAAATAACCACAAGATATATAAAAAAATAATGTAATTACGGAGCTATGTAAACCCCTTATTAAAAAAAACATTCATAATATACTAATTCATATTTAAAAGGATACAGTCTGCCAATTTGATGTGGTCCTTGAAAACTGTGTACCATTTTTTCAAAACAATTTTATCATATCTGGTTCCAGTTTGAGCGGCTATTAACTTTTTCAAATCGCCAACAGTATCGTCGGGGTTGCATTTCACTCGAACTTTCTTTCCTAGTCGGTCGTTACACGTTATTTCCAACATTATTTGTTGTTTGTTTACAACTGAAATTAAGGTTAATATTTAAAAATCTACCGTTTCAACGATACATTAATAGAAACACTTTACTGTTAAATAATTAAAACTCCGTACCATTCAGTGCAAATAATTAACGGTGAATATTCGAATCACGAATCGAAATAAAATTACAATAAATTAAAATTAACTCACAAACATCGGCGAAGTTTTGAGAACGTTTGACAGTTTGAGTTCTGTCAGCTTTCACTGGCCGCCATATTTACTTTGCAGTTTCCTGCCAACAGCAAGACTTATTTTAATTTTAAATTCTATTTATACACACAAAGTGCTCAAATTAAATTATTTAAAACAATTAATTATTTAAGGTATTTTGAAATATGAAATTATTTTTTATGACTCAACAGGTAAATTGAATTGATAAATTTGGCAGTTCAGTTGTCCGGAAATTGTGAACCGAAATCCACATCATTCGCGAGTGAAATATTTGTTCGGGGTGTCTTTAGTCCAAAATGCAAATACCATCGGAATATGTTTCAAAAGCAGAAGACGTAGCTGATCAGGTAAATTAAAAAAATAATCCCAATAATAAACAACATATATCCGATCCTCCCGCCGTTACAGCGATTTTTTCTTACATAAATTTCACTTTTACCGCTGTCACGTCATCCGACAACTTCTATTTTCATTAATTAATTTGTTTTTACTTTCGTTACTATTTATTTTGACGGGTTTAAAAATAAACAGCATTTTCTTTCTAATGTCTGGGTGTTGACGTTTGTATTTCCCTCGTTTCTTTAATAGTTTGTGCGTTCATAGTGCCAGATCTGTCAGTGCCAAAAGATTTGTCGTTTATAACCTACTTTCGGCTTGTACACTTTCGATTACTACATATGTTAGTCTTTAATTCCACAGTTGTTTTAAATCAAACAATTCCCTTTTGTCCTACGAATGCCTCATGTTGAAATAAGTGTGCAAATAATCTTTTATTTATGATGATTTGAACGTAAATTGTATGACAGATGATTTCGCTTTATGATGTTCGATAGAAAAATTATTTAAAGCCGTTTTCCTTGAACACGCATGTAATTTAGCACATTTTTTGTGGCCATCGATTCTTTATGTTGATTTAATTAATTTTGGTCCTTAATTCTTGCATAAATTACACATTGGTTGACCTATGACATTTCATTTTGTAAGCTATTGGATATGAATCAGATAATGTATTAGTTTCCGATAGGGGTGTATTGTAATATTAGTTGAGTCCTTATCTCTTCTGGGGAGGCTTTAATTGATTATATAGGTACTTGTAATATTTTTTAATAAAAGGTCATATTTTTATTTTGGTGTGATTTCATATGACAAGTTTGTTATTATAATTCAGTATTTATTGCATACATATTCATCTGATTCGATTTATGACAATGTATTAATATTTATTGTAACTACTGTAAGGTCTACTGTAATTCATTTAAATGTTTCAGCTAACTTTTATGAAATACGTTCTATTACGTCAGCGTTTACAAATACAAAATAATTTTCATAAAACACTACAATGTTTTCTCTTTGCGTATTGTAAATAGCTTTAGTATAAATTTTCTTTAAAATGTTCTGTATTTGAATTTATCTTTATTTGTTGTATAAAACAACTGCGTTTGACATTATGTGTTTGGCATTGGCAGTACGAAAGTAAAAAATCTATGGTTTGGCGTGAAATATTCTTTTATTTTGCCATGCCTTTGCACGTGTAGATAGTAAAAATATATTGGTTCAATTGTGCACTCCATTAATACATATAAATTTTGCACAACTCTACTACACGTTCAATGGGGTGGTGTGGTTCAACCAACTTGAAACAGTTTTAAGACTGGCAAATGAATAGACTATTAATAGACAAATGACTGATTTAAAAAAAAAAAAGAAAGAAAATATATATGTCCTTGTAACCATAGATTTTTATTATAATATACTAGAAGTCGTAGTTAGCAAATTTTGTATGAATCGAAGTGAGTCATTTTTCCGGGGGATTTTTGACGTTTTGGTTCCAGACCACATCGTTTTTCTATAGAGAATAACGACTAATGTGAATTGTTTTCGGATTTATTTGTCATGCGTATTTAAAAACATTTTAATTATTTAAGGTTTATAGAACAGTTATCTAGGATTTGTTGAAATGTAAGGAAAACTGAAATATGTTGCCAACCATAATGTCAAACTCTCGATATTTCATGACTCACTTTTTGCACAGAGTACTACATCTAGTATATTATAATAAAAATCTATGGTTGTAACAAGTAGATACATACTTACTTATTTTACTTTGCGTATGGCATCGGCATTTGCTTGGCTCAAAGTCGAAACTCTGCTGTCAATAGCCAGTCGACCGCCGTTAGGTAGCCAGTAGGTACATATATATCTTCATACATTCCCTAAATTAAGTATAAATGCTTGTGCTATAGGTGAACGAAATCGGTTGTGGCAGGATTTGAACTCGCGACCACTGGATTACAAACCCACCGCACTGCCACCACCCATCTAATGAATCTATTTGTAAATTATATTCATTTAATTTTGTATATTTAATGATTGGCTACAACTCTACGTATTGGTTGCCTGAGAAGCAATGCAAAATAAAATATACTGATGTCAGCAACGTAGAAAGGAAGGAGGGGACTAAAAGATACACAAAGAAAATTGTTTAAGAATTATTTGACAAACATAGTTTCTTATTAAGTTGTTAATTCAAGTATTTGTACAGACTGAGATGACATCATCACTTAACTTATTCCGTAATCTTTTTGATTGTGCTTGAAAAGGATATTTGAAAACTTAAAAATAGATTAAAAAACATAGGAATTTTGGTGATTATTATTATTAGTTAGGAGTGGGACTCTACGCCCCTGCACTGCGAGGATAGCCTAGTCTTCACACCATTTTTTTAAACATAACCTACAAAAGTTTGGTAAAAATACCAATTTAGTCATTTATTTTAATATTTTAGTTACTTTTTTTAATATATAATGCAACTGGCTCACGCCAGTCGCAATTATAACTACAAACAAACCTAACCAACCTATTTTTACCAAACTTTCGTAGGTTGGGTTTACAAAAATGGTGTGAAGACTAGGTTATCCGCACTGCGACCATGTTTGATCTATCGTGCACCTCCCTTTAGGCCTGTCATTTCAATAGCAGTTCGGTTTCTTGGATAAAGGTCCCATATTTTGCAAATTGATATGCCTCCCACGTCCTTGGGTCTTAGTATAAAGGCTCCCAGGTATCTATGTCTGGATTCCATTAGTGCTGGACGCTCACAGATCACATGTGAGGCTGTTTCTTCCTCTTGTTGACATATCCTACAGTTTGGTTCATCAGCGATCCCCATCATGTAATGGTGATTGATGGTTATTAATATTGTTGTAGAGTAGTGAAAATTATGTGAATGTTGCACTTGCGTTTTTATTATGTAACTAACTTAAATGCCCTGCCGTTGACAAATGTAAATATGAAGGAATAGGCAATGGTTTTTATAATATTGTCATTGTAATGAAGTACGTATGTATACAAAATTTCAGTAAGTTGGGAAGTGGTTTAAAATTTGATAGATTATAAGCATTGTAAATAATTTAGTATTGGACTACACACTCCTTTGTGTTTTAGTGTACACAAAATTTCTGCAAGATTAGACTAGCGGAGTGGTTTGAAATTTGACTGGTTCACATTCCATAATCGGTACCACTATTCTTACGACTGAAATTGGCGGGAAAAGTATTCCTATGACAGATTTTAGGTCATTTATAACCATAGAAAGCGCAGATAAATCAAGTTACAAAAATATTTACCTTTGTCATTTTTTCAATGGTCATAAATGCATCATGGAAACCAACTTGAAGAAAAAATAAATAATATTGGCATCTTATTACATTTACTTAATTTTATAAATCATTTTTTCATCGAGATCTACTATTAAAACAAAGTATAAACAAAGGTAAATATTTTTATAACTTGATTTATCTGCGCTTTCTATGGGTATAGAAAGAATGATAAGAATTTATCTATGGTTGAGTCGTAAAAATATATCTGGCCTTCCTTAATTGTGGCTTATATTTCCGGCCGGCCTCACAAAAGATAGGCTGATGTTATTGTATTATCAAATATCGTAAAAAAAATTTTTAAAAAAAAAAAAAATATCTTTGACTCCCGACAGGGAAAAAAAAATCCAATGTTTGCGCATATGCAATAATAAAAATATTCGATTACTTACACATTGGTACAAGTAGGTAAATAAGACAAAAATGACCTTATAAGTCTGGCGCAATTCAGGGGTGACTTCTATGCGAAAAATGCATTGTCACCTCAGATATAAGAATTGTAGCTTTCATTATTTACAAAAAAACCAATTCTCTCAATAGATGGCGTTACAACAAAATAAATAAAAATAATTAGATTGTTGTTCATAATTTCACCCATAGATGGCTGTAGTAAAAATTCCTTATTTTCAAGCGAAAAGAATTTCAGTATTACAATATATAGAACTTTCAAAATTGAATTGATAGGGATCTCATTAAAAGGCATAATTGGTGAACGTTGCGCAAGCGCATAAAGTGATCACGTAAACCAGCCGATGACAGGTCGTAAGCCCTGTAGGTGCCTTGATTTCCCGGTTCTCCTACAATAAATATTCCAACTTCGTCTGTATTGAGATAATTAAAAATCTGTTAAAAAATACTAATTGATGTTATTGTCCCCATCGCTGGTAGTGGATGAGTAAGAAAAGACCAAAGAAAAGATGAGTGGGGAAAACTAAGTGACCTAAATCCAGCTGTGTTGCATTTGTTATTAAATGGGACTTTCACATTGAGATAGATTAGTATTTACTTGTCTGATATCACTGCAGAGTAGTATCTGATAAACTCTTGACACCACGTGCTCGTTGAGATAATACTTGAATAATAATTGTTAAGAATGTTTTTTAGTGAAAAATTTAACAAAAACTGCCCAGTCACCGTGACTGTTGACAAATGACAGCTGTTTTGACATTCATTTAGTGACTTTTTTAAATGCTGACTGTATCTAGGATCTATTAGCGTAATTGTCTGTCTTCGTAGCTCTGTTGGTTAGGTATCTGACTGCCGATCAAAAAGGTTCCAGGTTCGATTCCCGGTGGAGACACAGTTTTTAATTATGTTTTTAGTCTGAATCTTTGAGTCGATTAATATCGTAAGTCTCCAGAACTTGTGATTTGGTGTGTGTTAAATCAATATTTGACATAGTACAGCTGTTAGTTGCCCGAGAAGTAATATAAAATAAAATGGTTAACTATCAAATTGTTGAGTTTGCTAAACCGAATCTACATAAAAGTTGAGAAGAATTTTCTCTTTGTTATTTGAGTGCACAATGGAATGTTTATTTTCTTATTGTACATTGGGCTGCGTTCATATCAAACACTCGACGTTGAGTGTCAGATGTACCCAAAGTTGCAGATTATAGTGTTATTCTCACCAATCTCACTAAAAGCTTCCGAGCGGCGTTTCAATCTGATGGCAGCCTGTGGAGTTTTAAATGTCAAATGTCATTGATCATACATGTGTCATTTTAGGTTATATTTTCATCAAAAGACGAAATTAGGTTATATTGGGCAGTGGAGTAGACAGTGCTCTCTCTGACCTTTCATTGGAAACTATTGAATGGTATTTTTATTAAATTAACCTCTTTGTGAATGCAAACAAATAGAAGTCATTTTACAAGAGATAAAATAGAAGTCAACAGATACTATAACTGTCAGAGCGTTTTTCACCCAACAATTATACAGAGCATTTGGAGCGTACACTCGAGACAATTTTCGGTGTAGTGGGTCTTGTTTTGACCTTCCAGCGCATTTAAATGTACTCTTTTTGGTGTAGCCTTGACACGGTCAGGCTCGGAGGGGTGGGCTACGGTACGAGGTGAGGAAATGGTTCGATCCTAACGGTTCCATGACTGAGTACTGGGGGAAATTTTGCAAATCTACCAACAAAGTTTTAGTATCTCTTTGAATATCAACAGGTCCACAGCCTAATGGTTATTATTTACTGAGAATCGTAAAGGAATGGGAGGGGTGGAAAGATGATTTACTGAAATGCACCTCATTATATAATTTTGAATCAATTGAAACACATTTGGATGATAAATATGTATTGACTCAGGTGTTTTAAGTCGAGCGCTTGAAACAGCTGTTTTTGTGTCAATACACTTCTGACGTCCGTTAATCTCTCGTCGTTGTGGCACACGTGGCCGTCCACGCCTCTCCTGTCATTGATCACGTTGTGCCGGCCGCGGTGGAGTGTTGTTTTGTGTCTCGTGAAAGTCATACGTCGCCGATGATGCCGTACGATCTGGAAAATAGCTCCCAATCCAAGGGAAGAAACTGGGTAAATCGATTCATTTCAGCATATTTTCGTTTACGCAGTGGATGTTTTTAAAAATGTATTTAACATGAAGACAGTTTATATCGGATTCAAATTATTGGAACTTCAAGATTTATTAGTTTTTTTTTAACTCTCAGAACAAATTTGATCCCAAATGAAAAATCTATCACAAGCATTCACTTAAATTAATCACAAAAAAGATTTTTACTGTACAACATGTAGCTATAGGGTAATTTAAAAAACTGTTATATGAAATGCTAATAAGTTTTTAGCTTATGATTTTTGATACGCTTGATACACAGAGTCAAAGATTTCAGAAAATATAGAAATTTATAGGCCTACACAACTTTTATACTCAGAATTTTTAATTTTTGTCGTAGTCAGGGGTAATCAACATGTATTTATTTTATTTATTCTTATATCTCAAAAACCATAAAAGCTAGAAAGCTGAAAGTTTGTATAAATATATACAAATACAATAACTCAAACTTGTTTTTATGAAAAAGTTCCAGGGTTTCTCAAACTTTATTTATGAAGAAAATATATGTGTTTAGACGTCTATATTTCCAAATTTTTAAAAACTATCGAATCACTTCAACTAGATAATTTAATTTCTATAAAAAACATGTAGGTACTTCAGATGGGTCGATGGCAGAGCGGTTAGCGCGCTGGGCTAGTAACCCAGTGGTCGCGAGTTCGAATCCTGCCTCGACCGATTTCGTTCACCTAGAGCACAAGAATTTATGCTTAATTTCAGGAATGTAGGAAGATGTATATGTACTTGTTTAACAAGGACATATTAATTTTTTTCAAAAAAAAATTATAGGAACTCTCCATAGTTTGATACTTAATTTCCAAAAATACATACATACCATCAAGCTGTTTACATATTCTGGGTAGGAAAAAAGGACAGACCTCCACACTATCCTAACTCGACATACATGTTTTGTATATAAAATAAAATATTGTACAACTTGGATTTAAAGGTTTATTCTTTGGTATGTATTCTTCAACTTTACGTACTATCGCCTCCGACAGTTAGATCTCATGTGTTACATGCAACTAGTATATAAATATAAAATGTAATTTTTATTTTTGTACACTTAAAATATATCAATTGTTCCACTGCCCCCATTTGAAAAGCACTTTCATCATATTTACCTAATAAAAATCATTACCTTGCGTAACATTTGTATTTTATTTATATGCTTCTATTGTTTAAAAAGTTGTCAAAATCATCATAAAAATTACATAACATAATTTTATGTAATGTAAACGTGATTATGCGCACAATAAAATATTGTTATATTCTGTATAATATTACAATTGTTCAGTTTTACTTATGGGATAGTCAGAGAGAACTGAGCGCCACACATTCGGATACTACTATGTGCCCTGGGTAACCAGCGACAAGTGTCATCGTCTTAGTTGCGACCTGGCCTCCAAAAGAAGTCCTCGAGGTTCCGATCTGTCAGCGGCTCTATGACTCCAATTAACCATACCCAAAGGTCCCCCTGGAAGCAGTCCATCCATCTCGGCTTGGGTAACCCCGCTTCTGGTTGGCAGTTGCTCATTCATTCATCTGAGTTTTCTAATCCTAATTTCTTCTTCTTCTTCAGCCTGTTTTTATCCATTCTTGGACATAGGCCTCCCCCTTGATCATCCACAACTCCCTGCATCCATCTCCCTTCGGCACATTTCTTGATGTCATCAGACCACCTTGCCTGGGGTCTGCCGACACCTCTTCGGCTTGTTCTCAGTCGCCATTCTACGATCTTTTTGGTCCATCGTGGATCCTGGCATCTGGCAATATGCCCAGCCCAGCTCCACTTAAGGCCTGCGATCCTTTCTGCTACATCGGCTACTTTGGTTCTTTGTCTTATCATGACATTCTCCTAATCCTAATTAATCCCGTGATATCTACGTCATCATAAAGCTGGTACAGCTCATGTTTTTTAATTGTAAAAATATATATATTTTTTTTTAACATGGCTCATAAGGGGACACCAACCATTAGTATTTGGATCCGTTCTTCTCTTCTGAAGAAGCGTACTATGTAGCATTGAGGGAGGGTTTCCAATCTGCTCAAGAAAATATTCATTTGGATTTTAAAAAGACATGAATTGTAAGAAGGCAGAAACACAATACAGGAGATCGTTCCGCGGTAAATAATAAAAAGACATGAATTGTAAGAAGGCAGAAACACAATACAGGAGATCGTTCCGCGGTAAATAATAAAAAGACATGAATTGTAAGAAGGCAGAAACACAATACAGGAGATCGTTCCGCGGTAAATAATAAAAAGACATGAATTGTAAGAAGGCAGAAACACAATACAGGAGATCGTTCCGCGGTAAATAATAAAAAGACATGAATTGTAAGAAGGCAGAAACACAATACAGGAGATCGTTCCGCGGTAAATAATAAAAAGACATGAATTGTAAGAAGGCAGAAACACAATACAGGAGATCGTTCCGCGGTAAATAATAAAAAGACATGAATTGTAAGAAGGCAGAAACACAATACAGGAGATCGTTCCGCGGTAAATAATAAAAAGACATGAATTGTAAGAAGGCAGAAACACAATACAGGAGATCGTTCCGCGGTAAATAATAAAAAGACATGAATTGTAAGAAGGCAGAAACACAATACAGGAGATCGTTCCGCGGTAAATAATAAAAAGACATGAATTGTAAGAAGGCAGAAACACAATACAGGAGATCGTTCCGCGGTAAATAATAAAAAGACATGAATTGTAAGAAGGCAGAAACACAATACAGGAGATCGTTCCGCGGTAAATAATAAAAAGACATGAATTGTAAGAAGGCAGAAACACAATACAGGAGATCGTTCCGCGGTAAATAATAAAAAGACATGAATTGTAAGAAGGCAGAAACACAATACAGGAGATCGTTCCGCGGTAAATAATAAAAAGACATGAATTGTAAGAAGGCAGAAACACAATACAGGAGATCGTTCCGCGGTAAATAATAAAAAGACATGAATTGTAAGAAGGCAGAAACACAATACAGGAGATCGTTCCGCGGTAAATAATAAAAAGACATGAATTGTAAGAAGGCAGAAACACAATACAGGAGATCGTTCCGCGGTAAATAATAAAAAGACATGAATTGTAAGAAGGCAGAAACACAATACAGGAGATCGTTCCGCGGTAAATAATAAAAAGACATGAATTGTAAGAAGGCAGAAACACAATACAGGAGATCGTTCCGCGGTAAATAATAAAAAGACATGAATTGTAAGAAGGCAGAAACACAATACAGGAGATCGTTCCGCGGTAAATAATAAAAAGACATGAATTGTAAGAAGGCAGAAACACAATACAGGAGATCGTTCCGCGGTAAATAATAAAAAGACATGAATTGTAAGAAGGCAGAAACACAATACAGGAGATCGTTCCGCGGTAAATAATAAAAAGACATGAATTGTAAGAAGGCAGAAACACAATACAGGAGATCGTTCCGCGGTAAATAATAAAAAGACATGAATTGTAAGAAGGCAGAAACACAATACAGGAGATCGTTCCGCGGTAAATAATAAAAAGACATGAATTGTAAGAAGGCAGAAACACAATACAGGAGATCGTTCCGCGGTAAATAATAAAAAGACATGAATTGTAAGAAGGCAGAAACACAATACAGGAGATCGTTCCGCGGTAAATAATAAAAAGACATGAATTGTAAGAAGGCAGAAACACAATACAGGAGATCGTTCCGCGGTAAATAATAAAAAGACATGAATTGTAAGAAGGCAGAAACACAATACAGGAGATCGTTCCGCGGTAAATAATAAAAAGACATGAATTGTAAGAAGGCAGAAACACAATACAGGAGATCGTTCCGCGGTAAATAATAAAAAGACATGAATTGTAAGAAGGCAGAAACACAATACAGGAGATCGTTCCGCGGTAAATAATAAAAAGACATGAATTGTAAGAAGGCAGAAACACAATACAGGAGATCGTTCCGCGGTAAATAATAAAAAGACATGAATTGTAAGAAGGCAGAAACACAATACAGGAGATCGTTCCGCGGTAAATAATAAAAAGACATGAATTGTAAGAAGGCAGAAACACAATACAGGAGATCGTTCCGCGGTAAATAATAAAAAGACATGAATTGTAAGAAGGCAGAAACACAATACAGGAGATCGTTCCGCGGTAAATAATAAAAAAAACGATATTCTTTCTGCGTCCTTAAATTCCTTCAATTATTTGTCTGGTTTGATTTTATCTACATATATAATGAATATTCCATTTGTATATAAATACTTGTACCACATACTTATTTTTAATTATGTGGTTCAAGTATTATGCCGTATTGTGTTTGCGATGCTCTTTGTGTAACACATAAAAATATTTTTTTTGATTTGGGAACCATGTGATTCATATTAATTACACCAACATAGTTAACTAGTATCTTTCTATGGCTCTGAAATAAAAAAACTAAACTAAAAAAACTAAAAAGTAAACTGCTAGCCCTAGAACATGATTTCCTTGTTGGGCAGCAGTAATCTACTTATTGTTGTCATTATAAATATGGTGTGATTAAAGGTAAATAAATAAAAGTAAATAAAGTCATTATTGAAAAATTCTTTGTCAATGTTTATGAAATAAATACATGTAATTTAGATGGAGTGTCCTTGTGTCTTAATGATATGTAATTAATTCATAACTTGTACATATCTATATGATATCAAAACAACCAGTTTTATGTAATAACAGTGCATTATGAAATAATACTGCAGGCAAACTTGTGCACGAATGACTTATCTGGAGTACCTCAAGGTGTAGTTATTTCTCTCATACTGTTTTTCATATTCATTACTTCAATCACAAATGACGTGACATTCAATTGGATGAGTCAGTAGCAGAGCCGCTAGCGCACTCAAATACAGAGAACTTGGGTTTGAATCTCACCTAAATGATTTCATTCACCTATAGCACAAGCTTTTATGATCCGCTGCCCATCACAACAAGCTTTTATAGAGGCATATTTAGCTAAATATTAAGCAAACGATTTAGTAGATTTTTATTTGACTTTTTGTATGTTTTTATGGACGTTCCTCAACGTACATAATAACTTTTCATTAAAGACTTTTCGACGTTCCTCAACATCATGCTCTATAAAACACACTCTTTAAGCAAATAACTTCAAAATGTGTATAGCAGAGGCATCTATGGGCAATATTATAAAATATTTAAAAAACAACGCAGCTTTTACAGTTATGGACATAGTAGTAATACTTTTAAAATATCACGTGACCTTATCATTCATATTTTTTGCGATGTCATGAATATGTGAAAAAAACTCAAACCCTAGAGCACGACAATTCACTAACAGGGCACTCCCCCAATTTAAAAAAAAAAAAATTTGTTCTTCCGTGCAACGCTTGGCCATCTACAGCGCGTCTGATAATGCAGATTTTGTAGATTCCCGATTCCCAGGAAAACCCGGATCTTTTGTTTTTATTCCCGGGTACCGGGATCGTAAAAAAACTGGAAACTGAGAAAACCCTTCACATGATTAAATTAACCAAGCAAAAAACGTACATTTATCCTCTGCGCATCCATGTGATTTTTCTATATGTTGGCGATGGTTGTACTTACAGTCTTACTAATAAAAATCTACTGCACACCCGTTGACCAGTGTTTTAGTTACACACCGTGTAAAGCCCGCGCAGTGATTATTTTAAAATCTTACTAATAAACGCTGTATAATGACTGTGTAGTTACAACAAGCGTACAACAAAATATAATCCCACAACGTTGTAATTATGCACTCCCGCATGCACAGAGCCGCCATCCGCCGCAATGTTTTTCACATTCCAAAATAGGAATATGGAAAATATAACGACTAATTTCATCAGACGAATACCCAAGCAAACACCATTGTGGATATTATAAAAGAGCAAATTTTTTGACAAATTTTCGCTCCTAAAAAGCACAACTATCGATAATATAGTAATTTGTAGAGGTTTCATCATATTATTCCAAGATATAACAATATTAACACGCATATCAAAATCAAATTTGATTTGTGATGGATCAAATTTGTCTCAAAACACCGCTAAACTACCTAGAACAGGTGTGCAAGCGTTGTGTAAAATTTGTATGAGAGATACACATTCGTTGACCAACTGATCTGCTACACAGCGTTTATTGGTAACATTTTTGCTTACACGGGTGTTAAACGGTCGTGTAACTTTTACAACACGTTTATTAGTAATAAGACTGTTACTGTTTAATAATTTGTAAAAAAAAAAACAATTGAATACATTTTATTACATGTTTGTTTGTCGTCTTAAGGTGATCCGCAAGGGCAAGCATGTGCTTCCGACGGTGGCCCGCCTCTGCCTAATCAGCACCTTCCTGGAGGATGGCATCCGCATGTGGATTCAGTGGAACGAGCAGCGGGAGTACATGGACATGTCCTGGGGCTGCGGCAGGATCCTGGCCACCCTCTTTGTCCTCATCAACCTCCTCGGGCAGCTCGGTGGGTGTGTCATGGTGCTGGCCAGGTGGAGGGTGCACATCGCATGCGGGGTGCTGTTCTTCATCGTAGTCCTACAGGTAATTGTCCCCGCATTGATTTTTCAAAACCACGAGGATTCTCCTGTGATTTCTGTAAAGATTATCGTCGTGTAAAGCGAAACAAAACTGGACAAAAGCATGCTAAATCAATGATCCCAGGCTTCTCAGCTAAAAGATCTAAACAAATTCTTGCTCTAAACAGAGAAAATATAAGAATTCTCATCAGAACACTGACTGGACATTGTAGATTAAATAAACACCTATGCACAATGAACTTAGCAGACATGCATCTATGCAGATTCTGCCTAGACGAGCATGAAACTCCGCTACACCTGCTCAAGGACTGTGGACCACTGATGCAAACAAGAGCCAGAATACTTGGCTCTCACATGATGAAACACAAATCAGAGAAGCCAGCCCACTGAAGATCTTAAGATTCATTCGAGAGATCGGACTATGGGAAGACCTCTAGAAGCCAATCATTCACAATGAGCTACATATCAAGCTGACGTGAAGAAGCCGCTAGAAGGATTTAAAAGAAAAAAATCTAATCCTTGAATTAGAGCCGGCTTAGTGAACTGTAATTAAAAATGAAATACCTCCCATAGGTAGGGGTCCAGAATCAAGGCGAGGATCAGAAAGAAACGATTGACAAGCTTTAGAGATTATCATCTTTATTTTTTTCTTTCAGACGTTTGCCTACAGTATCCTGTGGGACGTCCAATTCTTGCTGCGAAACCTGGCGCTGATCGGGGCGCTGCTGTTGGTGCTGGCTGAGTCTCGAGTGGAGGGCCGCAGTCTGTTTGCTGGCGTGCCATCCCTCGGAGAGAACAAACCCAAGAATTACCTTCAGCTGACCGGGAGGATTCTCCTGGCCTTCATGTTCATCACACTCTTGAGATTTGAAATGTCCTTCCTGCAGGTAAAAATATACTTATATAAAAAACCAAGTGAATGATATAGTAAGTACTAGTGAAACCTGGCAGATGTCCTGCCTGTATTGTTAGATATTTTACTCCTCACTAACCCAAGGGGATATAGTTATGATTTTGCAATTTTTAAAGCTATTTTTTTATTACAGATTATCAACTAGTGTCATGCTGAGATTGTATTTTGATAGTTTCATCACAATGTATCTGTGCTGTGTGCTATGTATGGCATGTTTATTTTTCTTTATTTTTTATGGACTAAAAGTACTCATTTTATTCATTTCAAATCTTGTATATTTGTATATCTAATACTCATTTAGACCCCATTAGATTTTGAAGGATATCTGAATAGTGATTCTCATTTTTTTTACTGTCAAATATTTCAAAGTGACCCCAAGCTCAGGAAACTTAAAATTTGGAATTTTTATTTTCAAATTGGTAAAAAGGGCACATCACTTTCATAAAATGACATTGAAGAAATATCAAGTTTTGATAATAAAATATTTAAATAAAAAATTATTGAACAGACTCATTTCATAAAAATGTTGAAAATACTCGAATACCTTGTGGAGTGACTTGGTAGTGAGGAATAAAGCGTTGGCCACAACCCACTCGTTTTTTATTTTACTAACCTATTGGCAGCAGTTTTTGTTCTTTGATTCGACTAATATTTACAACATTTTTTCTTCTTCAAAGATATCAGGGATGCAGAAAATGAAATGGATTTTTAGGATTCTCTTTTATTACCTATGGGCATGTTTTTGCACATTTTAAACAAATAGACCCTAAACTGTATTTTTTGTGCGTCATTTTGTGTCAATTTTCAATTTATTGAAAAAAATTTCAATGAATTGAAAATTGGCGTGAATTGAAAATTTTGGGCAAATTTAGTGTGTTTTTTCTACCAAAAATAACAGCTATGCAGAAAATGGAAAGGATTTCTTAGGTTTTTTTTCTATAATCCCAGGACAGGTTTTTGTTTCCTTATTGAACTATTATTCAAGTCTCCTTTTCCTGCTTCGTTTCGCGTTACATTTCAATGAATTCTGAGTGAAGTTTAGGGTGTTTTTGAATCAAGGATAACAGGGACGCAGTAAGTGGTAAGGATTTCATTGGTTAGTTTTTTTTTAACAACCTAGTGTAGGTTTTTAATAACCTAGGCAGGCAGGAGAACCGGTAACTCAAGGCACCTACAGGACTGAAGACCTATCATCGGCTGGTTTATGTGATCACTTGATGCGCTTGCATAGCGTTCACCAATTATGCCTTCTTATTGAGTTTCCCTTGTCAATTAAATTTTGAAAGTTCTATGAAGGATATTCTGAAAGACGGAAATGTTTGAAGCGTGAACAACAGACGAAAATGTATGAGATGGAGCATGAAAGTGGAAGAGGCGAGGGACGCCTGCCAGGGTAGAAAAATGTGGCGTTTTCTCTGACTACCCCGCGAAGGACATGGTGTGATGGTATGTATGTAAATATGTACGTTTTTTTAAAGAATTAACATGTCCTTGCAGTAACAAGTACATATATTCATGCATTCCCTAAATTAAGCATAAATGCTTGTGCTATAGGTGAATGAAATTGGTTGTATCAGGATTCGAACTCGCGACCACTGGATTATAAACAGCGCGCTTACCGCTCTGCCACAACCCATCTAAATTTATTTTAATCTAATTTTATTCTCTTGATTTGTATTTTAATATGTGTAAAAGGCAGTTTATAAATAAATAAAAAATATTTATTTCAGATTGTCCAAGACATCTTGGGAAGCATACTGATGGTCCTAGTGACTGTCGGCTACAAGACGAAGCTGTCTGCCCTCATACTGGTGGCGATGCTGTCCTTACTGAACCTGTACCACAACGCGTGGTGGGCAGTGCCCAGCTACAAGCCCCTCAGGGATTTCCTCAAATACGATTTCTTCCAGGTAATCATAATGCCCGTTTAGGTTTTGATGAATCGGATGACTAGTGAGGATCGTTCATTACTCATAATCAATTCAATATCAGTGCTGCAAAAACTGCCGTCTTTGTAGGAAATGTATCTTTTAGTTTTCTATACTGTCGTGTTAAGTAAAAACACAGTAATAAAAATTACTTTGACTAAACGCATACACACCATCGAAATACCTATACACAAAACAAACTAAACATACAGAAGATGACACAGTATGAAACATTAAAACTAATACACAAAATAAAAATAGAAGACTCTGAACTAAGACTTGAGAAGAGAACGCAAATCCACAACTACAACACACATTACTTTGTAACTAAGAAAGCTGTAAAAAAATTGTACACGGAAGAATAAAGTGACTGTGGATTCTGTGACTACAATAATTTGCCAGAATAGCTAAAAATATGAATGAAAATGCATTCCAACGGGAATTGAAAACCAGACTTTGTATCAAGAACTGATGGCCACATGCCTAAACAACGAGCGTCATCTATACATGCCCTCATGGCTATACACAATAGGCATGATGACTAATTTTGAAAAACTATCTCACGATGTTTTTACGCATTCACTGTTTTCAAATATATATACATTTCTACATAAAATAAAGGTTTAGTAGCAAAAATCGCCATTTTAAAATCAAATTTGACATTTACGCCAAAAAAAGCTTGTAGTATCATGGCGGCTGCCGACCCTGACGGTGACGTCATGGTATCGTAAACTGCATATCACTACTATATGTAATATATGTGTTCTAAGACGATTTGTGTATTTATAATCAATTCAAAAGTGCATAAGTGTTGTGCGGTCCCTAAATGTACAAACACGACGAAAAAAACACCTACTGAGCTATTTGTTTTCGTCCCACGCGAAAAAAAAGAGAAATAAGTGATTAAATTTCGCACGGCGAGACACAAGTGAATTTTATTAAGTACGCGTTTACAATGAAGTACAGTATTTGTTCCCCCACTTTTAGCTCTCAATAATATAATATTTACCATTATTTAGGCAATAAGCATATAAAGAACTTCATTAATGTCCAAACGTCAAAATAGGCCATCATAAGTTTCCCGCGTATGTTTTTAGCTTATGAACACATAATGTAGAGAGAAGAAGCAGCATATTTTATCGATTTTCGAGATGTAAGTTGTATTTAAATTACAGATAAATAAAGTACTTATATGTACTTATTATTAAGTTTTTACGTTTCGAAATTCTGATGAACAAAAGTCTTTGTTCGACGCAAAGAAATATCCGACCATCAAAAGTTCCATTCTAGTTAAGAGTAGTTAAGACAGGCAGAAAAATAACTACTATGGCTGCTATTGCTAAAAATAACGATAGCAGATAAATATAGCTTGTTATGAACACAATACAAATAACGAGCGCTATGTAATAATTCGTATGCTGCTAAAATTGTAACGATGTTTTAAAACGCATGCTTCGCGTAATCGCCGTCGTTTCGCAAATCGCTTCATTGCATGAAAAAAATATAGCTTGCTAGTTTAGTTTGGCAGTGACCAGCATCATAACATGTCGAACGTTCGTCAGCTCACCATCGCGTGACAAAATTGTAGAATACTAAAACTAAATTAGTTTACCATACGTTGCGAGCGTTCATTATTTATTTATTTATTCAATAAAAACTAAGTTACATATAAAATACAATTAACATAGGCCCGATATTACAACGGCCCTCAACTCATTGAGTTTGCCAAACTCAAGATTAATGTTAAGGGGAGATTGAATCCATTTCCGTATTACAGTGCAATATGACATGTCAGTTACTAAATCTTCAATTATAGACATATTTCACTTTTTCTGTGGTTATTATCTGTCAAATTTAAATAACCTCAAATAATACGAAATACAAAACGGGACGCTACGACTTTAAATACCATTGTTTTATTATCCAACATGGTAAATTTAATTTTTTTCACCAAAATAATGCTTTTAAATGCCCGTGTTCGTTTCAATACGGCTGTCAGTTTGTTTTGTTGTGTGGCGCCACCTTCGATACAACACTGAAACTACACACGTTGCCTAACGCCTCTAGTGATAGAAACTGAAACTACACGAGTTGCCTAGCAAATGACAGTTGACTCACAGTTAAGTACTTAATCTGCCAGAAACGTTGAGTTAAATATTTGTCGTTTTAGTGACGTATTTGAGGGAAGATTAGGTCTAAACGGACACTGTAATACGCTATATTTTTGTAAAACTTGAGTTTAGCTCTTAAACTGACACTGTAATACCGGCCCACAGTGTCCCCCGATAGGTAGGCGAGTATCTAGGTAAATTGAAACTATTTGCTTTGATGAATACTTGTTCCATTTATATTTAATTTGTTTTAGTTTTAAGTATCTAATTAAAATATTAATATATCGATAACACCAAAATAAACATAGTCCAGACCGACAATTAATGCGTATATTGTATTGAAGACTATCAGAAGAATTGACGCGACCATACTATGACGTCGTGCGCTCTGATTGTTTTTTCTCATAAAATGGCGGACTAACACATTTTGTATTTTTATATTTATAATATTATTATTATTCACTCCTATAAATTAAAAAAAAACATTTTTTAAATCT
Organism: Molanna angustata; assembly: GCA_963576475.1. Taxonomy (NCBI): domain Eukaryota; kingdom Metazoa; phylum Arthropoda; class Insecta; order Trichoptera; family Molannidae; genus Molanna; species Molanna angustata. The sequence continues at coordinate 6,324,490 of OY754989.1, forward strand.
TTATAACCTATTTTATTTTTTAAAATCATAATTTCAATGATTTTTTTCTTACAGTCATCACACCTATTACATATTTTAATATATTAATCATAATATGTATATGAATCATAACAGTTATCCCATATGTATATTAGATTCATCATAATACATTGTGTATTTCCATTTCAACCTCATGTAACACTGTACAACTCCCACAAACAATATAATTACATCATTTTATTTTATAATCAAGCAATGAAAGCCACCAAGTTATTTATTTCTGAAACGTTAAATATTCTCCACCACGTTACAATACTCGGTGCGTGTTATAACAGATGCGTCAACGATTCAATAGAGCGGATAGCGATATTATTTGGTTTATTGTCCCAAATAAACCAAATAAATCAATAAATAAAAATAGCATGTTAAAAATAAGCAGCATATTCCATATAGCTTGTTATGAAAAAAATAGCCATTTCGAACAACACAACAGTTGACAGTAACAAACACAATTGACAGTGACAATATGGTGACGTCATGCGCTCTGATTGGTGTTTCACATAAAATGGCGGACAAACATATTTTGTATTTTTATTTTAATAATATTAATATTATTCGCTCTTTTAAAATGAAAATAAATATATTTTTTCAAATCTTTATAACATATTTTATCTAATAAAATCATAATTTCAATGATTTTTTCTTACTGTCATCACGCCTATTGTGAACCTTCATATCTCAGTAAATTCATACTTGATTGAGACGAAAATCGGATGAATATTACTCCCATATATTTGACTTCAAGACATCTATCGGTGAATCAACAAAACAATTGTTAAATTATTTAAAAAATTAAGAACTCTAATCATTGTGATTCCTCGATCATCACTGGCCAAATTTACACTCTCCCGCGCTTTGTAAGTATCTAATACACATGCGCCAGGAAAGAGGGATTCTGCGCCAGTTCATTTTGTTGTTTCGCGCTGAAAATTCTGCTTTGAATATGATCCTTACCAATACACAATGGGCGCATATTCCTTATCTACATCAAATGCCGGAAGGATCTCGTGACATATTGATGCCGCCATGTACTTTTTTATATGGAGATAATTACAATAACATTATATATCTGACTTACGATATCTCTTTAAAAGCTAGTGTCAATACAGGCCTAGCGGAAGGAGCACATCTGACTACTGTATGGACGCTAGCCTTGAATCATACATTCTCGTCTGATATCCTCATTTCTTATTTTATCATAATCATTTTTTTAGATAGCACATTGAGAACGATCTGACAATGCAGAAATAAAAATTAATTATTAAGTGAAAAGGTGTATAATTAATGACGAAATAGAGAATTTTGAAAATCCTGTTCTCTACCCTTTGTTCAACTCCCATCTTTTGTATTTTTATAATTATTTTTTTTCTTTCAGACGTTATCTGTGATTGGCGGTCTTCTGATGATCGTGTCATTGGGTCCCGGCGGTGTGTCTATGGACGAGCACAAGAAGAAATGGTAGTGATTCCCTCGCACCCTCCCAAACCCCATCCCCAACTCAATATATTATTATGACTTAACTATATTGTAATATTTTTATTGTATTTATGTAAGAATTATTGTTGTAATAAAGATGTTATCGTATTCCGGACGTTTTGAGGACGTCCCCAATCAGAAGAATGGAAAGCGCACTACGGACAACGCACGCCACTCTGTGAATCGCATCGAAGAGAACGAAAAAAACCAAATGTCATTGTCGTATTTAATTAAGGGCCCGATTACAATAGCATTATTAAAGGACAGTTAAATAGAAATCATTGATTATTATTTAATCATGTTATTGTAATATTAGGCTTTAATCTGTGATTTTTCCGATTCTGTTTATATTAAATTATGTCAGTCTTTCTGGCACAGTTATTCAGATATTTAAGCCAAATGTCCCCTGTCGAATTCCCGGTGGAGACGCAGTATTTCACTATGTTTGAATTTGTGAGATAACACTCAAAATTCTCTAGAATATGTAGACTTATTATATCATTATTTTACATCATAGTATACCTCGCCCGGCGAAAGATTGTGGCTGACATAACCTGGGCATAAACCAATTTTAGTGCAGAAAAATACTCTAATTTTTACTAACCAATAAAATTAGTTGGCTTTCGACGTTGTGCAGCGAATTACGTGTCACTTTATCCCGACCTTTGCATCCATAGATTTTTAACAACGCTTTATAAAACTGGCAACCGCAATCTCTTGTTTGTCAAGTCCTACGTGTTTATTTATTATTGAATATACATAAATAAGTACATGTTAGTTGCCCAAGAGACGAAAGAATCCTATTTTTATCGTCTGACCGCTGTAGTGGTGAATCGTTCTGTGAATTCTGCCACGGCATCCCGGGTTCCGTTTCCAGTGAAATAGAAAATTATTGCAAGCTGAGTTTGATTTATTATTATTATTAATTTATCGATTCAATAAATTTATTTATTTTTAGAAAAGAAAAAAAAACATATGTTTGAAAAAAAAATCGAGTTATAAAAATTATATCATTGATATTTTTAAATAATCATTATTCCCAGCTGTGACGATATTTATTATAAAAAACATTTCACTTGTAATCGTTGGTTGGTCTAGAAACATTTGTCGGAATTAACTGCTGTTATACTCATGAAGTCAGCTTCAAACTTAAGCAATCTTTGAGGTTAATATTAATTGAATAATAATATTAATTTATACAGACATTAACTTAACTAATTTTTATGATTAAATGTGGATTAATATTTATTAGATTATGGGCCGGTATTACAGTCTCAGTTTAAGAGCTAAACTCAAGTTTTACAAAAATATAGTGTATTACAGTGTCCGTTTAGGCCTAATATTCCCTCAAATACGTCACTAAAACGACAAATATTTAACTCAACGTTTCTGGCGGATTAAGTACTTAACGGTGAGTCAACTGTCATTTCTCGACTCGTTGCTAGGCAACGCGTGTAGTTTCAGTGTTCTATCACTAGAGGCGTTAGTTGTATCGACGGTGGCGCCACACAACAAAACAAACTGACAGCCATATTGAAACGAACATGGGCATTTAAAAGCATTATTTTGGTGAAAAAAATTAAATTTACCATGTTGGATAATAAAACAATAGTATTTCAAGTCGTAGCGTCCCGTTTTGCAGTTGGTATTATTTGAGGTTATTTAAAATTTGACAGATAATAACCACAGAAAAAGTAAAATATGTCTATTATTGAAGATTTAGTAACTGACATGTCATATTGCACTGTAATATGGAAATGGATTCAATCTCCCCTTAAGATTAATCTTGAGTTTAGCAAACTCAATGAGTTGAAGGCCAACTGTAATATTGGCCCTATGATCGAGTACTGATTTATACGTTTTTAGGATTAATTCAGGATAAGAATGTGTTAAGAGTAGCCCCCCCCTGTAGATAAACCCACCAGTGTGCAGTTTATTTGTTTATATTGTATACAAAAAGACGAATAAATAAATAAAAAACGATTGTTTTGTTAGAAATTGTGCAAATGAGCGTTACCTCGATTGCTTCTATGGATAAAATATCTCGGTATATAAATATTATTATTACTGTTTCCCTATTTGGGGTAGGCAGAAACGACAGAGTGCCACACACTCTTCTCTCTTGGTTTTCGTTACAGTTTTGATGTGTCACAGAGTGGCCGTTGGTTTATTTTTGATGGTGGTGAAAAATTTTTAATGTTAATCATAGTAACAAATTTATTGACAATATTATACTAATCCTACATTAAGTCATTATTTTTTTCTATTTAAAATTTACTGATTTGTGTTCCGCGATAAATAGTATAAAAATGTTATCAAATATCTTTGTGGTACATTTTAACAAAACTTGACTATATTTTTAACTTTGTTTGCACCACGTGTCGATTGAATTTGCGACCGGTTTTGGAACTAACCGTTCCCTCCTCAGGCTGAATTTCACAAAGTTTAAAATGTAGTTAAGTATAAAAATGTGTATATATCTGTCTTTAGTCTGTAAAAACTCAATAAATTTGATATATTAAGTACGTCATTGGATAATGTCAAAGAAAATCATTTCTGTTTACATATTTAACTGTCAATTTTACCAAGGCTTCTCTTTTATTTGATTTGATTTGGGATGCATGTGATTCATATCAACTACACCAACGTTAACTAGTCTCTTTTCTATGGCTCTGAAATGAAAAATCGCATCAGAGATTGGATCGATGACAGGTATTATGGCGGACATTAGGACCTCTTTGATCTATTCTGTGTGAGCCCATATGATTGTTGAGGTAATGATTGTGAGCGCAGATTGTGTATCTATTTAACCTCCCTTGCAACAGAGCGTACGTGATACCCGCATTTCGATCGCTCCATTCTGCGCTAACCCGTATCACGTACGCGCATTGGAAAAAAATATGTTTTAAAATTATTTAATCAGTACGTGATACGCTATGGCGTAAATACATCATGATTCATCATAGCAGGTAGTTTGTCGAGGACACTCGAGGCGTACGGATGTGTCGTCAGCGTTTTGGGTCTGTTTCCTAGCAACCAGTAGTAAAGTCAGGGGCGCGTAATTTGTTAGAAAAAAAATATATTTATTTTTTACCTGCTCTTCGAAAATTTATTCTGTAGGTAGGGAGGTTAATGTGGAACGGAAACTATCACCTGATTCATAATTGCTTGTATTGACACTAAAAATTTAAACTGCTAGCCCTAGAACAGGATTTTTCAGTTGGGCAGCGTTAATCTACTTGTTGTTGCCATTGTATATAAGGTGTGATTAAAAATAAATAAATAAATAGTAGATTATAATAATTTATAGTATATTAAACACATTTGATATAAACATTTGAGCACAGTACCATCTCTTATTATTATAACTTGGGGTGGTCCTATGCACTGTGACTCTTGGAAACTCTTGCGCTCCGCCTACTTACTTACTGGGCTTCCTGTTTAAGTATCCCATCAAGTCTCAGGCCTTAATGAGGGTATTGTGTTGGGGCTTACCCAAGGACCTCATTCTTACTTGAGTCACAGCATCACACTTCACGACGAGATGGTGTTGCGTTTCCGTCCCATAATCTGTATGTGCCGTCTTCTTCTAATTCTATTTCCCCCAGATGTTCCCCAAGTCCTGTCAGGGTTTTTAGAGGTTTTCTGCCGAGGCTCACACATGGTCTGAACCATTTTTGGTCATAGTTACCAAGCGGGTACTTAGTTTTGTATTTATATTAACTAGTGATTGTTCATAGTTCAATTTTCGACCGTAATTCATTGACCGTCTTACTTATAAATGTAAACTATCTATAGTACCTGGTAAAAGAGCGTATTTAATTAAAAATTTTACTTATAAACCGTGACTATCTTTATTACACCTTTATTACATAGACGTCAAGTTAGGACGGGTCAAGAGGTTGTTTAACGCTTGACTAACGCATCATACCAAATATTTCAAAATGGCGGATCTTTCACATATGATCCGATGCATATTTGAGATTGACAGAAAAATTTAATTCTTATAACGTTTTTCCTTGTTATTCTTCATCGCAATCGTGTTTAAATTGACTCAAAACGGCACAACTCGGTGTTTGTTTTCATTTTTCGACGTCAGTTATCCAAAGATTACATGCATTTATCTATTTTTTGACATCTGTGAAGTCAATGCTGCCATATGAAAAAAAATAAATGGGGGTGTTCCTAAACAATTTGGTGTATGTTTATAAGTATCTCACATCTTAGTATATGTTTATAAGTAAGATTTTTTAGTACCGATCTTTACTATTTTAATTGTGATTATCTAGTTGCGTGTTTAGTAAGCTTTTAATGAAATATAATAAGACTGTAATTTATTTGTGTTTGAAAAATTTTATTAACATTCGTCCATTTCTTTTAAATTATATCCATAACTCGAAAAAAAAAATCGTTATCTATAGTCGACTGTCGATAAAAACAATGGCAGGTTTTGGTGTGGTACTGCGCATGCTTCACTCAAGGTTTTGGTGTGGTACTGCGCATGCTTCACTCAAGGTTTTGGTGTGGTACTGCGCATGCTTCACTCAAGGTTTTGAGCTCTGAACGAGTGCATGATTGGTATTCAGTTTGATGTGCCTCGGTGAAGGCGGCCATTAGTCATTTACTCTATAAGAATGTGAAAATATGTTTTTATTTCTTATTTATAATGATTCTACCTCATGTTTATCGTACAGGTCCGGCATTACAGCGATCTCTTGACTTGTTCGGTCACGAAATCTGGGCTAAAAGTTCTTGGGAGATTTATTTGTTTGTTTATCTCAGTCGAACTCAATTATTTACGACATAAAATATAGTTGTAAACAAATATCTTGAAATTTTTCAACCGAGAGGGGACGACTTGCTCGGACACACGTAATCAAAATAACCAATCCGAATTTGTGGCGCACCCATGTGATTTTTCAAGATCTTTGTCAATAACTGTGATTGTAAGATGTTTAGCCTTAAAATATGGCATTTTAAACTAGTGGCCTCTGGTTAGGAAAGATGTAAAATAGTTTGAACGAAGAAAAGGCTTAACGGAATGGGATTCTCGGGGGTTGAACTTATCAAGGGATTCCTGTAATTTGGGCTATGGTTCTGTGTACAGTTGGAGAATACAATAGCGGCGATTGTAAGAAACGTATTAAAAATGCATCTATTTATTTTTTATGATAATATATTTATATAAAACATTATTGAATATTATTAGATATGAGAGTAAATGTCACAATGACGGCTGAAAAACTTGATTACTTTCATCAGTAACGTCTGGTTTGAATCTAGGCTGGATGTTTTGGTTTGTCTTTATATTAATAGATGGCCGAAGCATGTCTTTCGCGAATTTATAACATTTACAGGGATAGAGGGGCATTTCTATGTACTCTAAGGCCCGAATGCAGAGTCCAACCTAAATACTAACCTCGTTTTCATTGCACAGTCGCTCACTAAAGTTAAGAGATCACGTGGCTTCATAACTCAAGGATGCTACCAAGTTTTTGTATGAGAAATGCATTGCAGAGACATATCTAAATACTTAGGGCATGCGCGTTGACGTAAACTAACATTTGGGAACTGTCATAAAATAAGGTTGATCGCGAGGAACTTTGCAAGTGATTTAATAATGAAATATGAGATGTTTTCAATGGATGATTATTTTAGCTACTTTTTCAATTATGTTTTTGGGTATTACTCAGCGATCTATACGAGATGCCGAAAATTTGTTGAAATTTTAGAAGAAATGTGACAGAGCTGTTAGTGTAAACTTGGTTAAATGTGTCTGTGTTGTTATGACAACAAAACATATTAAATGTCAGAATAAACCGTTAGAAAACTGTCTCTTTTCTTCATACACAATAATCTGAAATGCTACGCCATCGACCTTAAGTTTGGCATAGTATTTAGTTAGCGATGTCTCTGCGAGGTAATAGCTAACTTATGAATACTAAATAGTTAGTATTTAGTTACCTAGGACTGTGCATTCAGCAGGGCTACTTATGAAGTTGATTACAGTAAAATTAAGATTAGCTTCAGACTTCAACAATCTTTGAAGTTAAATTGATTAAATAATACTATAAATTTACGCAACAATTCGTGACAGTTTCATACTAAACGTAAATATCAACAAATTTTCATGATTAAATGTAGAGAAAGATTAATATTGGATTATGATTGAGTACTGATTTATACATTTTTAAGATTAAGACAAGCTAAGAATGTATTAAGAATGTGTCATGAGTAGCCCCCCAGGTCTAATACACCAATGAACACTATCGCCATCTACTTATTTCTAACGCCTTCTATAGAAAAATTGGTTCTTTCCGATCGTTTTCCACGAATTTTCATTGTTTGTGTATATGTAACCATAAAGATATTAAAAATATATTTGACTGAAAACAATTGTCACAATTGTATTCTCTAACTGTTTGTTTGTTTGTTTGACTGCTTATTCTGCAGTTGAATTTGTGCAATTTTATTAATCTGTCAAATGAAAATGTAGGATTAGTAGAATAAGTGTTGGTCTCGGAGACATTGTAAATATAAGTATATTAGATAAAACCTTTATATGAAATTTTATATTTTTGTGAGACAAAGCAATTTAAATAGACGATAATGTGAATGATTCAATTTGTTATTATAAATGTGTTTTATTTTAATTATATTCCTTTTATAATCGTCGTCGAACCTAGGGATCGCAATTACTGGATCCAGCGCTGTCGAACCTAGGGATCGCAATTACTGGATCCAGCGCTGTCGAACCTAGGGATCGCAATTACTGGATCCAGCGCTGTCGAACCTAGGGATCGCAATTACTGGATCCAGCGCTGTCGAACCTAGGGATCGCAATTACTGGATCCAGCGCTGTCGAACCTAGGGATCGCAATTACTGGATCCAGCGCTGTCGAACCTAGGGATCGCAATTACTGGATCCAGCGCTGTCGAACCTAGGGATCGCAATTACTGGATCCAGTGCTGTCGAACCTAGGGATCGCAATTACTGGATCCAGCGCTGTCGAACCTAGGGATCGCAATTACTGGATCCAGCGCTGTCGAACCTAGGGATCGCAATTACTGGATCCAGCGCTGTCGAACCTAGGGATCGCAATTACTGGATCCAGCGCTGTCGAACCTAGGGATCGCAATTACTGGATCCAGCGCTGTCGAACCTAGGGATCGCAATTACTGGATCCAGCGCTGCCGAACCTCAATTGATTGACTTTTCAAATAATGACTACATTGTTTTGAAACGTGTTTTATTCAATATAAAATTCTAACAACTCTCACATAGAATGTTCATTTTTACTCTCCACTACCAACTATGGAATAGTGGAGAGTCATGATTTCACAATTTTTAAGCGTATTTTTTTTACATCAATTTCTCAATGGGTATCATGTAGAGAGTGTATACTTTGAGTTTCATCGTGATGTTTTTGTGTGTATGCCGTACACAAATTTGAAAATTTGTGTCCTCTGTACAGCCCAAACCAAATGACTGATGAACTTCATATTGATACCATATGTGTGAAGTACATAAACTTAGAGCTGATTAGTTTTCCATAGACAACAGTTAATTATTTCTCTATGATTTCATCTGTTAAAACTTTAAAAATGCTCTCACGACCTGGAAATTTGAGATATTTTCATTTTATTTGAATTATTTATGCAAAAAAAAAGAATTTTCACAAAACTGCATTCAGAGTTTGCCAACCTTAAATATCCTTTCAATAATTATGTTTCTATTAATCGATATTTTGTATGAAAAATATATAGGAGAATTTTTATGTTTAGCAATGTTTAGTTACATATTTGATTTCATATTGATATTAGAATGTAATATTAGCAGGGAAGCTTCATTGTGTAGTGGAGAGTTTAGTGTTGGCCACAACCCACTCGTTTTGTAAAGAAGTTATCACTAGGTAATACGAGTAGGTAGGTATCCAAGTAAGACATTTGAAGATTTACCAAAATGGAAAAAAAAAAACAAAAATATTATTGAATGTTTATTTTACATAATACAGCGTTAAGTACCTATAGCATTTCAAGATTATAGTGATAATATATCATAAATTTAATGTTAGGTTACAATCCGTGTGTTCAATCTGCTGGATCTTCTGTGCGGGCGTCCTGGGTTCGATCCCCAGCAGAGGAGAAATTAATATAAAATTATTTCTGACGCAAATCTCACTTCCCTAGGCTGGAAACACTGTTAACTTGGAGCAACATATTGTGGCCATTTTGACATTTCTTGAAGTCCAAAGGTCCCGGGTTCGATTCCCGGTGGAGGCACAGTTTTTAATTGTGTTTTCAGTCTGGATCTGTGAGACGATTAATATCGTAAGTCTCCATAATGTGGTAACTTGTTATTGGGTGCATGTTGAATAAATATTTGCATAGTACCTGTTAGTTGCCAAGAAGAAATATTAAATAAGTAAAATAAAAAAAAGTTCTTAATTATTAACAGTAAAGCGCTGGGGAAGAAACACGTACTTAGTAATAATGATAATAAAGTTATTTTTCCAGTCCGTGAGCAGTGGGTGTGCAATGACAAAAAAAAAAAAAAAATTTTTGTACAAAACCACATTCTTATATATAGAAAAGTTACAATTTTTTACACATTAACCTTTTAAGATGAGCGTCATATATAGATGCCCACTGGCCGCATGCCTCTATACATGCCCTCATGGCTATACACAATTGTGAACCTTCATATCTCAGTAAATTCATACTTGATTGAGACGAAAATTGGATGAATATTACTCCCATATATTTTACTTCAAGACATCTATCGGTGAATCAACAAAACAATAAAATTGTTAAATTATTTAAAAAATTAAGAACTCTAACCATGTAAATCATCTATAATCACCGGCCAAATTTACACTCTCCCGCACTTTGTAAGAATCTAATACACATGCGCGTAGGAAAGAGGGATACTGCGCCAGTTCATTTTGTTGTTTCGCGCTGAACATTCTGCTTTGAATTAGATCCTTACCAATACACAATGGGCGCATATTCCTTATCTACATCAAATGCCGGAAGGATCACGTGACATATTGATGCTGCCATGTACTTTTTTATATGGAGATAACTACAATAACATTATTCATCATTTATCTTATGTTTATGTTATGAAGTGTTCAATTTCTTTGAGTATATGTGATCTTTTGTTTATCTTTGATCTTTTTATGATATATCTACATCATTTATATTTTTTACCGTTATTATATTCGAAAGATTACATCAAAAGTTACCAAATATATAACATTATAATATTTTCATTTTAAGAATCAGCGAATTTTTCGTGGTGGTTAATATTAACTATTTTTGTCTTAATAATTTGCTATTTACCACTATTTTTAAGAGTAACTTCGTGATGTGTTTCGGAAGACCTGTCCTTCCATCAACTGACATGTTCAATCAATGGAAGGTCAGATCTAAAAATCTTACAATCTAAATCTAAAGGAACTATTTATGACGATGAATTTAGATGGGTGGTGGCAGAGTGGTTAGCTTGCTGGGTTTGTAATCCAGAGGTTGTGAGCTAGAATCCTGCCACAACCGATTTTATTAACCTATAGCACAATCATTTATGCTTGGTTAAGGGAATGTATAAGGATGTATGTGTACTTGTTTAACAAGAAAAAAAATATATACATATATTATACAAAAAAATTATACATAAAAAAAACACAAAGTAAAATGACAACAAAAGGAAAAATAACCATAACAAAGAAAAAATAACCATAACAAAGAAAAACTAACCATAACAAAGAAAGTATAACCATAACAATGAAAAAATAACCATAACAAAGAAAAAATAACCATAACAAAGAAAAAATAACCATAACAAAGAAAAATTTTCACATTATATAATCATTTTCTTGCCACTTTATCCCAGTTTATTCAGGGTCGGGCCTCCTTGTACGTATGCGCCAGGATCTTCTGTACTGGGTTGCCACAACGGATAACGGGACGTTGAGCGCTTTCTTTAACAATTAATCTTCATCTCTGCGCATCACTCATCATTTAATAAATTCATCATTGGTGGAAAAGATTAAAAAGGGGTTTAGGAAATTACCTTGCCTCAATATTTTTTGTTGTGTTAACTTTTCACCACATACACAGCGTTTGAAAGTTTTGATTTTCACTTCATCGAAGTTAATCAATTTAAACGGTGGTTTAAGGTGACAGTTGTTATAATGAGAGAAAAACTATATATGCAACAATACTTCTTCCCGTCTGCATATAGCCGGTAGGTAAGTCATTTTCAGGCCACGGCAAAATACGATAAGAAAGGATGTTATAAAAAGGTAATTCTGTGTGTGTGTGTGTGTGTGTACCCAACTTTGCCTAAACTGTTTGTAAATAGATAGAATCAAGAAAACAGCTTACTATGATCGTAGTTATTTTAAAGTAATCCCCTGAGATAGGTGGAGCTCAGACTATTGACACCTTCAGTAAGTAAATAACTAGTTGCAGCCTGTGACATATTCACAGAAGTTAAATAAATTCTACATTTATTGAAAAATGAATATCATTGTAACAGAAATAAAAAGACAATAATGTTTATACAATGCACTTTATATTTTCAACAATTTTTTTATTACAATAATAATGTAAATTATAATCTAATTTTTATACCGCTGTTTTATGGTAAAAAACCATTCCAAGGCGCTTTGCTTATTTGTTGTCTCTGCAATCAAAGTAGTCTTAAGCAATTTACTGATATCACACGGAATCAAAACCCTCATGATTACCCATATCATGGATATAATTATTTGAACTCCATAAGATAATTATATCATACTTTCTTAATTAACGAGTCCGGAACTCAGATTATGCCACTACAAATCATCCTGTCGGTGACAGCCTTATCAGGTCGTCCATGTGACAGCCTTCGTCCAGTTCTGGGCAGGACAGCAGATGGTCGTCATCCTGCACTGCCCCACAATTACAGAAGGTATCGTCTACCATCGAGAAACCCCACCCGTGCAGGTTGATCTTGCAGCCACTCACACCCACCCTCAGCCTGTTCAATGTCTTCCATATTGGGAATGGCAGGTAATGCGCCCTATTCACCTTCTTGCAGAGATTGGGTCATCCATCCACAACTCCTCTCGGCGTTGTTTCTGGGACGTCTGCAGATCGGCTGTGGACTTAAAAAGAGGACTTAAAAAGTTAACTTGTGGAGAAAGCTATTCCTCGACTTGAGGCGAGGGTTTGGTGTTTTGTGCTCATAGAGTGGGTGTCTTGGGTCATATATTTGTTTATGCCTCTCTGCATCTGCTGCCACTCTTATTCTGATGTCAGGAAGTGCTGTCTATTATAATTATATAAATTATAATTATATCCATGACATGGGTTATCATGAGGGTTTTAATTCCAATGTTTAACGGGACTTGCCCCCCAGAAGGCAATTTATTCCATTTACTAGGTTCGTTTATTGGCTCTATCCAATTCATTTAAAGGATTAGTATTCTGTGATTCTGAGAGTCTTAATATTAAGTGTCTCTCTGATGGTACATTCCTCTTACACAGTTCTCTAATATAGTGCGGAGCCAAGTCATGCAGAGCCTTGGAAACCATCAAGCACACTTTGTAATCTATTCACTTTGGACACCTCAACGAAGAAAATTGATTAGCGAGTCAAGACTGGTGTGTAGGGATACATACATGCCTCCTTTTTACACCCTTTTCTCTAACTTCACTTGGTTGTACAGGAATTTTGCAATTGATTTTCAACCAACTTCCCGACCAGTTTGAGTTCTATAACTTTCAAAATTTGTGTATTCCCAATAACAATGCATGTTTACTTTGTTTCCAGCTTGATATATTTGATAAAATTGAACAATTTTTTAATTCATACAAGTACAAGCGTTAATAAATTTGGTGTCACTATTTTTACGACCGGAATTGGCGGGAAAAGCGTTTTCCCGCCAAAAAGTGTCTATTTACACGACAAATTTTCTGACGTCGTCTATGTTTTTAGGTCATTTATAACCATAGAAAGCGCAGATAAATCAAAATACAAAAATATTTAATTTGTCATTTTTTCAATAGTCATAAAAATGCATCATGGAAACCAACTTGAAGAAAAAATAAATAATATTGGCATCTTATTACATTTACGGGGTATTTCACCACCTCTGGATAAAGTGCCCGATAGCCAATCTAACACAAATCTAACGGATAAACCGAAAAATGCGTTTCACGACTCTCTGATAGCTCTATCCCATGAATAAAGTTCTAGATATGTTGTCTAGCGGAATAGGTTCGCGATAAGTGATAGATAAGTTAAACTGAGTATAAGTTATTTTTTAAATGATCGAAATTTATGACCAAATCGACGATGATATCGTATTTTTACATAATACGAGACAAAATCGGCGTCAGAGATTTATTCCAAATGCGAAAAGATTATTTTTCGGAGTTCGACAATATTGATTTCAAGGCGAGGTTTAGATTGACGAAAACGTCTGCACAGAACATTTTAGGACTCATAAAAGAAATTATTTTTTTTTATATCTTATTTTCTATAACATTTTTATGTTGACAAACTAAATCCACCAACACGTTGATGTCATCCTCTCAGAAATTCGTAGTTCTTTCTCTTTTATACATTCTCAAAATATTTGAAATATCTTGTTTTGTGTCCACGTGTTCGTTTTGACCGCATGTTTATTTACCGTTGTCCGTTGTTTACTGCGACTTTTTACGATTTACAATGTGACAGCTTTATCAACCCATAGACAAGACCATTGAAATAGATGAAATTACAACGTTGCCACCCTTTATCCGTAGAATAACAATCTGTAAGAAATTTGTAGGTGGTGAAACGCTCGCTTCATTTATCCTTAAGATAAATTTATCTTATGGATAGTTATCTAGAACTTTATCCAGAGGTGGTGAAATAGCCCGTTACTTAATTTTATAAATCATTTTTTCATCGAGATCTACAAAGTATAAACAAAGGTAAATATTTTTATAACTTGATTTATCTGTGTTTTCTGTGGTTATTTTTGGTTTTCGTCTATGGTTGAGTCGTGTAAATAGTCGTAGCCTAATAAATTTGAAATTTACAATATTTCACTACTTTACATGTTTTCAATGTAAAAACATAATAATACACATTCCGTAAAAAGAATAATATAGGTACCTACATTTCATTTTTAATAAATACCTTCATATGTATTTATTTTTATTTATTTCAAATTGAAAAAAACATTTGTAATAAGTGTGTCTTTAAAATTTGTTTCGATTCACTTGTTCACTTGATACACCTGTTGCTGTTCACCCCAAATTGAGTTATAGCGAATGAAACTATTATCCTACAGTTCGCATTTATAAGTAAACCAATAAATTCTCTAGAAACTGCGTTTATAATTTTATTCTCAAGACTATGAAATATAACTGATAGTATTGTAATTAAAAAGATAATAATGTATTTATAAAATCAATTCAATCGAAAAATGTTTCACCGTTATTTTCTCCAAACTGTTGTTGTTGAACTTCATATGCATTCATCAATTCCATAGACATTATAATGTATTATTTAGTCTAACGGGATACTATGTCGACTGGCCATGTTATTTAATTAAACTATGTCGTGTTATGGTGTGAGTTTTTTATACTGTGTAAAATTTTATGTAAAAATGTCCAAATTCATGCATCGTTATATATTTGTTTCTATTTGATAAAGTTTTTAGAAATTAAAAATATTTTTTTATAACATTATGTTTTATTATTGTAAATGTCTTGAACTTATTTGCAATCTCCTGTGTATAAAGAATACAATTACAAATAAATGTACGCTGAAATAAGGAAAATGAATTTTTTTTAACAGATTTTTAATTATCTCAATAGAGACGAAGTTGGAATATTTACTGTAGGAGAACCGGGAAATCAAGGCACCTACAGGGCTTACGACCTGTCATCGGCTGGTTTACGTGATCACTTTATGCGCTTGCGCAACGTTCACCAATTATGCCTTTTAATGAGATCCCTATCAATTCAATTTTTGAAAGTTCTATATATTGTAATACTGAAATTCTTTTCGCTTGAAAATAAGGAATTTTTACTATAGCCATCTATGGGTGAAATTATGAACAACAATCTTATTATTTTTTATTTATTTTGTTGGAACGCCATCTATTGAGAGAATTGTTTTTTTTTTTTTTTGTAAATAATGAAAGCTACAATTCTTATATCTGAGGTGACAATGCATTTTTCGCATAGAAGTCACCCCTGAATTGCGCCAGACTTATAAGGTCAAGGAAAATGAAGTTAAAACAGGAAATGAGACACTTATAATAAAAAAATAATGATGTTACATCAGCATTTGTTTTTATTTTATCCATTTCAGATTCTAAACAGATCTGACAGAATTCAAATAAAATCATATTTTTAGTCTCAATTGTGCATCAGCAGAAAGATTTGTAATTTGTTTCCTAACCACCAGTTTACTGCTAAGATTATTTTGTTACAATTTTATTTAAATGATTTTTTTTAGTATTTATTCTATTTTTTGGCGATAAATACTTGCCATGTTATATTTTTTGCTCATAGTCAAATATCTGTTATAGTTCCAAATAGAAAATGAAAACCATCCCATTATCCCGATGTTCCACATAAACAAAAAACCGATTTCTATTCAGAATGAAAAAGATACTGAACTACAATTCTACAAACCTAACCTCAAATCCTTCCTTGACTGTTGACTCATACAAATAATTATGATATTTTGTATACAACATTATCTTCACCACCTTATATAGTGTATATACAGAGACCAGAAGAAGGAAAAATAATTCATCCTCTTGATTTTGGAATATATATTTATCAAATCAATTTAATGTGAAACAAATTGTAATTGTTAATGAAGTAGCAAATAATTTCATGAAAAATATTGACTTGTGGTCTAGTGACAAAAATTAAATCATTTGTAACTA
Organism: Molanna angustata; assembly: GCA_963576475.1. Lineage (NCBI taxonomy): Eukaryota > Metazoa > Arthropoda > Insecta > Trichoptera > Molannidae > Molanna > Molanna angustata. The sequence continues at coordinate 6,340,950 of OY754989.1, forward strand.
CGTTTAACTTAATAAAGATGGGCCTGGTAAAAGGCATTCCTATAGATCTCTGAAGAAAAGTTTTTATTTACGCTCCACCGATCTAGCTGAGAGGTAGAAGACATAATTTATTTCATCTACCTGGCACTCTTACAGATGTGGTTAGATGCAATCTTCTTGTTTTCAGGGTTTTTTTTTATTTTTTTTAACATGTCTACGTAGGGAACACCAGCTATTAGGATTTGGGTCCATTTTACTCTTCCGAAGAAGCGCACTATGTAGCGTTGGGAGGGGTTTGCAATCTAGAAAAGAGTTTATTAATTCGGATTTTATAAAGACCCAGGCTGTACGAAGGTGGAAACACAGAATTCGGAAGATCGTTTCACAGTCGGGCTGCTGTATTAATAAAGGAGTTCGAGAAGCGACTTGTTCGTATATGTTGAAGCTCCACTGTGAATGGGTGCTGCGATTGAGTAAAGCGAGTGACTCTGTTGCGAGTGGGTGGAGGAGGGACCAAAGATACAAGTTCTTCTGAGCAATTCCCGTGGTAGTATCTATAGAATAAACTTAAAATACCGACTCTGCGTCTGTGTTCTAGTGATTGCAATCCATCAGTCAGTGATGGATCATCAATTGTTTTATAACTGTTACAAAAAATCCAAGGAGATTTTGATATAAGGAGGAGATTTTTGGATCCATTGATGTTAATCTATAATACAAAAATTAGAGCATAGATAAATATAACTATTAAATAATAAATGTTAGAAATAAAAAACAACACTAATTGCGAAAATTATTTTAATATATAATATGAAAATAATAAGCACTGTCTTTATCTCTCTTACACAAGCAAGATGAGTTTTCGACTGTGCATCTCAATAACAATTGAAAATAAAAATATTTATTTGCTTTGATAAAAATATTATATAATTACATATATTATTTTATAATCACACCCGACAATCCCTTAAAATCATATATATTAATAAATATATTTTTATATAAACTTTATTTATTTATTAATTGGGGTGGTATAGTATACTGCGACACTTAGAATCTCTTGTGCTCCTATAAATAAACGTCTATTATAAGATAATTGCATAAATACATATATCAATAAGTCTGTTTCATAATTCAGGCCCATTACAAAAAAATATTAAATTTTATACAATTAAAATAATCAAAATTTAACTTCCATCTGAAGAAACTGTGATTTGACAAAGCTTGGGGCAAAAATATGAATAAAAGTACTATAGATTTTCTTTCGTTGCGTGAATATTTTTTTGTTCAAATGCAATAAATTATTTTAACCTTTTGATAACGGATATGAAAAACAACTTGTGATACCTGGTAGATGGGCACATTTGATGTGCGTACCGCCGCACATATTTTCTGAGATGACACTCGTCTTTTAGGCACAGAATCGGCTGTCAAGTATACTTAACGCTCGTTGTCAATAGGTTAAGAAATCAAAATATTAGAACTCAATCTACTATAGTTTCTAGTGGTATATTTTTAGTTTACACTAACTTGCTAGCCATAATAAATTAAAAAAACTTTAATTAAATAAATAAATCTGATAATTTATTTCATATTTAAGTTGCTTCTCAGACAGCAATGACATGAAATTGCTCTGTTAATTCAACTTAAAGATGCAATGAAAAAAATTGGGTTCAAACCCAGAACACAAATAAAAATAAATAGCTTCTTATTTTAAATACATGAATGATTTTCCTTCAAATGCAAATTTGATCCATAGTTTGTGTTACTAATGCATGTTTCTTAATTTATTATTTGATTACTATGGTCGCCTGAAGAGATTTCTATAGGAACTTCTCCAAGATGTTTCAAACTATGTGTTTTTAAAGCGTGCAGCTGTGTATAAGATTTGTCACATATTTTACAAGGGAATGATATATCATTGAAATGACGCGAATAATGCTTTTTCATATTATTCATTTGATTAAAATACTTTCCACACTCTATACATTCATATGGTTTTTCTCCTGTATGAATTCTTAAATGCATCTTTAAATTACAAGCCCGAGTGAATACTTTTGCGCAATATTTACATTGCATAACATTAGTATCAGCGTGAGTTGTAACATGTTTCTCTAAACAAGTATTGTCCGAAAACGACTCCCCGCACGCTTTACATTGATATGGTTTATCTTTATGTAGTAATTCAGTGTGCCTTTTCAAGCTCGCCTTGATAGCGAAGCTTTTGTTGCAGAACTTGCACTCAAATGGCTTTTCGCCAGTGTGAACTAGAGTATGTTTTCTCAGATTGTTTATGTGTGCGAATGTTCTGTCACACATTCTACATGCAAACGGTTTAATTCCCGAATGAATCAAAAAATGTTTTCTCAAATAGTCACGAAATGGAAATAGTTTACCGCACTCTTTACATTCATACGGTTTTTTGCCGGTGTGAATAAATCCGTGTCTTCTTAAAGCGCTACTCTGAGAAAAGTTTTTACCGCACACGGTGCAGAGATATGGATTCTTTGACTTGTGTAGTAAAATGTGTCTTTTCAAAGCTTGCATTCGTGTGTATATCTTTTTACAGGTAACGCATTGGTATGATTTTTTTCCTATACGAATAAAAAATGAATTCAACGACTTCTTGGTACGTGATTTTTTTTGCAGATATGTAGTTTGACTATCGTCAACATTTTCTCCTGTTGAGGTTTTTAATTTAGTTTTTTTTCTATGATTTTTCTTGATTTTGTCTGATATATCAGAATCGACGCCCCTCTCATTTTCTCCTTCAGTATTTAGGCTACTTCTATCACTATTTAAACTACTGTTAGTTAGTTTTTCAAAACTCGAAGGAATGTAATCGGAACTGTTTTCTTCCGATGAACCCTCGTCTTGTTCTTGTTTAATTTCAGCATTATTTTCTGCCTCAGAATGATCGATGAGACTCTTTTCTGTATTTTGATCCTTTTCACATTCTTGTTTAACTTCAGGTAATGGTAAATAGAGAGCTTCTGTTGCTTCAACATCTTCATCACTTGATTGGGCTTCAACTTCTATTTTTACTCGTACATTGAGATCCATGATCTGAAATGTAACAATGCAAGAATAAGTTTTTAATGAATGAAATGCAATGAAAATTGCAATACAATAAGTAGGTATTTAAATGAGAAAATTTGGCATCTTAGTGTTAATCCTTTGTGCATGGAAGTGCTTCGTCTTAGCCAACAATTAAGCAAAAGCGCCCTTGGAATGGTGTCGTTGCTGTCAATGGAATTTGTTTGAATTATATTATTTATTTTTCAGAAAAATTTATTATATAAGATTTAAATATTTTAAATACAAAAAAATATAGCTTACTTCATATTTGTGATTTTAAAAAATCAATATGATTTACATAATTAATTTCTGTAAAAGAAAACATTGATCAAATTATTTCTTAGAATATTAATCTGACATATTAATCGTCACTAAAAACATCTATGGATATGTTGTAAGTCATAGACATAATAGTCTATGGATAGATTTTCAATTAATCATAGATTTTTATTATAATATACTTAGATGTAGTACTCTGTGCAAAAAGTGATTCATGGAATATTGCGAGTTTGTTATGCCCGAGAATAAATATTGCCGAAAAACAATATTTTTAATTTATTTCCACGGCAACATTTCTGAAAAATATTAGCGGTGTTTGCGGGCGAGCAACGAGACTTTCAGCTAGCAGCTAGCACGCGCTCTTTTTTTGGCATTCAACTCTGATGGAGGACGGACGGTTTGGTGTGACACCGTCATCGGTCGACATGCGCTCCCGATGGCGGCCATATTTTCGACGGCGCAGGAGGTCTGCTTGACAGGACACGTCACGCGCATGGACGCTGCCGGTGCTACAGAGCCAAGATGAGGGCATCAACAGGGCAGAGGCGTGGAGGCAGGGCGCAGTGTTGGGCCACCGCAGCAGGGAACGCGGCGGCTCGCAAATTGGACCACGAGGGGATTTCCGTGTCGTCTGGGGCGTCGGTTCACCTCCGGTGAGGCTTCCAGCTGGCCTGCCACCTCTGTCGAGATGCACCTTCATAGCGTTGCCGTGTGGCACGGAGCCAGCCATGGGTGACTGCCTTGCAGAGAAGAGGAAACTATGCCGAGTACGAGAAGAACCTGCCAGCCTGACGCAGAGGCTGGTCCCCGCCGGACTTTCAGCCACCACGTGGAAGACAGTGGCATGCCTGGAGAAAGGATGTCGCTGTACCCTGGGGCTGCACCTTCTGGTCGGCGTCTCTTCGTGCTCGGTTGTGTTTAAGAGTTGGACTGTTATTCTTCGTTTTGTTTTGTTATTTGTACTCTGTTGTTGTTGTGTTTGTTTTTTTTTTTATTTAATTGCCATGGACGAACAATGTTGATATTTTGAATAAATGCGCCGTACTACTACAATTTCATAGTGTCACCATCATTTGTCTCCTTTTCTTCCTCACATTGGCTTTGGTGTTTCCTCGTGGTCGGAGAGAGGGCTCATCAAACTACATTATAATAAAAACCTATGCATCTAGTATAGTATAATAAAAATCTATGGTACAAATGCAATATCTGTGGAAAGACATTTTCTTGTACCGGAAGTTTAAAACAACATCAACTTACTCATTCGGTTGAAAAACCACTTGAATGCAATATCTGTGGGAAGACATTTTTTTTAAGACGAGAAGTTTAAACACATATAAACTAATTCATTTGAGTTCAAAATCTCATGAATGTAATGTCTGTGGGAAGCCTTTTTCCTCAATAAGATATATAATCAAACATATACTAACTCCTTCGCCTGAAAAACCACATGAAAGCAATATTTGTGGGAAGACATTTTCTCTGTCAGGAAGTTTAAAATGACATCCATAGAATAAAGATATATGATGACATCATCGTACACATTAGGACGAAAAACCACGAAAATGAAATGTCTGTGGGAAGACAGTTTTCTCGTATCGAAAGTTTAAAAAAAAATCATCTTACTCATTCGGGTGCAAAATCACATGAGTGCAATGTCTGTGGAAGACATTTTCTGGTACAGGAATTTAAAAAAATCATTATACTACCTACTTATTAGGGTGCAAAACCACATGAATGCAATGTCTTGGGCAAGGCATTTATTGAAAAAGGAAATTTAAACAAACATGAACTAACTCATTCGAGTAAAAAACCACATGAATGCAATATCTGTGGCAAGGCATTTATTGATAAAGGATATAAACCTAAACTAACTCATTCGGGTGCAAAAACACGTGAATGCAATGTCTGTAGAAAGACATTTTCTCAAAGAGGACATTTAAACGCACATAAACTTACTCATTCTGGTAAAAAAACACACAAATCCAATCTCCAATGCAAGTCGGAAATAGAGACACGCATCGTGTTGTCACGAGCCGCGCTCGTCGGACGCAGTCGGCGTTCCTTGCGCCAGGGCTATTTTGAAAAGAATAAAACCATCGAGACATCGGTTGGTCCCTGCCCCCTGGTAGACGTCGCAGCACCATCCAGCAGGAATGATGTCGCAGTCCTGGGGAGTAGCGAATCCTGTACCGGAAAGAGTTTCGGTGACGTTGAGTCACGCGGAGCCGCAGCCTGCAGTGTCGCTTTTGAGCCCTGTCGCCACCTGCCCAGCCACTGCCGGTCCCGATACAGCTACCTACTCAACAAGCATCTGCTGCTGTCTGGGGCAGGTGGAGCATTTCCCTGGTATTCTGTCCCCATCGATATTGGACGTGCCCAACAAGGAGAAAAAGGTGCCCATCAAATACAATAATATTTTTTATGACAATATTATTTTTTCTGTGATATTTTCAACTGTGATTTTATTTAGTCACAATTATTGTGATTCAATTGTGACGTCCTAAATTTGATTTATTGAAAACTGTTTTTTTTTATTTTGTGACATAATCGTGTTGTTTGACGTTTGTGCATTGACACTTGAAATTTATTTATTGTCTGATCCAATTTCTGGTCAATCACAACATTAAAAAGTGAGCTCGTCCTCCAGCAAACTGGGAGGAGGGTATCATTATCTTGTCTATCTTCCTCTGTGGTGTAAAGACATGGACTATAAGAGACAGAGAGAAGGAAGATTGTTGTCTATGAGATGTGTTGTTGGCGGAGAATGCTGCAAATTCCATGGACTGCTAGACGAACCAATCTGTCAATGCTAAATTAACTCCTGATAATAAGGTTCACCACACATAGTGAGACGAGACTGGTGTGTGGGGATACATGCACGTGTCGCGCTTAATTTTGTATGGTGGCGCACACCAGCCGCTGGTTACCCCACATTGTGGGATATGCCATGAGCTTTCGCCTAGTGAGGTAATAGATTCCATTGTACTATTTTATAATGAATATTGTACTGACACGTTTTTGTTTATGGAAATAATGAAAAAAATACTTCCTTGTGTATTGCAACAGTTCAAATATTAATTTAATACACACCCAATAGCAAGTTGGCACATTCTTGAGACTTATAATATTTATAGTCTTACGGCAAACACAAATTAAAACTGTGTTTCCATCGGGAATCGAACCCAGGGCCTTTGGATCCAGGATCAGATCAATAAATAAAATAGTTAATAAATAAATGTGATGCAAAATAGTTTCAATTGCTAGGGAAAAGGTTTGTAAAATAATCAACACAATTTTAAATATTTTTTTCATTTATTTACAAAAAAAATCTTCATTCGACATTTTTTAAAATATATTTCAACCATTCAATAAAATATAAGTTCCTATCTATTAGACTCTTAATAATCTATGTGCACGCCTACTAAGTTATAAAATGCAGCTCGCAAAAACAGTAAGTTATCAAACTGAGGTATTATTGCATATTATGAAAAATTACGTGGGGTAAAAGTGATGCTAGAAATACCCAAGCATTGTAACTTTTTATGAGAGTATATAAACCACATTTTGAAATAAAATTTCTCAAATATGTTTAACAGTCTGTTTCCAAAAAACATCTCTAATGAATGTTCGTCACATAATTTTAAAATTCAGCATAACATAAAATATATTCTTTTTCACAGCATTTATTCAAATTATTTTATAACTATACCTATGTCGTAGAGAAATGAATCTTTTATGTGATTAAAAAGTGCATAAAATCAAAGTGAATGACCGTTAAAGTTTTTTCATTTCAATGCATGTTTATAAACCTTTTTTTAACGCACATAATAGTTATTCCTACTAACACATATTTTCATAGAGTACCTATTAGGCATTATATCGTGTTTTCAGTCACTAGATATATGCCCTCTTAAGGACGCACAGGCACTCACATGTTGCACTGGCATTTTCTCATTTACTCAGCCAATACTGACATCGTCTTGAAACTAAATACAGGGATATATTATAATATTGTCTACAGCTTGACAGTCCCAGTATCATAAAATCTGAAAATATTCTAAAAATATTGTTGAATATAAACACTGTTTTAGATTTTTAAATTTGTGACACGATTATTAATTTTTAAAAAAGGTATAATTTATACTGTAGCCTACGTCGTTCCTGTTTCGCGCTAGTCAAGTCATACAAAATGGCGGTACAAACCCCACCGCTTCTACTTCAGTACGAGAAGTGGGGTATAACTCGCTAAATATTCTGAAGCTAGTTTATTTAAAAAAGAAGGATTTCAGAGATGTGTTTATTTTTTTTTCATGATACAAACGCGTATCTTATAAAATAAAAATGTTCTTTTTCCTTATAGATTTCTCCTAAGACCCTGTTCCCACTCGTCGTGTATTAGGTCCGACAAAATGTCGGACGATCTAGTGGCAATTCATTTCAAATGGAGCTGTTCACACTTGTCGTTATCGTGTAAGTATGAACAGCTCCATTTGAAATGTATTCCCACTAGATCGCCCTACATTTTGTCGGATCTAACAGACGACAAGTGGGAACGGGTAGTGATACAAAATACTGTTGCTATTACCGAGCACTGTTGGGGCAGGAGACTCTCGCTATGACTGACGGGACTCCACGTTTATGGTTGGACAATTAGTGGTAGTGGTATGAAATATGCTTGATGGTAGTTCTTGTTTTGTCCGATGAGCAGCCGCTCCAGGGATGAAAAGAACTACAAGCTCTAAAACGTTCCCTATGGAGTGGGGTAGGAGACTACGAAATTATAATAACTATGTAATTTATTGTTACTTTTCATTTTACCGTTTCTACGAGCCACAGCTTATAACAACTTATAGTCGTGTAAAAAATTCTACCTGCATTGAAACATCCACCAATTTTGAATTCTGTAATAACAAAATGACACATATTTAAAAAACCTTAATATTAAGAGAAGTATTAATTGAAAAAAAAAACGTTTTTCTATGAAGTAATATCCTTATATTTCTGTTAGAGAGCAGTATTTCTTTGTATAAAAATACATAAAATAAATTTCATTCAGATAAACATCCAATATTGTTTATTCAACAAGTGTCAATTAAAGGGAATATCATTTCACCCTATTATTATGCTCAGCTAAGTCGTTTTACTGAACGAAAAAGTTATTTATGGAGTAATTATTTAGAAGTAAATAATATCGAGGGGTCTACGGTTATGAGAAATGTGAAATGACTTGTCACAAAAAAAATGTGAAATCCTATTTTATTTTACGGAGCTTCTCGGGCAAATTACAGGTACTACTATGTGAAACGATTATGTAACGCATACCCAATAACAAGTTGCCTCATTCTGGAGACTTATGATATTAATCGACTCACAGATAATCTATAAAAAGTTGTAGGTTATCACATTTTTTTGGGACAAGTCATATCATAAATAGCTTATGTATACTCTATCCCTATTACAAAATTAGTAGTAACTATAGGTAATACTTTAATTAACTTATTCCATATAAATGTAAGAAATACAATATAAATAAATGCGTTTTATGATTTTTTTAATTTCGAGTGAATAGAGTTGTATTTAAGGCACTATTCTTAAATTTATTTGATATTTATTTTTCATATTATCGGTCCAATAATGATGACCAAATCGTTTGTTGAATTCATTTATTGACGATCAAATCTTTGGTCATCAATAAATAAATACATTGTATTTGAAAGTGATTGAATCGGCGATGAATTAATGTATTGTGTGAATGAACTGTCGGTAAATATATTTCTTATAATTAAATCGTCGATGTAACTATAATTTGGCGATTTTATCGCCGATGAAGCTATAAATTGGCGATTAAATAATCGAAAAATGTTTGAAAGCGATTCAATCGTTGTTAACAATTTCTTCGTTAAAAATTAAATCGTTTATTGAGTTATTTATTGGCAACTAAATAGTTGATGAAGTTATTTATCGGCGATTAATCTACGAGTCTCAACACAGGATAGCACTAAATAACATAATATTCATTTCACTATAAATAAATGTTACACTTAATCATTAAATTGACTCTGAAAGCCTCGATTTTTGGCAAATCCTTCTTCTTTCGTCTTCTCCTTGGACACCCCTCTACTTCCTCGGCATCTCCAGAGCTCACTTCCTGAAGCCCAATTTCTTCAATGCCTTCAGATCCACATCTCCGTAGTAGTCTTCGCTGTTATTTTAAAAGAAATTCATTTATAAAATCTGATGACAAAATTGTATGCACTAAACATGGTGATAACTCAAATAGACTAAATTGTATAAATTTGATGTGCTCTTTACATGGTGATATGGCGAACCACCTCGACTAAATTGTATAAACTTGGTGTGCTCTTTACATGGTGATAGACTAAATTGTATAAATTTGATGTGCTCTTTACATAGTGATAAATCATACAGACCAAAATGTATACATTTGATATGCACTAAACATGGTGATAAATCAAATAAGTAGACCAAATTGTATACATTCGATGTGCACTAAACATCGTAATAACTCAAATAGACTAAATTGTACAAATTTAATGTGCTCTTTGCATGGTAATAAATCTAATAGACCAAATTGTATACATTCGATGTGCACTAAACATGGTGATAACTCAAATAGACTAAATTGTACAAATTTAATGTGCTCTTTGCATGGTAATAAATCTAATAGACCAAATTGTATACATTCGATGTGCACTAAATATGGTGATAACTCAAATAGACTAAATTGTACAAATTTAATGTGCTCTTTGCATGGTAATAAATCTAATAGACCAAATTGTATACATTTGATGTGCACTAAACATGGTGATAACTCAAATAGACTAAATTGTACAAATTTAATGTGCTCTTTGCATGGTAATAAATCTAATAGACCAAATTGTATACATTTGATGTATACTAAACCATGGTGAAATGTCATATTGACCAAAATGTATACATTTGATGTGCACTAAACATGGTGATAACTCAAATAGACTAAATTGTGTAAATTTGGATTAGGAAAAATTTTATTTTAATTCAGTAATTAAATCGAAATTGTTGATAAATCTTTATTTGTACATGTGTGTGAAATATTTTAAGAGATAAAAAAGCATGAAAAAAAAATATGATAAAGTGCCGTAAATGCATAAACAAAAATTAACTATTTTAGAGATATGGCCTTTTGAAAATAATGAAATTCCTTTCTTTGTTTTTTTGACTACATATATCTAACAAATAATTAACTCAATTTTGACAAAACAAACTTACGTTTTACTTTAGAATACAGTGAAATTTTTGTTGATAAACATTTTTTTGTATATTTTTTTAATAAACATCAAATTTCTGGAAGAAACAAGCCGATTTTAAAATCTTTTTAGATATTCTTTTCAAATACGGGGTTTCTATAATTAACAATTATCGTTTCACCACATTTTTTTAAGTATATATTTTTGTGATACTCATACTTTAAATGCAAAAAAAAAATCAAATAGAATATATTAAAAAAATATTACTTACACATAGTTAATATTGTGCAGTTATAAAAATCCATTGATGCAAGATTTGTGATTATGTACCTAATACCATTTATATACTTACCATTAAAACATCACACTGTATATATTGTATTCGGTGCTTGCTTTCGTAAAATTAAAAATAAATATTTTGTTATATACAAACATAAATGGTTATAGACAAAATAAAAATATATTATTATAAACATAAATTGACTGGTTAAGTATAAAATAAATTAATAAGGTTTTTTGCAAGATTTCTCCATACTACATACCAATAGATCACTCTTAACAGCAATTCCAAAATATTTTTTTAAATTTAAATCAAACGAAATTTCTCAAGACAAGTGGGTCAATTAGTAAGCATTTTTGATTTAGATTATTTTTTTCATTTAACATCCTTTTTTAACAATTACCTAAAGACTACATATATGAATAATCTGTTTTAATTACGATGCTCCACTCTCCAATACGAGATCTTAACTCTATTGAGAGAGTATCAACGTACTATCGGTAAATAACTTGAGAAATCACATGGGCTGCGCAGAGGGCAAATTTGTTTTATGACCTCTCCCCTCTACGACGAAAATTCTCAAGTTGTTTGCTGGAAACTATACATAATATTTTTTGTTCAAATTTTGTTTATGTGAATTTGTAAAAATTATAAAAAAATATAGCTCATGTAGTTGTAAATATAGTCTAAATCAGTGATTAGATTACTTTATTAACTAAAAAAAGTTCAGACAGCATAATTTGTTGAACATTAGGTATGGCACACTCATTTTAGTTAGGTTAGAATCGGATCACTATAACTCGCGTAAGCGAGTTGCGTCATTAAAATTATTTAAACACCGTAAATATGCTATTTACTATCACGAGCGGAATGTTTCGGATTTTGACTATCATAAACCCTTTTATTTATATAAAAAAACCTTTGTTTAACAATCAACACAATTTTTTTCATTGAAATAATTTTAATAAAAACTACAAACATTATGATAAACGAATTATTAATAGCTGGTAATAAATATCAATTCATCTGAAATTTATGTAGGTACCTTTAAAAGTAGGCTACGACTATTTACACGACTCAACCATAGACGAAAACCAAAAATAAACACAGAAAACGCAAATAAATCAAGTTATAAAAATATATAATTATATATATTTTTATTTTTTTACCTTTGTTTATACTTTGTTATAATTGTAGATCTCGATGAAAAAATGATTTATAAAATCAAGTAAATGTAATAAGATGCCAATATTATTTATTTTTTCTTCAAGTTGGTTTCCATGATGCATTTTTATGACCATTGAAACATTGACAAAGGTAAATATTTTTGTATTTTGATTTATCTGCGCTTTCTATGGTTATAAATGACCTAAAAACATAGACGACGTCAGAAAATTTGTCGTGTAAATAGACACTTTTTGGCGGGAAAACGCTTTTCCCGCCAATTCCGGTCGTAAAAATAGTGGCGCCGTTAAAAGTATGGAGAAATCATAAATCTTAAAAGTAAATTTACGAATTAAATGATGCATTATTGTAAAAGACCATGAACCAGAACTATAAAGTCACAACATTAATTAAAATAATATAGACAGAAAAGGTTTTAAATTATAGTGAAAATATTGCATAGAAAATAATAAGAAATTATAATTATACAACTGGAAAATATGTAGAGAGTAAATAAGAATACGTTTGTCGAAGAAAGAAATTCATCACATTTTCAATTTGAAAACCACTATTATAAATTGCATCCATGAACTATTGCGATATAAAACTTTAGCGTTTCAGGAAGACAAGGATGATTATTGAAATTATATTTTATTAATATAATCTTATCGCAATTATGGCGTTTAATAATGTTACGATATAGAAGAAGACATCACGAATAATTGCACAAAATTACGAAATATATTTGTAGATATAACTGATTGCTTTTTCTTAGTCATATTTTTCTCCAAAACACGTATTTTTTTTTGCTACGTAATGCAGACAGCTGTCGAAATGATCGAGTGAAATGTTACACACTAAATTCTAATTAAAATAAACGTTGTTTATTTTGTAATAATATAGGTATATTCAATCATTTTTTAAAAAAATGGTACCTAATGCAATATAGAAAAAAATTATTAGTATTTATAATCTATGGTTTATTTTATGGCTGTTGTCCAGACGATTTAATAAATTGTGTCATTTTGAATTTGAAAATGGAACATAGCAAAAATAGTTATCAATCATTTTACTCATAGATTTTCATATAATATTATGCTACTAGATGTCGCAGTTAGCAAATTTTGTGTGAATCGAAGTGAGGCTTTTTTTAAGCGGGACTTTTGACAATAAGGTTGGCAGACCATATCGTTTTTCTATGGAGAATAACGACTAATGTGAAATGTTTTCGGATTTATTTGTCGAAAAAAAAACAGTTAGTACATTAAGATTTAAGAGAACAGTTATCTAGGAAATGTTGAAATGTATGTAAAACTGCAATATGTTGCCAACCAAAACGTCAAACGCGCGATATACCATGACTCACTTATTGCACAGAGTACTACATCTAGTATATTATATGAAAAACCATGTTTTCACTAAGGATCTTTGGATATTTTTATAGCGGCGGTCGAGGTCACATAACCGCTTTTAATAATAATTTATTTAAAAAGTACCTTCGTTTTTTTGGGTTGTTTTATATCAGTTGCATGTTTCTAGAAATCGATCGAATTATAATCAATATAATCTGAATTACTTTATTCTTGTTTTATAAGAAGTAGGCTAGTTGAATCAATTTTACTTTCTCTATGCCTATACACGTTTTACATCTTAAACAGCCATTTTTCTCGCTAAACGCCACACTTCATTGGTGTGACATCAGTGAAAAAGATCACAGAAATTAATAAGCAGGCAAAAATCTAACTAAATATGAAAAAAGAATATATATCGAATTACATCAAAAAATATTTTAAACGAACGATCTTTAAATTTTTTCAACTATAGACAATCAAATCGCGTTCGCACATATAATCAATAAAAATATTACTTGTGATTTATATGATGTAATTACTACGACTCCTAACAACATATGTATCTAATTAATCACATGCAATTGTATTATTTATATTTTAGAAACATTCAATAAAATTATATAATAAAAATCATTCAGTTGACATTGAAATAAAAATTAATTAGTAACACTATAATATTTTATTATATTATTATCTCTATAAATTCAGAGATTTCTGAACGAGTCAACATATCGAAACTCTATTATTATTATAGCATGCAGTAGCTCTGTCAAAAGGAGAGTACTGACCCACAATTGGGTTACTTATTTAAAAAAATATTAAATCTATAACAAAATAATCACAAAAGTATACCTATTAGTGAAGTATTTTAAATAACTTTTTTGCTATGCCACTGCAGTAAAATACAAAACTATATATTAGGTTAATACAAAGACCTAATTAATTATTTATCATATTGAAACTAATCATTCAGCACACAAAAATTAAATTATTCGCTTAGTATAGATGTATAACTAAAAGTAGGGTGCAATTTTGTATTATTTCAAGATAAATTTATACTACAAGAAAAACAACAAATTAATAAGTGCATACTCAATAAAATACAGTGTAAAAATAATACAATATGTTAAAAACAAGTATGTACTTGAATGAAAATAAATTAAGAATATGGTGCTGACATATATTTTTCTAAAAACAACGTAAAAATATACATTAGAATGGTGCTTAACAGATGTGTCAAATGTATGTAAATTACATTCATGAATATACATAAAACCTGTAAAGAACGAAAATAATTAATAATTAGAGAAAAAAATGTATAATTATTCAATAGAATATTCATTATTGAAATTTTTTTGCATTTATGTTGCAATTTTTTATATATTTATTTCATTGATTTATAAAACAAACAATATATCGGGTATATTGTATTGAAGTCGACAATTTTTAATAAAGTTGCCGTTAGTTTTACAGTTTAAACAAACCAAAAACTAAGTTGCAGTCAGACCAAGCAATATTATTAAATTTAAAAATTGTATCAATATTTAATTAATAAAAAAAAAACTTTGAACCAGGAAATGTGGACGAAATTAAACAATCAATAATGTTTTATGTTTTTTATTTTTCGTTTTTTTTTTTCATCTTTATGACTTATACATTTACAAAATTCGATAAAAGTAACTTACAAAATGTACAAAATGCAATATTTGTGTTTTTTTTTCCTTGAAACGAAAAAAATTAATCTGTATAAGAAACGGCAGTGTCCGTTAAGAAACTAATACAAAAAAGTACTATAGAAATTAATGAGCGAAATTGTGTTATGAAAAGTTTTATTTTTTATCAAACAAAGTCACAGATTCAAACGTCTTCCATATTTTACCAATAGTTCTTTTTAATCGAGTAATGTATGACTGTGTTCTTAATTCAAAATGTAGTAATTTGACATTTATCTAAATCCATAGATTTTTCAATTAAAATACCTATTAATTTACGAAAAGAACACATCGTTTTAAAATTGTGTTTCAAAGATATTATTTATTTTAAAAAGTCGTCAATTGAACCGAGATATTTAAACTTAATCTGATATTAAATAGTTTTCTACTGCTTTGTTAATGTTTTATTTTACAATCAGTCTAGGATTTGGGAAAAAAAATAAAAAATAAATATTCAGCTAAGAAGTTAGTAACTATCAATTAATCTTACAAAGTAAACACAAAATGGATCTCAATAATACACACACAAATCAAATTTGGAATATAATTTTTTAAAAATTGCTATTTTTTACATTTTGATCGAATATAAATATTTTTTTTTTGTTATTTATTGGTATTCAATCAATTTTTGAATGACAAGGCGTGATTATGAATATAAAAACATCTATCAGTTACTGCAGGCGTAAAATTTGTGTTAATTTGACTTATCAGAATTCTCCGCGATGTTTATTAGTCAAAGTGAGCAATGATGGTTTAAAATGTGTGGAATTAATATGTTTTTCGAAGATTTACATATTCGTGTTCATTTACACTTTGGGGTCTTGTGCGAACGAATTGTTATATGACTTGTCACAAAAAAATTGTGATACCTGTAATAGGATTACACATTTTTTTGTGACAAGTCCTATCAAAATGTATTTGCTCATATTAGATTGCTTTTAATGAATCTTTATTATCTATTTTAAAAACTGAATTTATTGTTTATTTATTTAATATTGCTTCTTGGGCAACTAACAGGTACTATGTCAAATATTTATTTAACACGCACCCAATAACAAGTTGCCACATTCTGGAGACTTACGATATTAATCCTTTCACAGATCCAGACTGAAAACACAATTAAATACTGTGTCTCCACCGGGAATCGAACCCGGGACCTTTGGATCAGCAGCCAAATACCCAACTAACTGAGTCACAAAGGCCAACATATTTTTAAGTGTACATTTGTTGTAATAAATTCTAATTTTATTTGAGTATTTCAAGGTATTTTTATTTTTTCCACGGACATTATTTATTTTTCAAATTTGATTTGTGTCAACTGTCGTCGTTAATCTGTACAAAAAATAATATAATAACATAAAATATCAAGCGTCCATTTTGTGTCCGTCCTTAGATTTAGTAGAGGCGCTCGTCAAAATGGCGGAGGCCATTACTGCGCCGAATCCGAAACTTTGTTGTTGTTTTGGGGGCGCGTCTTCGAGGACTGTTTGTACTGGGTCTTGGGTCCGTCCTGGTTGAGTCCGGCAAGCAACTCGCTCTTCCTGATGGCCTTCAGATCCAGGTCTCCGTAGTAATCCTCGCTGTGGGGAACCCAACAATAGCGATCGTCAACATTTTTGACATTTACATTTTACATATATAACATGGCAACACTCGTCTGACAACCAACCAAACTATTATATTTGAAAAATAATATATTACAGTTATCTCCAATCATCTTGACATTTTTCGACCTTGAGGGGGACGGCTTGCGCACGCAGGCGATCAAACCAACCAAGCAGAAAACCCAAATTTGTCTTCTGCGTACCCACGTGATTTTTATAGATGTTTGGCGAAAATTATATCAGTTGTGAATAAGCCTGATGACGGAGCGGGCAGCTCCGAAACAGGGGACTACAATAAATGTGGTTTATACTTAGTATATTGTATTTGTGTTATTTCTCGGGCCGTACTATGAAGAATATTAATTCAAAACGCCACATTTCGTAAACTTATTTTGTTAATCACCTCACAAGTCCAGACAGAAAAACACAGAGAAATAATGTGTGCCTACCGGGAATCGAACTGGTGATCAGGAAAAAAGTAAACGAATTACGAAGATCTACACAATAATTAAGTACCTATCTAATAGTGACATGAGTGAAATCTGGTAATGTTTTTTGAGTTTTACACATCGCCGTAAAATAAACTTTAACGACTGACTAAAAATATACAAGGATGTAAGAGATGGAATGAATAATAGGGGCCGCTCCAGAAAGGAATGGTATGATTATGTGAATGATATTTTGAAAGGAAACGACTAGTATGTATAAGACGATGCATGGATGTTAAGGGAGCCATGAGTAAGTATGTGAAAAAAGAGTCATATGCCGTCCGGTTCTCTCTGCCTACCCTGATTGGGACATGTTGTGATGGTATGTATGTAAAATTAATGATTTTTCATCGTATTTTTACATACCTCTACTCTATATGCTTTACTTAGTCACAAATGCTTTACATTTGAAAAGATCTGAAGTTGATGACAGTCCACCAGTGTGAATTGCTAATCTAGAGGGCTCCATGAGCTACTTTTCGTGCTATGCATTTTCTTTTTGTCGCTCATTTAGCGTTCTGTGAAGGGGCCGTTTACAGTCCCCACATGCAGAGCGGGTGGTGGTGGAAGTAGCGAATATCTCTACAGTATTTTGTCGTTTTAGTAGATATGAAATATTAAAATCATTTTGGACAAAAAGTTTAAGAAATTGTGTTGGAGCTATAAATTTATTGTTGTGCGTTAGAGAAAATTGTTGTTACAGAGAGATTTGTGAATGACATGAATAGATCAAGTAAATCTATTGCAGAGAAATTAAAATGAAGTGAAACCAATTATGTCAACATGATACGCCTGCATAGCACAGGACTGGCTTAAGGTTAAAATTAAAGTACCCGAGGAATGAATATTATTTATCAGGTGTCAGGTGTTTTGGACATACTGAAAGAATAAACAGTCAATTACTTCAAAGGAAAGGCGTGAAAAACAAGATTTACCCGAGAAAGGTATGGCAAGACCCTACAACGAGACTGAAAAATCAGCGAGCATATGTGAGACAATGCATGGATGTGCACGAATATGTGGGTGTTTGAATTTAAGTATCACTGGTTAATAATATGTTTTTTTCATATATGTAAAATTGGATGTTGGTATATTTGTTTGTTTGTATGTATGTATGTGGCCGATGAACTCCTATACCGTCCATCCGATTGCGATGAAACTTAGAGGATTTGTTCAGCGCATACTGGAGCACACCAGCGCATAAGGTTATATTATAATTTATTTATTCGGTGTCTCAAACATTTTTTTTTTAAACAAGATATGTTTGGTATTGGAATGAAACTTTGTGGATTTGTTCAAAAACAAAATGAAAAAAAAAATAATAGTTAACGGTCTATTTGTTTTAAATATAATTCTAATCAAAGAACAAAATAAGACTGCCCATAGGTTTATAATAAGAATTCTAAAGAAATCTTTAGCATTTTCTACGTCCCTGTTATCCTCGGTTGATAATAATAAAAATCTAAAAATTCAGTACGTGTTCATATTTTTTTTTCTAATTGTGGTAGAGATCACAAATCACCCTTGATTTTGGTGGATTGCCTAGTTAAAAAAAAATGTGGTAGAGTGGTGTATGAGTGAGATGTATCGAAGCGCGAAAGAGATGGATGTATGCTGTAGGAATGGCGGGGGCAGGCGGGCGACGCCATTCTGTTACTGGCGGCCACAGAGAGACATATTGATGTTAATAAAAGAGATAATTACTGTACAAGATCAGATGTATTGGATTTCTTCCTTGTTCTAAAGAAACTATAATATACTCAGGAAGTGAGTACAGTACACTAATTATTATGGAATTCTACAAATTAGAATCGATAGATTGAAAAGTGCCGATTTTTGCGCCAATCAATGAATGTTAAAGACGTCCCTGTGTTGTGGATCACAACCAAAATCTCGTGTACTGATGCATATAAAACAATATAAAGACTTTCGCTTTTCTATAACTTTCTCCCGCGTCTTTTGTTTTCGTATTATGCACCGAAACATTTCATTAAGCAATAACAACAACAATCTTGACACCAAAGGAATACAGTTTTATATGGACTCCATATGCATATGTGAGATAGGATATGCTAAGTAAGATAGAGGATGCGCAGAACCGAGGAAAGTGGAAGCGTTAGACGCAGAAAGCAGATCCCACCATCATGTGGGACAATTGCTGAAAAATAGAAGAACGTTTTATAAAGACTCCCCTCAACGCAACAACATAAAAAATAAATAAATGACTGCTAAGCCATGTATTCCAGATAGGATCTTCGTCGAAGACAGTTTTTATTATTTTTTCAGTCTGGATATGTGGATACCGTATTGGGATGTATCTGACATTGTACCTGTCAGTTGCCTGGGAATAGAAAAATGATAATGTAGGTATATAACAATAATGCGACACAGAGGGCTATGGAGTGATGGATGTTGAACATCTCAAGAGATAGAAAAACTAATAGGTGGATAAGGCAGCAGATCGAAGTAACCGATGTCGCCGAGAGAGTCGCCACTCTGGAATGGAATTGGGCGGGACACATTGTCAGATATACAGATGTTAGGTGGACCCAGAGTGTCTTGGAGTGGCATCCGAGACAGGGAATTAGAAGAGTGGGACTGCATCGAGCTGACACGGACTGCATCAAAGCATTGGCAGGGAGCCATTGCAAGCGGTGTTCCCAGGAAAGGGAGGAGTAGAAGAAGGGGGGGGGAGGTCTATGTTCAACTCTGGATCCAAAAGGGCTGATGAAGAATAAAAAGAATGTGAATAAAACTGACACTATTGTTACGGAAATATAATCAAATAATTCATTTTGTTTTTTTTTTGCTATCAAAACTACTTATAAATAGATAATTTATATTTCGCCGTTTAATGATTCAGGATCATTCCAAGGGCACTTATATTCTGTCTTATGTTGCTCTACAAAACAAAGCTGTTTTCAGTCCTTTAGAGAAAGTGCTCTTGCTTTGAGCACTGCGGATATCTGGAGGCAATCGATTCAACTTTATAGGACCACTAAAGCATCGCACTAAAGCATCTATCATAGTTAAGCCGCTTTGTTGGTTCTGTCCAACTCAACTTTGAACCAGAAGACCTGAGTTTGAGATGACTCCCAGATAGCTCTTTTCTCTGACACAGCTTTTGAATGTATTGTGGTGCCAGGTTATTCAAAGCATTAAACACCGTCAAACAAATTTTGTAGTCAACTCGCTCTGGACATTTCAATAAGTAGATAATCGAATTCTAGATATAATCGAATCATCTCTGTGATGAGCAATTTGTTCCTGCTTGTTTATGTATTAAAATATAATATCCAAACTCGAGTTAAATTTGGTTGAATTCCATTGTAACATTATAAATATTATAGTTTGGTTGATTGTTTTACAAAATAATAGGTATATAAACAAAACAGTGTTAAAAATAAACTTAATACTAATTAAACACTACGATTTATACAAAACGCAATTGTGAAAAGAAGCATATATTTTTGCTAACTACATTCTATTTATGAGATCAATAGTTGACATTTTGGTTATAACTACAGGGGTTTTTTATCTATGCAAACCGCGTCCACACGAGTCAACGCCGAATAAATAAATATATATTTTTTAAATAGATAAAATACAATAATTGTTTTTCAATTGTTTTTTTGATTCATGTGGATTCAATTTTTGTATTTTTTAATTCTACCGCATAATATAATAAAAATGTGATGAAATTGATTAATCAGGTAGAGAATGAAATGAAATATTCATTGGTTATAATTTGTTAGTAGTCAACATACATAAGCTTATTAAGCGGTTAGTAAATAGTTTATTAGTCATAGTATTATAAATAACATATAAAATAGTCTTATATATATTTTTTTTCGAAATAACGTAAGTACTAACGTTTTGTCTATAAAATATTCTGGTATCATAAAATGAATGTCATGGAACATTCTTTTTCAAATTACAATAATCACAGATTCCCCTAGATCGCTTCCGTTTTGTCTATATCATAATAAATTGCGCGGTAATTTATCTATAACCAAGAAATGTTGCGATTTCTTGATAATAACAATATTTTCTCTATGGTTTATACGTTGTTTCAATAGTCATTATGTTTCGATTCTGTATCAATGTTGATTATGGAGTTAATGAAAATATCTAGCGAGATATTTTATTATTGTATTATCTGTCAAGGAAATTGTTAAATCAATAAGAGAAAACTATATAATAATGTTTTCTGTAACAGGTTTTCGTTTTATGAACGTGTTTTATTTAAAATAAATTACAATATTGTCATGATATCGAAGTAAATATCCACATTTGTTTTATAACAAGCCAGTAAATACTGATGTATTGTGGTATAATATATTTACTATAAATAATTTTTAAATGGATAAGTTAAAATAGCGCTCGTTGTAAAGAAAATTAAATAATTTAATTATATTTATTATTTTGTTGATATAAGCAATCGGTGATTCGTTTATACTGCACAACTCCATAATTATATAAGTATAAAATCAAAACTGTTTATTTCAGCGAATTAAATTCATATTATTAGTTGAAAATATCTTAAAGGGGCGAAACGACTGTCTTAATATGATTTGAATTCGTGGAACAATAAATTTTTGTTTTGCAGAGCGCCTCGTAACACTATCTTAATACGTTCTTATGTTGTCTTAAACATAAAAATTAATATATCAGCACTCCATCATTATCTAATCGTACCACATTTTCCGGTTTTTCATATTTTATAGATACATATTTTCATCCAGAGGAAGACCAAAACATACCTGGACACACCAATTGCTCCGAGATTTTACAAAGAAACAGCTTGCATGAAATGGATATCCGGTACTACAGAGTATACAATCTCAGGACGAGAAAAGCCGACCCCAATAGACAATATAGTCAGTAATTTGGGACGAAAATTAGGTAGAAAAAGAAGGTACATATTTTGTTACACGTATGTCGCGTCGGTGCCTACTTGTTTCTTGAAATAGCAAATACATAATTATTATTTTGTAGGTAGCCAAGACTGACATGCCTATATTCTCGTTTAATTTTATTATGAAATTGTTTAAATACTATTTTGTTATGTCCAAAAAAGGCAAGTCTATTCTTGAAAATATTAATATTTCTAATATCAAAAACATTTGGAAGATAATGCTTTTAATTAAGAAATTAAGAAATTTATTTGGTAACCCGCTTTAAATATGGCAATGTTTAATTTTTTTACCAGGCAGGCGTATTAATTAATGTCATCGTTGGTACCCACGGTGCTTATGGAAGGTAAATAATATCTTGAACTTTTGCCCTGTTTGCCACATGGCCGTTTACGAAATATATATATATTTTTACTAACGAAGTAGTGAAAACATCCTAAATTAACGGATGATATTTCAAAATCAACAACTAATGCCCGTGCTGTATTAAATGTCAAAATGCGTTTCGCTTTTCACCGCTAGGTGATATTTGACGGCTCGCGAGTAGCAAAGGTCATAGACATAAACTTATATTTTAATGATGAATACGAAAACTTATTTCATTTCGTTCTAGCAAACTTTTCTGATTGAAATTTCTGTTTTTTTGTCACAAAGACGTCATAGATTTTCATATTATAATGTACTAGATGTCGCTGTTAGCAAATTTTGTATGAATCGAAGTGAGTATTTTTTCCGCGGGACAAGGTTGGCAGAAAACATTGTTTTTCTATAGAGAATAACGACTAATGTGAATTATTTTCGGATTTATTTGTCGAAAAAAAAAACACTTTGTTCATTAAGATTTAGAGAAAGTTAACTAGGTAGTGTTGAAATATATGGAAAACTGCAATATGTTGCCAACCAAGAAATCAAACGCGTGTTATACCATGACTTCCTCATTGAGCGAAGTACTCCATCTAGTATATTATATGGAAATCTTTGAAAGACGTACATATCTATGATTTTTTGAAGATATTTTGTTTTTTTAATAAAAGCGCGATTAAAAGATATTTCAAACACACTTTTAACAAAAGCATTCGAAATATGATTTTTTTCTTATCAAATTCGAAAGATATTGATTCCTTTTTATTGTTATTGTGTTTACAAAAGTAATAGGATAGGCAGTATATGAATCTCTCAGTCTGATCCTTTGATACGAAGTATCTGTATGGGTGATTTATTGAGATTTATTATTTATAAAAGCTGCGTTTTTTGCAGTTTTTTTTTATCTCTTCAATAGTTAAAAATTTACGCATTGACCTGCCAATTCGAATGCTTTCAATTTGAAAATAAGAAATGAGAATCTTTGACGTTGAATGTCAAATTGAAAATGCAATAGTTGCTAGAAGTACAAAAAAATATATCAAAACGCGTTTTTATTCTCTGACAAATAAATACCTACGTATCTACGGAAGTTGAACGTAGTACCTATTTCCCTTTTAGTTATAATTTATTTCTCCTTGAAATCTCACGGCTAATAAATAATAATATTAACAGCTTCATTGTCAGCATTGAGGTTTGTAGAAATGTGTTGGGGGTCTTTGAACTTAGAAAAGAATACGCTCACTTGTTGGAGTCACTGAACTGTCAAAAACGTAAATAAAATCACGTTCTTACCTACTTATCTAAATACACAAGTAACAATTCAGTTGTTTTAATTTATATAATTCACTTAAATGGTTGTAACGTATTTAATCTTTTCAAATATTATTACTGTGTAAGTAACAATTTGATTTATTTTACACTCACGGCATAGATAAAAAGTTTAACGACTTTTTAAAATGTTCTGATTGGTTTTTATTATAAAAATTTCCAAGTGTAATT
Organism: Molanna angustata; assembly: GCA_963576475.1. NCBI lineage: Eukaryota > Metazoa > Arthropoda > Insecta > Trichoptera > Molannidae > Molanna > Molanna angustata. The sequence continues at coordinate 6,364,912 of OY754989.1, forward strand.
TATGTCATTATTTAAACCATAGATTTTTATTATAATATACTAGATGTAGTACTGTGTTCAAAAAGTTGAGTCATGGAATATCGCGCGTTTGAATTTTTGGTTGGCAACATATTTCAGTTTTTCCTTGCATTTCAACACATCCTAGATAACTGTTCTTTAAATCTTTAATAATTAAAATGTTTTTTAAACAAATAAATCCGAAAACAATTCACATTAGTCGTTATTTTCTATAGAAAATCGATGTGGTCTGGAATCAAAACGTCAAAAATCCCCCGGAAAAATGACTCACTACGATTCATACATAATTTGCTAACTACGACATCTAGTATATTATAATAAAAATCTATGATTTAAACAAATTACCAATCACTTTCTTCTTCTTCCTCTGGTTTTAGACTGATGGCCTGTTTTTTCAGTCGGAGACTTCCTCTTGTGATCCAGCTGTCACTCCATCTTTTTGCTGGTCTCCCCCTTGCTCTACGACCCTCGGGGACTTCCTTGGAGACAATTTCGGGTAGTCGATTGTCTCCCATTCTCTCAACATGGTCTCTCCATCGACGACTTCGCCCTCTACCTCAGCGGATGATGTCGTCAAATCACTTTCATTGGTTTAAACTAAGATTATGTTGTTTGATTCGACCGACATTATATGAGCTCCCGCTTCTTCGATAGTATTAATAATACTTCTTCTGCGCCGCATTCGCAATCTGGAGAGTCTTTTGTTTTTATTTTATAAAATATCTTCTTCTTTCGGTGCCACGCCAGGTTCCCCCAACGTTGGCTATAACTTCATTCAAGCTCCAAAAGTCGCTCGACCGTCCCAATACCTTTCCATTCGCTGATGGTCCTCAGCCACGACATTTGTCTATGGCCTATGCCTCTTCTTCCCTCAATCTTGGCTTTGAGGATCAATTGAGGCCATCAGCGCAAAAGCGGCCTAACCTACATTTTTTTAGTTATAACCTAACTGTGGATTACGTTTTAAAAATTTATTATTTTTAAAAGAAAAATGGCCTAACCTTAACAAAACAATCTTCTCATATCAAGATAGTAATATTGATGATCATAATATTGAACATTAAATTTAATGTCATCTAAAGATTTTCAATTAATCCATAGTTATTATCCTGAGGTTAGGCCACTTCTGCGCTAAGGGCCTCAATTGTAGTACACCGTACCCCTGTCCTCGCATTACATACCCCAAATAAGATATTTTTCGTTGCTTTGCGATGGACAGAAATTATTGTCTATCAGAGTCAGATCTGTTAGACTTCTACCATAACACGTAATATTAGTGTCTCAACAGTAGGTACTTACAGCTTAATCGCACCATGAAATGACATTTAAAACAACATAAAATTAAATACGTACGTTTATAAAGATTAGGTATGAGTCACCTTAAGGTTTGATACTTTGATACGCTTATTTAGAGCGAGGTCGTCAAATTCATAATGTATGCACTGTCACTCATGTCACATGTGTGATTAATTTTATAATACCATGGGTAACGATTTTTTGATCTTGGGTAAGGGTATTTTAATCGGTCGATCAATATTTTACATATCAGTGGGTTTTTGTAGCCTTGAATCACATGCAAATGACATTTGTCGTAATGTAGTTTTTGAATGTTGAATTTTTATATAGGTACATACCTACATACAGTGCATTCTGTATATGTATCTTTCTGGAGCATTTTGCTAGTACTAGCTTATTTTAAACTGTCCTATTTGTACTATTGTTGCATTATTCCATTATTGTTATTCTGTATTTTGTATGTATATAACGTATGGATTTAAATAAACATTCTATAGAGTAGGTATTCAAATTTTGTATGGAAAATATTCAGCATTTCAATGAAATGAGTTTGATAAAATGTTTTTTATTTAAATATTTTATTATGAAAACTTGATAACTTTTCAATGCCATTTTATAAAAGTGATGTACCTTTTTATCAATTTGAAAATAAAAATTTCAAATTATGAATTTCCTGAGCTTGGGGTCACTTTGAAATATTTGACAGTTAAAAAAATTGAGAAGCACTATTCAGATATCCTTAAAAATCTAATGGGATCTAAGCGACTATCAGATATACAAATTTGAAAAATTTGAAAAGAATCGAATGAGTACTTTAGTCTATAATCGATAAAGTAAAATGAACATGCCGTACATAGCACACACACACACACACAGATACATTGTGATAAAACTTTCAGAATACAGTCTCAGCATGATACCTACTAGTTGATAATCTGCAATAAAAAAATAGCCTTAAAAATCGCGAAATCATAACTCCCCACCATATCCCCTTGGATTAGTGAGGAGTAAAAAACAATTTTGTTAAATTATAACGACCCATAATGAAGGTTTTTGTTAGGTTTACATAACGGCGTCGATGCGTTAATATAATCAACATCACTTTTGATTATAACGATAATTACATTTAATTGTTTTTTATTCCTCACTAACCCAGGGGGATATAGTGGGGAGTTATGATTTCGCAATTTTTAAGGCTATTTTTTTATTGCAGATTATCAACTAGTATCATGTTGAGATTGTATTCTGAAAATTTCATCACAATGTATCTATGCTATGTGCTATTTTACTTTATCGATTATAGACTAAAGTACTCATTCGATTCTTTTCAAATTTTGCAAATTTGTATATTTAATACTCTCTTAGACCCCATTAGATTTTGAAGGATATCTGAATAGTGCTTCTCATTTTTTTCAACTGTCAAAATATTTAAAAGTGACCCCAAACTCTGGAAACTTAAAACTTAATTTTTTTATTTTCAAATTGATAAAAAGGCACATCACTTAAATAAAATGGCACTGAAGCAGTATCAACTTTTCGTAATAAAATATTCATACCATACCATACCATCACGCCATTTCCCTATTTGGGGTAGGCAGAGAGAACCGAACGCCAGACTCCTCTCTCTTGACATACATTCCTCGCTTCATTCACGTCCATACATCGTCTAATACACGCTCTTCTATTATTCTTACTTCTAACATCACCATCTTTCAAAATCCCATTTATGTGATCGTGCCAACTTTTTCTTGGCCGACCTCTACTTTTCGTTCCTCTTTTATCAACCTTGTACACTTTTTTTGTCAGACGGTCATCACTCATTATTTCTATGTGGCCGAACCACCTTAGGGCATTTATTTTCATCTTAATTACGATATTTAAAAATTAAAATATTCAAATAAAAAAAATTGAACAAACTCATTTGATAAAAATGTAAAAAAAAACTATACAAAATTTGAATACTTTGTGGAGTAACTTGGTAGTGAGGAATACAGCGTTGGCCACAATATTTTTTTGTTTGTTTCTTAATTAGTTGTTACGCGTCGTTTGATATTCTTTCATTGTGTTAAAATGTCAGTAGCTAATTACCACTGTATAATGAAACAAACGTGAATCTAAATCTTGGATTTTTTTAACTTGTTCTATTGTCTGTCCATAACAGAATTGCATTCGTAACAATATAGTTTGATTTATCTATGGATATTTACGGATGTGGAACTTGGCCAGTCCGTTCATTGTCCGTTCTTCTTCTTCGTGACTGAGGATGGAGGAAAAACTCAATCATTCGACGAATATTGTTTTTTTCTTTTATTAACTTATCTATTTATTATAAAGAAACACCAACAACATATGAATATACATAAAACATAATGACAGTTAGCAACTAACAGGTACTATGTCAAATATTAATTTAACGTGCACCCAATAACAAGTTGCCACATTCTGGAAACTTAATCGTAAGATATTAATCGTCTCACAGGTCCAGACTGAATACACAATTATTAACTGTGTCTCCACCGGGAATCCAAACCAGGACCTTTTTATCTGCAGTCAGATATCCAAACAACTGAGCCACTAAGGCCGACTAATAATAATAGTTAGATTAATGAAAATTATTTAATGGTAGCTGCTTCTTTCTTTAAACAACTCCAAAATGGATTCCCGTGTGGTATTTATTTATGTCTCAATATATTAAATCACAAGTATATAAATTATCTAATTTTATCGATAAAATGTAGGTCTCCGGATGAAAAAATCCTTGACATTTTCCAAATATACTGTTAAAAACTAGTTTTTTTGCCGAATGGCAACACACGTAATAGCCATAAAGAATCTATCGTCATTTTTTTATGTGCCGATTTGCATAAATTTAAGTAAGTGAATAATCTTTTGCGAAAAAATATCTTTAAATTTATTCGATTCGCGTAAGATAAAATCTTATTAATTTGATCTCAAAGTTATTGCTAAATAAATTGATAAAGGCACGCATTTTTTAATTTAATAACAGTCAAAATTATGAGTGTTGGCAACACCAAAATGTATTTTTAAATATCATTCCAAAAAACGTGATATTTCTTTTTCAGAACGTGGTTTAAATCTCGATCAAAATCGTTATACGTGTCGCGTTAATAGTATTTTTTTTAACATTGAATATGTAACAGGTATATCATATACATTCTCATAAATTCCCTAAACTAAGCATAAATGCTTGTACTATAGGTAAACGACATCGGTCGAGTCAGGATTTGACTACAAGAGATAATACTTTGTGGTAAATTTTAACAATATCTTACAATCTTTTTTATGTCAGGTTTTTTGCAAATCATCATTTTCTAAGGATACGGTTAGCTCCGAAACCAGTATCAAGACTTACAAAATAACGTGACTTATGACGTAATGTAAGAAAAAAAATTAAAAATCAGGTTTTTGTCTTAGCCGCTCGTTGATATAATTTCATATGAAAATATTGTGCCGTTGTTTACACTATTTTTTTTATCATATTCGTTTAATTTTTTTTTATTTGTAGATATGATATTATAATCATTGTGTTATAAAAATATAATATAAAATTAGTACCTACTTTCACGACTGTATCACCTTGAACACTTTTAAATTAACCAAGAGAACGGAAACGAGATTATCTCCTAATGTTTTTTTCTAACACGAGTTAATAGATAAGTTATTTCATAGAATAAATTATATCGAAATGCCTAGAATTTTTTCTAAGAATTTCGATAAAAAACGATGCATTGGAATTTATAAAGACTATTTTAAGTGTTATTCAATAAAACAAAATTCGAAAAATATCACTGTGTATAACGAAAATCGTAACACATGTATATTTTTGAATTATTAAAAACATATTTGTATGTGTGATATTGAGATTTGGTGAGGTGTAGATGCCGCCAAAATTCTTGAGCTTTTTCGTCGTGGAGGAAGGGCAGTTCGCACATATACCAACAAAGCAAAAAGCCACAAATTTGCCATCTGCGCACCCACTTGACGAGCTCAAGTTATTTAACGATAGCAATATCACATTAAATACATATTGTTAATATAAATACATTACATATACACGGCGTATTATATTGAAATGAATATTCAGTAGATAAATAACCACATGATTTAATATATGTATGAAAAATTACACCAAAGAATATCATTAGATATATCATCACTAAATATATCATTAATTCTAAATTATGTTTTTTCGTTATAAACAGTTAATCGTTTAAACGAGTTTCGTTATACAGAGTGATAATTTTTCGGCGATTTTTTGTACGTTTTCATGCAATTTTTGTTATAACCACATGATGCATTAAAAACTTGTTAGTTTATCTTAAATAATCAAGATGCGGACATTCATAATATTTATAAATAATGAATAATTGTTTTTTTTTCTTAAAAATAAACAACAGGACGATATTTAAGACATGAAGGGGGTTAAAAATGGATAAAAATTACTAATTTTGTAATAAAAATGCATTTTTATAATAGCTAAATTTATTTGATCTAGTATATTATTTTCTAGTCAGTATTGTTCAAAGCGTGATTCGCATTATATGTAGGTAATTAACATTTGTTGATATCGACAGTAAAATCATACGTCAAACTCTTCTGTCACGAAATAAAAACTAGATTATTTGTGAGGTATATGAAATGTTTTTCGGTAAACTTGGAAAATAATGACAATCGGTTCTCTCTACTCATCCCATTAATGACACAATGGATCCGCAATGTTTTCTATCTATGAATACATTTTAATTTTTTTTTTCTTTTAAAAAATAATAAATATGTTCTTGTCTAACAAGTACATAATATGAATCATGCGATCCATAAATTAAGCATTAAGGCTTGTGCTATAGGCGAACGGAATCGGTAAAGGCTGAACTGAAATCCAGCGCGATGTCCGCTCCGCCAATCTAATTATTATTAAATCACCGTCAAAATAAATACAAATTTGAAAAATAAAAAAAAAAAAACAAAATAATTCTGATCCATTTTTAAATTAATTTGTCAGTTATAATGATTCATGAATTCAGCATGCTAGTTTATCTTTTAAACGAAATATCGACGTTATTCCGAATAATGAATTCCTCAAAAATTTCATTTTCACATGTATGGTGGTTGACTGTTAGAGATTGCCTGCGGGCAATAAGTCCGCCACGTTGTATAAATCAATAAAAGTCTTTTATTATTATTATGTTTTAGATAAAAAAATTGTTTTGCAATCGTAAAAAAAACGATGATACATTGTACATAAATGTTAAAAAAAAAACTATCCAGTTGATTAAATGAGGATTTTTCAATACTCGAATAAAATGGCATAACGTTAAAACCCAACACGGTATGCCGTTTAATTCGGGATTGATTTTGTCGATATTTCGATTAATTCGGGTTTTTCGCAGTGTTCCCAAAGCGCCGCATTACACATTTACATATATTAGTTTAACTTAACTTATAAAATAAAATAAACGAAAACATTCGTAATTCTATATACCCAAACAAATTTTGATGGAATTGGCAACAGTTTGACAAATCGATCGACGAAATGAACACTTTATTAAACGATCGGTATGTCAGTCTAAATGTATGTATTTATGTCCAAACAAAACGTGTATTTTTATATATTTTTTATGAATACAATAAATTTTGTCGACTTAGGATTGTGTCATCGTGGCACAAACTTAAGTCGTTTGAATCTTGTCCTGGGGTCCTAGGTTTGATTCCCAGCAAGGGAAAATTAAAAAAAAAAAAAATTATATACAAATCTTGAATCTCTGGACTAGAAACACTCATTATTTGGAAGAAATTGACATTTGGCAATATACTCGAAGTTTGCATGTGGTGCAAGGAAGTATTAATCTAAATTGTTGAATTATTTCTTTAATATTTTCTCAGTGGTAACATTATCGTAATTATAAGTTTTTTTTTGTCAATCAAGTGTCAAAACAGTCGTTCAAAATTATCTATCTTATAATTAATTTGTCTGGGATTTTTACAGTATTATGAATGTTAACGTTTGTGACATACAACTAAAAAGATTGGTCGTTGAATTTTGAAACTTACCATCCGGGAACATCTTCGGGGTCTTCGCAGTTTCCTGTGCCTTCAGAGTCTCCGATTTTGAAGACGGTTCCGATCGGGCATCCGTATTCCCTGGCTACTCCCTCCAGACAGATGTAGTACTTCCTGCAGTCCTCGGGGTGGGCGTGGCGGGAGAAGGATCCGGCGTTGGACACCTCACCGGGGGCGGGGCAGGCGAAACCGTTGGCTACCTCTGAAACGTAATCGGTTTTATTAACATAGCCGTCAGCAACCTCTGAAACGTAATCGGTTTTATTAAAATTACCGTCAGTAACCTCTGAAACTTGATCGATTTAATTAACATTACCGTTAGCAACCTCTGAAACGTAATCGATTTTATTAACATTACCATCAGCAACCTCTGAAACGTAACATTACCATCAGCAACCTCTGAAACGTAATCGATTTTATTAACAATACCATCAGCAACCTCTGAAACGTAATCGATTTTATTAACATTACCATCAGCAACCTCTGAAACGTAATCGGTTTTATTAACATTACCGTCAGCAACCTGTGAAACGTTATCGATTCTATTAACATAATCATCGCCAGCCTCTGAAATATAATCGAATCGAATAACTCAGATGGGTGGTAGCAGAGCGGTTAGTACGCTGGGTTAGTAATCCAGATGTCGCGATTTTGAATCCTACCACAACTGATTTCGTTCACCTATACCACTAGCATAGTATGCTTAATTTAGGGAATGTATGAGGATGTATATGTAAGTACTTGTTACAAGGACATATACAAAAATACTGACAACCTCTGAAACGTAGTCGAATATTTTCATAGCCATTGATAATCTCTGAAACGTGATCGAGTTCATCAACATGACCGTTAGCAACCTTTGAATCGTAATCGAATATAACAGAACTGTTTGTTACCTCTGAAATGCAATTGGATTAATAAACATCGAATGTAATAAAATTGGAAATATCTGAATGTAATAAAATTACTTGAAACAACCCTTGGCTAACTCTGAAACGTAATCGAATATATGACTAAACCATTGGCAAAGATGGAAACCGAATTGGATTTATGAACACATCAAACAAAATCTAATAATTCCTTCCAATGTGAACTATTAGACTCGGGAGTTTAATAAGTGGTTATAAATTTTTGTTGATAGTTTTGATGAACATATTATACGTCTAATAAACGAAATCGGTCAAAGAAGCATTCAAACGTACGTTCAATGAATTATTCAGCGCAATAGCTGCTTTGCCATCTAAATAAACAAGATTATTTAGACATAATGCTAACCTTCGTTCTTGCACTCTGGTACTTGATCAGCCCACATGCACACTCTGGCTTCCCTGTCGTAGGCGAGTCCGGGAGAGCACTGATACCTGGAGGCCTCTCCGTTCCAACAGTTCCAGAAGACGTCGCATTTGGCCTCGTCGGCGAAGATACCGTACAGCCTCGAGCAGTGAGTCGTTGAAATGGCAGGCTCTGGAAAAAAATAACAAAAAGGAATATTTAGATAGCCATACGAAATGTTTGTTCAAGTTTTCGTTACATCCACCAGTACCTGTTCGGAGACTGCAATAGTCCACTAACATATTTCAGACGAAAAATCCATAGCATGAAGAGTAGCTCATAGAGCATTTAAGATAAAAAGTCTCGGCACCTTAGTGCAGAAACAACAATCAACATAACTGAATAGAAGTTTGAAGTACCAACAAGTCGCTGGTAAGGGTCTCCTCCTCCAGTTAGTACTTGTAGTGTATGTAAGTATGAAAGAGATATCGTATCTGAAAGAGAGGGATGTTGTGCCTATATAGGCTTGGTATGAAAGAGTATCAGGCATTCTGCCATAGGGCCCGTTAGTAATAAACCATCCCCAGTAATAATTAAGGAGATAGTATTGTGAACCCCATCACAGTACACTACAGTACTCGTGTCGACGATTGTTTCTTTAAGGCTACGCTCGTTACACAAATGAACCTTTACCACAATCGACGAGTCACCGCCGAGCTAGACATTAAGGCGAAATAATTTTAGGGAGTGTCGACCTGTTGCCCAAGATCCTAGGAAAGTACTGCGACATCACCCAACTTTAGTGTTTTGGTGATGTCGCAGTACTTTTACTTGTGGTCGCAACCCAATCGCCATTTTATCATTTAAATCTCGCAAACTGATTAAACTAAGAACACCACAATAGTTATCAGATCATGAAGATCGATTGACAATGTCAATTTTATAAATCCGATAGGGCCATCTAAGAATTGATCATGCATGAATCGGATAGTTTTAATCTTTACCCGGTTCTATTAAGGGTGGCATTGAGGGTGGTGTAACAAAAGATTTGTTGTCAAATGTTAAGCAACCCATTTTCCTTAGATATATTTTCACATTTCAATAGGACATGACCTATGACTGTCATATCATGCTTTGGTTACGATTGATAAACGCTAGCGCTGTCTGATGGTAAACATTTAAAATTTGCTGCGATCTTGAGTAAATTATGATCCTGACAATTTGAATGTAAGATGTCTCCTAAAGTGTAATTTTCTCTGAAGATGTCGTTAAATTGATGACAATGTATACAAACCTAATTGTGTTCTGTCTCCGCAGTCGACATTGTGAAGGTAGTCGCAGTTCTCTGAGAGGAATTTGGAGTCACTGGCGTCGAAGGCCAATCCGTTTCCGCACGTCTTGAGCTCAGCGACATTGTTGTCACACTTCCAGTATTTGTCGCAGCTGCTGTGGTGGGGGTAGAAACCAAAGTCGTCGGGGCATTTGAAGTTCTCCTGGGCGATAACTGTGGAACAAAATAACAAAATTATTAGATAAACATAAATATATTTATCAAAAACAGTATTTATTCATAATTAGATTGACAAAGATAAAATTGGTGAAGAACCAAACATGTTAATAGATATATATTTTTTGACATTAACAACGTTAACTCTGTGGAATTCCATTTTATTAATTTTTTAATGTTTAATTTTACTTCTACAATATTGTATAAACGTCGCACGAATGAGAACTTTCTACTAATAATAATAATAAACACTTCCTTGCACCCTGCGCAAGTGACGAGTTTATTGCCAAATGGCATTTTCTTCCAACTAACCAGTGTTTCCAGCCCAGAGAAGCAATATTTGCGAGAGAAATTAATTTAAATAAATTTCTCCTCTGCTGGGAATCGAACCCAGGACGACCACACTGAAGCCAAACGGCTTACCAACTGTGCCACGGCGGTCGGTTCCTAAAAAAGTGTATCCCATTTTTTTTTCTTTTTGGTCCTTCGAGCCGGATATAAATCTCTTTTTATGGTCCTTCGAGCCGGATGTTGTCTATTTCTAATTCCTGAGTATTAATATTTTCAACCGTCAGGTATTCGACAAGGAATTTTCGCATTACTTTAAAGCATTTTATTCAATAAATATTTGTTATTTTTACTATTTTTCGCTGGTTTGTTATTAATTGTCAATCACCATGGCCTATTAGTGATATCGAATTATATTTCAATTCATTTCTCACGCAAATCATTCTTCTCTGGACTGTAAAAAAAATTGGTTTGTTGGAAGCAATTGCCATTTGCACCGGGTGTAAGCAAGTAAATAAATAATTATAATAATATAACAAGTTGTATTAGACCCGGCCCAGTTGTCTACAATCCATTTGCGCATCCATCTCATTTTAATGGCGCTTCAATAAACATTCGCATTATCTTATTCTTAGATCGAGTTAAATGAACGGATCACCTCCGATACACTTCAATAAAATTTAATTCACTCGTTCAAGGTGAACCTGTCTGGATATAGTTTGAATCGAAAAGATATATTTTTTTTGTTACCGATTAATCAAGTTTAATATTGGTATTATGTCAACACAAAATGAAACATTTATCGATCGAGACTAGCGATCACACAGAGATCGAAATTCAACCGAAAATTTTCATTAATATTTTAATTAGAAAAGTTATAGGAACTGATAAATAAATACTTACTATAATGTATCTACATTATAAAGTTTGGTTGTTATTTCATTGTTAGATGGTTGGTGGAAATTCGCTTATGGCGATAAGCCATAAGCGAATTAAAAAATAAATTAAAAAATAAATTAAAATATTGCCATACTAAATACTTCAACGCTTGGTAAAGCAATAAACCCAATTTTGAAATTTCACTGATTTTCAATCAAAATGAGTTATCCTCCCAACTCGTCAAGTGCATTCAAAATCATAATTTTACTATATGGTAACTCTAGTAATGTTTTTTTTTATCAAAAAAACACATGGCTAAAATATATGTGATTGAAATTACAAGAGTCATAATAATATTCCACATGGATCAGCAATGAGGTTCAACACTGACTTTTGCATGATACATGTATGGTTCATGCTTTCTTTTATTAGGTTACTTACACACCCGCACACCTGTCGCTGGTTACCCCGCATTGTGGAATATGCCGTGATGGTATGTACATACATATGTAATTCTTATCTTTTAATGACATTTAGATAAGTTTATGCTTTTTTTTATTTTATTTTGCAACCGTTCGCGTCATGTTTGTCGACATTTTAACGCCAAAGTTTGCAAAACCCTAGTTTCGACTTGTTGCGAATTTCGCAACGATTTCGCAACACGGGGGGATCCATATCTGGGTATCATCTCGCATCCGTCGGATTCCGTAGGTGATAGACTATACCAGTGGTCGCCGAACAGCGGATCGCGAGCCAAGCGTGGCTTTTGCACAAAGCACCTCGTGCGAGCATAATTAAGTCAGACATTGTATTGTCATAAATATATTATATAAATAAATCATCAAAGATCCATTAATCGAAAAATTGGGTCGTGTAACAGCCGATGACAGGTCATCGACTGTATTAAGCGGTTTTAATAAAATATCATGATTTCAGTCATTAGATTTAGCGTTATAATATGTCCTCCTAACGATGATGAAATGATACATAACATATTACAAAAAATAACATTAAACAATAACATTCAACAAAATATGACAACAGAAATTAGTTTGTGTCTCATCCGCCAGATGAACACTTAAAACACACGTGTGAACAGAATTGAATTGACTTAATATATACAACTTCCAACTTTACGATTCTCACAAGGAAAGCATCCACTATAAGACATTTAATTGGTGAATGTTGCTATGGCGTAAAGTGATCACTTAAGCCAGCCGATGACAGGTCGTAAGCCCTGTAGGAATGTCTTGTGGTCTTCCTTGTCTTCATACACAATCTCTCTCCATCCCTCTATCTCTGCTTGAGATTTCTTCAAAAAAATACCTATGAGTGCATACTTCTATCTGTTGCATTTGCTTTCATGTATACCTAGCATGTGTTTAATACAGAAAACTAACCCATCACATAACATATTACGAATACATGATATTTTCATGTATATGTAATGAATTGCATCATCAATCTATGAGTGTCTCATAAAAAGTTAAAAGTTAAAGTTAAATAAAATAACGGGTTTGCCACCGCTGTTGTAGCGGATCGAGTCGAAGGTCGAACCGATCGACATTTGCAGGGATACACCACCTTGCAGCCCAGAGATTGCAATAAATGCAGAGTTAACGACTGCTGGGCATATCCATGTTGTGACTTTCATATTATTATAATACCTTCATAGTCCATTTGCAGTCTTTAAAGGTTCACTTTCCTGTCACGACTCAACACTGAAGACGCGTCTAGGATCCTAAATTGTCTGAGAAGCTCATTAAATAGTATCGATTTGTTTCTCGGTAAACTATGTATGTACATATTTACATACTTCCCATCAAATGTATGTAATCTTTATTGATTAATAAATACTTATATATGCATACCATCACTCCATGTCCCTTACAGGGTAAGAAGAGAGATCCGACCGCCATACTCCTCTATTTTTGCACACATTCTTGGCTTCCTTTACAACCATGCATCGTCGTCGTCATACATGGTCGTCGGTTGTTCAAGATTTCTATGTTTCCTTCTTTCAAAATATCATTCATATGGTCATGCCATCCCTTTCTGGAGCGGCCCCTGCTATTCACTCCATCTCTTACACCCATATAATATAATGTTTTGGTAAGTCATGCATTATTTCAATATCCCCAAACCACCTCAGGTCATTCAATTTCATTTCACTTATAATATATTTCTTTATCTTGCATTCTCTCCTTTTGTCTTCATTTTTTATCCTATCATATATCGATTTCATTTCTACAGTATTTTTTCTATTTTTATGCGTCTTTTGCCACGTCCATGTTTCACTGGCATACGTCAAATTAACAAATACAAAACAACAATTTAAAAGATTATAGAAATAAACAATACGGTTATGAACAGAAAGAAATTATTTGAAATAAAAAAAGTGTTTGATGCGGGAATAATACGGTTTGAGAAGGTCAATCGATAATTGCTTAGTAATTGTATCAAATTTCGGCTTTCGATGCTCAGTTGGTTAGATATTTGAGACTTGAGCCAAAGGTCCCAGGTTCGATTATTCGCTGTGGAGGCACGGTTTTTCATTGTTTTTAATCTGGATTTGTGAGATGATAACTATCACGAGTCTCCAGAATGTGGCAACTTGTTATTGATTGCGTGTTAAATTTATAATTGACATAGTACCTTTTCGTTGCCCGAAAAGCTATTAGAAATAAGTATCAGGGGAGAATATAGTTTGAGAAGGTTGCTTGACGATTGCTTAATGATTTCATCAAATAATAATACTGGAATAAATTTGATAAAGAAATCCTACTTTTAACTGACAATACGATCGCTTAATGTATCAGGAGCGAAGGTATTTTGAGAAGGTTGTATGAAATTGAAAGTGGTATTACCTGTTTCGTTTTCCCGCTTAATCAACTGTATGTACATATATATGTTTGTGTCTACATTATAAATATATACATTATTAAATATGTATAATATCGCCGTGCAACGCTGTCGGCGTTGGAGTATTGTAGTAAACATGGTATTTTATGTCTTCGTTACCAAATTTCCTTTCGTTGAGCAACACAGGATGGCGGCGGCGATGACAAATAATATGTAATCTTTGGAATTAGCGTAGGTTGAAAAATATATGGAGTCAGAATTGTTTTCTTTTAAAGATATAGATATTATCTCTACAATAGCCAAGTCAGCACCCTCTGGATTGCTGTTTTTCTGTTAGATCAAGCCGCATTGTAAAGGGGTATAATTTCCATTATGGTTTTCGATTGGTGTCATCTCTTTGTGTCATTTTTACTCCTCACTAACCCAAGGGGATATAGTGGGGAGTTATGATTTCGCAATTTTTAAGGGTATTTTTTTTTTGCAGATTATCAACTAGTATCATGCTGAGATTGTATTCTGAAAGTTTCATCACAATGTATCTATGTGTGTGTGCTATGTGCTATGTACGGCGTGTTCTTTTTACTTTATCGATTATAGACTAAAGTACCTACTCATTCGATTATATTCAAATTTTGCAAATATGTACATATTATATCTAATACTCGATTAGATTTTGAACGATATATGAAAAGTGCTTCTCAATTTTTTTAACTGTCAAATATTTCAAAGTGACCCCAAGCTCAGGAAACTTAAAATTTTAAATTTTTATTTTAAAATTCGTAAAAAGGCACATCACTTTCATAAAATGGCATTGAAGAGTTATCAAGTTTTCATAATAAAATATTTAAATAAAAAATAATTTAACAAACTCATTTCATGAATATGTTGGAAATTTTCCATACAAAATTTGAATACTTTATAGAATGACTTGTTAGTGAGGTGTTTAGCGTTGGCCACAACCCACCCGTTTAAATATCATTTTAAAAGAATTATTAATAATGTTCCGATAAGCGAAATTGCTTGTACAGTACTAAATGAACGCAACTTTCGGGTTTCCCGGAAGAAGCATACGTTAGCACATATACACAATCATGGCGTATGTACCGGACTCGAACAGGATCTTCTCTTTTGACAGAATTTCCCGTGGCATCAGAGCTTAAAAACCCTTCGGAGTGAAACTCGATTAGATAATTCGCATTTCTCTATCTCGCTTGTGTATGTTTGTTTTCTGCTTTGTCGTTGTAAAGTTGCGTTAGGAATGCGGTAATCTCAACCGCTGTTACTTAACCGAACAAATTCTTGCGTTGGGTAGATCTGAGCGACTCTGAAGCCTGACAGAACGACAACGTTGCATAACAGTTCAAACGGTTCTATGTGGCATTTGGGAAACGAGTTATCGAAATTGGACCATATTTAAATTTTGTATCTTGGTCTATTTATGTCAACGGGTTATGCGTCAATTTGATCGTTGATTGCGGTGATTATGAGATAAGGCATGTATGTAGTTAGTTCCGCATTGTAAATAAAGTGTTATATCCGAGGCGTTCTTATTTATTTATATATTTTTTAAACATCATTTGTATCTTTAAATTGTACACTTGCCATTGGTAAATTTCTTCCAACCATCAAGATACAGTGTAAGATAACAAAGCGTATGCACAGTAGCAAACATGGAGACTTTTTATTACTATACACATTATTTAAACATATAATGAAAAATATTTTTTTCACAGAGAGAGTGCATTATGAAATTTTTGACAGATACAAAGATACGTGCTGACCGCCGTGGCACAGGTAGTAAGCAGCTGTTTGGCTTGTGTGCGGGCGTCCTGGGTTCGATTCCCAGCTGCGGAGAAATAGATTAAAAAAATCATTTCTCACGCAATCTTTGCTTCTGTGGGCTGGAAACACTGGTTATTTGGAATAAATTGTCATATGGTAATAAACTCGCAACTTGCGCAGGGTGCAACGAAGTGTTTAGTGTTACTTAGTAATGAAGAATGAAAAACTTTTCACATAACTTTCCACGAATGATTTTTTGTGCGTTCTTTTGTTTTCTAATAAATGTACGTTATATGGTTACATACCTAATGATTGTTATCTATTGTGCATCAATAGTCATGCTAAAAACATCTAAATTTAAGTGAGGTTAGAGTCGCTTTTCGTTCGGTGACAGTCAAACCGTAAGTATAGTTTTACATAACAAAGAATATATATTATTAATTTCGGTGTGTTGTATACATAGAAATTCCACGCCCAAAACGTTCTTAGCAAACGCATTGTCTATTGAAAATAAAACAGGGGTGAATTCGAATAAATAAAATGTCAGATAAATATAATGCATTTTAAAGTTTAACGTCCACATAGGAGCGGCATAAAGATCGGAATTCTGTCTCCGATTTTTTTGCAGACAATCCGATGTCCGCGCTGCGTACGATTCCAATCGACCAGTGGACACACTTGTATGAATTTCTATATACTACTACTTTTTAAAAGGCTTTATTTCACCGTTGCCAGTGTTCTAGCGAATTTCTATATACAAAGAATACTAAAATCCGACTGATGCCCTGCATTCCGTAGGTACTACACATTATGAGAACGCTAACATTTTGACTCCATTTCTATGGTTATGAGGGTTATGATTTCGGATAACCTAGTTTGTACACCAGTTTTTGTTTTTGACACATCATGTACAGATGGTTTGTCTAGTATTCACACCAATTTAGCTATTTTTTTCTAAGCTATTTCAATTTAGCTATTTTAGTTACTTTATTTAATATATTATAATGCAACTGGCTCACGCCAGTCGCAATTATAGCTACATACAAACCTAACCAGCCTATTTTTACCAAACATTTGTAGGTTAAGTTTAAAAAATCAGTGTACATCCTAGGATAACCTATGATTTCACATTTTTTATCATAGATATTTTATACATTGACTCAATAGGAATAACGTAGAAAGGGCGTAAAGTCCGTTTCACTTGGATAGCCTAGTCTTCACACCATTTTTTTTTAAACATAACCTACAAAAGTTTGGTAAAAATACCAATTTAGTCATTTATTTTAATATTTTGGTTACTTTTTTTAATATATAATGCAACTGGCTCACGCCAGTCGCAATTATAACTACAAACAAACCTAACCAACCTATTTTTACCAAACTTTTGTAGGTTAGGTTTACAAAAATGGTGTGAAGACTAGGCTATCCGTTTCACTTAATGCCATAGATTTTAAATATAATATATTAGATGTAGCACTCCGTGCAAAAAGTGAGTCATGGAATATCGCGCGTTTGCGTTTTGGTTGGAAAAATATTTCAGTTTTTCTTACATATCAACACATCCTAGATAACTGTTCTCTAAATCGTTTTTCAAATTGGTATTTTTTTGTTTATAGTAAAGAAAGAAATTGTACTTTTTAACATCTAAATAAAATAATCGCTTGCATTTATTTTATAACATTGTATTAAATATTTTCGATTGTGAAATTCGGCACTGTGCGTGCGCGTTAGTATTGCCATGCGTAATAATATTTAGAATAAACATTTGTAATTTATCATCTCTGGTTATTTTTAACTGTTATTGCGTGTGTCAGATTATATAATAGTCAAGTTATATATCACTAACAAACACGTGGAGGTACCAACCAATTAATGTAATATAAAGATTTACCAACATGACAGTAGTTGAAGTATGGCATATATATTATTTATGTTACCTAGCACGGTATATCCTACAATGTGGGAAAACCAGCGACAGGCGTGCTAATGTGTATTACCTCATATGCGAATGTCCCCACACATATTACCCTAGCACAACGAAAAAGTGCAACCTTCAGAAAGGGTGGTGAACTATGTAAAGGCCTCCGCATACGGGACCGGGCGACGACGTGGACGGGACGGGGGCGGGACGTGGTGTTATGAAACCATGTATGCATACGCAGCGTGACAGCGACGTGGACGTGACGTGCTAGTTGGTGCTAGTGTCCCTACTCAGCTCTCGGGAGCGTGCAAAACATCGTCAGCGACGATGTTTTTTCCCGCTCCGTCCACGCCTCGTCCTCGCCCCGTCGTGCACCCGTGGCGTATGCACGTTCGTATACATTTTATATGAAACGATGTTTAAAAAAAACACGTCCCGTCCCGTCACGCCGTCGCCCCGTCCCGTATGCAGCGACATTAAGATGTTTTGTCTAAAGCATAGATTTTTATTATAATATACTAGATGTCGTAGTTAGCAAATTTTGTATGAATCGAAGTGAGTCATTTTTCCGGGGGATTTTTGACGTTTTGATTCCAGACAACATCGTTTTTCTATAGAGAATAACGAATAATGTGAATTGTTTTCGGATTTATTTGTCTAAAAAACATTTTAATTGTTAATGTTTAGAGAACAGTTATTTAGGGGGAGTTGAAATGCAAGGAAAACTGAAATATGTTGCCAACCAAAACGTCAAACGCGCAATATTCCATGACTCACTTTTTGCACTTAGTACCTACTATGTACATCTAGTATATTATAATAAAAATCTATGGTCTAAAGTTCGATTTTGTATAAAGACTAATACTATTTTATCTGTGGTCTACATACAAAAACACAGAAAAAAACCGTACCTAACTCCTTGCACCACAGATAAAATAGTACTTGAAACCTTTGATGTTTAAAATCGACCTTCTTTCGTATTTTCGATTACTCAGCTCTTACGGGCACCCAAAAACGATTATAAACAAAAGTAATGGACACACTTTTCTCACAGCAATATTCATAAATAAATAAATTTATACCTAATATCGATATTTAAGTGAAGAAACGATGTCTCATTTAGAATAATTTTACTCTAAACTTATAAGTAACTTTCACTTGTTATCGAATGTTGCCACGCTGTAAAAATATTCGGTCGCGTTGTTTATTGTTTCTGTGTTGCCGCACGTAATAATAATTAATGATGAATATTTTTCCATTAATAATAATCAAATTAAACGCGGCCTGTTCCACATTCGTCCCAGTCGGAACACGACAGAAGCCGTTTCATAGAATAGTAAATTCGTTGAACGGTTGGGTGTGGCCAGGTGTAAAAACTGGATTCAGTTTCGTTATCGGTTATATAACACAATGGAGAAATTATTATTGTTTTGCATTATTAAATACAATGGACACATTTATTGGTTGTGCGATGGAGTTTATTTATTTAATGATTTATTTACATATTAAGTAGAAAAACAATTACACATATACATACATTGTTGTTTTATACATAAAGTTGATATATGTGTAATCAAATTATTTCCCATAGATAAGTTACAAAGAAAAAATAGACGTGCTTAGACGTCAAGATAGAGATAAAAATATAAAAATCTATAAATTTTATTTTTTTATTTTTACATTACTTCTCGGGAAACTTAAAGGTACTATGCCAAATATTAAATAAACACGCACCCAATAACAAGTTGCCACATTCTGGAGACTTATGATATTAATCGTCTCACAGATCCAGACTGAAAACACAATTTTAAACTGTGTCTCCAGCGGGAATCGAACCCGGGACCTTTGGATCATCAGTCAGATTCCTAACCAACTGAGCCACGAAGGCCGATGATAAATGTTGAAATAACATATTTGAAGTATATGTAAAGTATAATTTTGAATTCACAAGGATTGGCATTTATAAATGGAATTATCAAAAAAAAACCTTAGAATACTACATATACACATTAGAATAGTGTTTCCATTCTTTTCTATCATTTACAGGTGTCTCGTAAGAGCCAGGTAATAGAAAATACAACAGGCAACAATAACATCTCACATAGTTCAGCAATGAGGTCTACCACATATTCTGAATATAGTGCCTTTTTAAGTGAGACGAGACTCGTGTGAAAAACATCCACGTACATGTCGCTGGTCACCCCCCATTGTGGGATTCACCGTGATGTTATGAAAATATCTACACAAAATAGGAATTTCAAGAAAATAGCAGGACGAGCTCCTTTGAAGTAATATGTAATCGTAATAACTGGACTCTCAGTAACTGGGGCTCTAAAAAAGGCAGAGGATCCAGTCCTTATCCAGTCCAAGTTTTGTCGGAGAAGCAACAACATTTCATCATAATGGACACGACCTGTAGCAATGAAGAAGACGGCCAAAAAAAGCGGAAGAGATTTCAGCGAAGCCCCTAGTACGTATTCTTAATAAGTATGCGAAATCATTTGAAGTCAGTTATAACCTCAAAGTTTAAACCAATAGTTTGAAGCTTGTTATAATTTCCTCCCTCGTATAAAAACTATTTATTTCTTTTTCTACAGCAACAAAATCAAATAATGTTAATATTCATATTGCGCCATCTTGAATTTCACCACAATTATATTTCAATATTTCATATTATTTACTAACAACTATTTCTTGCGGTTTGACACAACAAAGATGACAGCATACGCAACGCGGATATGACTAGGAAAATAATAAAATATTACACAAAATAAGAGAGTAAAATATACAATTTTCTTTTATAAGTATTTACAGAAATACTTTTTTCTGTATTTAAGAAATTATTATTGCATTTAAATGCGTCTCGTGATTGTAAAAGAAAATAATGTAATTCAGAAGTACATTAAAAAAACAAAATCCTTTTATAACACCAGAACAAATGTTTGTTTTACGAAGTATTCCCAAGGAAACTATAAACAATATTGACTATTTCATCATTTATACCAAATATTAATTAATAAGTTATGTAGGTACTTCTTCTTCTTTGTCAGCCATTTCTCCACTGCTGGATGAAGGCCTCCTCCAACAAACTCCATCTCTCTCTGTTCTGTGCTTCCGTCACCCAACCCCTTCCCGCAACCGAAATAATATCGTCGACCCATCTTTTTTGTGCTCGCCCTACCGGTCTTTTATTTTCCTACGCAACATGCCCTTCTTATCAATGTAATTTTTGTAAGTTCTATATATTTGAATAATGTGTAACAATTCATTTGAAAATAATGCATTCTTACTATTGCCATCTATGAAGTAACGAAGAATCTTTTTTTTTGTAACGCCATCTATTGAGAAATTAGTTTAATTGTAAACAATGAAAGCAACAGTCCTTATAAATGAGGTGACGGTGTCTCGCACAGATGTCACCCCTGAGCCAGAAATATTATTAAATGATTGAGTTCCTGGTTCTTCTATAATATCCCAACTTCATCTCTATTGATATATTAAAAGTTTGTCAATAAAAACGATTTGTAATAACAAAAAAGTGTATGAAATTATTTTTTAATCAGTTATGTGCAGGTATTGCTGCTAATTTCAAAGATATCTTTGTAGCTTTTGTATCAGACCTGGAACAAATTGTTAGCATAATAATTACTTACAATCGATAACGGATACTGAGATATCCGCTCTAGGAGAATTAAAGTTGACGCCCGTCAATAAACGGAGCGAAAAATATTACGTACTCTATTCGACTCGTAAAAATGCAATTTATGCAAAGAATTCGATTCCGGAACGAATTGTGTCTATCAATTTCGAAATTCCGCTTTTAATTCAAGAAATATTTCATTAATTGGCGTTGAGTAGCTAAGAAATAAATTTACATTTTAAATGAAATTATAAATTTAAATCGATTTGTTATTATGAATTAGTATTTTTTTTGTTATATCAATGGATGTTTGTTACTATTAATCTGATAAATGAATGGCAAATGGAATGGTCTAATTGATGAAGTTTTGTCGTCTCAATCCATACAAATATTTAAAGGTAAACTAAACAAATTTTATTTGTCGAATAGTTCCTGAATTCCTTCTTTATCCTTCTTTTCCTCATTGCTATGCGAGATGTTGGTTTTTTTTCTAAGTCAGTATAATATACAAACTAATGTACTAAATCATATTTTTTGAAATTTTGTTATCATACCTTACAAAGGAACAATTCGATTACTGTTGCTCTACTAGGTAAATCTATTCTAGTGCTAGTAGTTTACAATTTTACAGTGACAATACACTTATGAATGATGATAGTTTCGGCTGTACATACATTAGATAGGCACACAATCAAGATACTTTGTACTAATAACTAATTAACCACTACTTCAATAAACATCAGACAAAACAGACACATAGCTCACATTAAACAGTGACAATATACTTATGAACTGGGTGATGATAGTTTCCGCTCTACATACATTAGGTAGGCACATAATCAAGATACTTTGTACTAATAACTAATTAACCACTACTTCAATAAACATCAGACAAAACAGACACATAGCTCACATTAAACAGTGACAATATACTTATGAACTGGGTGATGATAGTTTCCGCTCTACATACATTAGGTAGGCACACAATCAAGATACTTTGTACTAATAACTAATTAACCACTACTTCAATAAACATCAGACAAAACAGACACATAGCTCACATTAAACAGTGACAATATACTTATGAACTGGGTGATGATAGTTTCCGCTCTACATACATTAGGTAGGCACATAATAAAGATACTTTGTACTAATAACTAATTAACCACTACTTCAATAAAAATCAGACAAAACAGACACATAGCTCACATTAAACAGTGACAATATACTTATGAACTGGGTGATGATAGTTTCCGCTCTACATACATTAGGTAGGCACACAATCAAGATACTTTGTACTAATAACTAATTAACCACTACTTCAATAAACATCAGACAAAACAGACACATAGCTCACATTAAACAGTGACAATATACTTATGAACTGGGTGATGATAGTTTCCGCTCTACATACATTAGGTAGGCACATAATAAAGATACTTTGTACTAATAACTAATTAACCACTACTTCAATAAAAATCAGACAAAACAGACACATAGCTCACATTAAACAGTGACAATATACTTATGAACTGGGTGATGATAGTTTCCGCTCTACATACATTAGGTAGGCACACAATCAAGATACTTTGTACTAATAACTAATTAGCCACTACTTCAATGAAAATCAGACAAAACAGACACATGGATCAACTAAAATAGATCAATCAGGTCAAAATGTCAACAAATCAATTACCGACGCGATTTGACATTTCAAAACCATAGAGAAGAGGTATCATATCAATGTCGTCAGGTGTGTTGTTGTACTAAACGAAAATTTCTTCCAACCAGTCACAGCTAATGTTAATATTCAATACAACGTGAACTATGGCAATAAGTTAGTGACATGACAAAAAAAAGATAACAGAAGAAAAACAAAAAAAAATACAAAAAATATTGATTATAAGAACAGTTTATAAAATTGATAGGAAAACAAATGTATAAGGAGAGGAAGAAGTAATCAGGTATTATCAGATAGACATTTTTGCTTTAGCTTTTTTTTTGCCGACGTACTTCAAAGGAAGAGCTAAAACATGCAGTACTATGAATTGGAATAGACAGTAAGGTACGTTTGGCAGATCAAGCTATTCACGTAGAAATGAAAAATTTCTTTCAATATATCAAGATAAAAATAATGGATGCCGAAGCTATAATGTTTATAAATAAAATTAAAATAAACGTAAAAAAATATTCTATGATATCGCATCAATCTTTGTAAGTAGAGCGATGAGTAAAGCATAGAGAAAGTAGATGTGTACAGTACATTTGAAGACATTTAATGTTATCAATGCTCCTACAAACATTTCTGTTGAGAAATATCTTCATAAGTAGGAGAACAAGTTTTTGCATAATACGAAATAAAAATAATCAACTATGTGGCTCCCTTTTTGATCACTTATATATAATATTGCATAATATAATTGACACCTGACATAGCTGTGAAATTAGCCATATTTTTATTTGTGGAACTTGTAAGCTATTTAGGTTCTCACATCTAAATCTATCCAGTAAAACTGCGCTGAAAGATTCATGATGGATTAATGAGGGTAGAAGATATTTTAAAATTTAATGCAAGCTCACGCAAGTCGCAATAATACTATTAAACTTGTTTATCATATTGGCAATATAGGTAGGGATTATTATTCAATATTATATTTATTGGTTGGGGTGTTTTTGTATACTAAAACCTTTATTATTAAGTTCCAGTCCTCTTGGGAAGTTGAGGACCCGCAGGGGTCTTAATGAGAGCATAGAGTTAATAAGGTTATTTGTTAGCAATAAAAAAATATAAACATGTAAATCGTTTATGTATGTTTATTTTATAATTTGACTGTGTGAAATTAATCGTTCAAACAAAAGATGAACATAATATTTAACGCAGATTAAAAATGATAGAAATCAAAAAGAAAATTGATCAATGTCGTTCTTTCTCCCATAGACAATATCACATCTCACAACAATAGACAATTGTCCATAGAACGACACAGATGCACTTTCCAAGTCTGTGACCTTGAATGATCTAAATTCCGAAATGCATAGAAAAAACAACGATCTATAATAATAATTATTGTGTGAACATCTGCGAAAGCCACGACCCGATTGTGCGAAATTGCAAAGAATAATAGAGCAATCTTTCTTAAATAACAGTGTTGCTATTATTTATTTTTATGTTATCTATGTGTGACAGATCCGTTGCAAGCTGGCAACACACAGCTGTTATTATGCCATTATTATTTCGTGAGATGAAATTTTGACAGATGGAAAAAATAACATTCAATTGTTTGGAGCGAATAAAAAAAATACAATGGTAGAAATTAAATGGGCGTTTCAAAATGGCATTTGTAATAATTAAACGTGAAGGAGTTACCGATTAAGATTTAAATTATCTCTTAATCTAAGAATTACAATTGACTGTAAAAATATGAGAATTTTTACAATAGTATAGTGGTAATAAAAATGTTCATAAAATTATCTTTAATATAAATCAGATGTAGAAGAAAATTTTTGAAGGAATCAAAAATAAGGTTTTATTTTATTTATCTTTATTTTAGTATCTCTTCTCGGAGTAGAGCTGGGCAGGACATGTCGCGTGAACCGCAGACTCCAGATGGACTAAAATAGTGCAAGAATGGCAATCTAGAACGGACAAAAAAGCATAGGAAGGCCTCAAAAAAGATGGTCTGATGATATAAGAAGAGTGGTTAGAGACGGATGGATGCGGTCTGCCCAACAGGGAGCTGTGGATTACTGGACGAAAGAGGGCAACTAATACGTACTATGTCAAATATTAATTTAACACGCACCCAATAACAAGTTACCACATACTGAAGACTTTGATTGTGATGGATTTCGTCTCACAAATACTGAATTAAAATACAGTTAAAAACTGTTTCTCTTATTAATTCCAGGTCCTTTGGTTTATGAGTCAGATATCTTATTAACTGAGTTATGTCAACATATTTATTTTATTTTATTATTTATTTTTATTTGTTTAGAAATTTTACAGCTATACATTTTTAATGCTTAATTGTAAATAAGAATACAAAAGAAAGCCAATTATAAAGTTTCACATATTTAAATTATTATATATTATTGATGTTGGGTAGTTATTGTATGATGGTGAGTGTATGTGGGGGAATGGGAAGGGTAATGGATTTAGGAAAGCGTTGAAAAGGAAGGGATGAAGGTTTAAGAAAAGTAGGTTTAATTTTTAACCAGTAATATTACCAATAACCGCGCGTAATTGGCGTTTCATCGATGTCTCGATAAAATAACTGACATAGGTTTCAGAAAGGTTTGTTTTCATCCACAGAACAATATTAAAAAGTACGGTAAGGTATTCAAAAGGACAATTGACCAAAAATAACATAAAAATGTATCAATAACAGAAAACATTCTGTAAGACAATTTATTCCTACAAGAAACTTCAAAAGGATGTCGAGATACGAAAGTGTCCCAGTCAGTTTAGTATGTCTACTTAGGCAAGGATATGACACAACTTGTCAAAAACTTAAAGATTTTGTGATGCAATAAACTAGGTCAAAACAATATATTTAAATATATGTGCAGATATAATTTTACTGTCACATTAATTTTCAATTCTTTTCATACTACCTAATGAATATGCAAAATTGATTTTTTTTTATTTAAAATGTCAAAATTATACAATTTAAATGCATATTACACAAACAAACAATTATTTAATTAATAATCATTCGCTTTATATTCATAATTTGTACGTAATTTGTA
The DNA here is from genome assembly GCA_963576475.1 of Molanna angustata. NCBI lineage: Eukaryota > Metazoa > Arthropoda > Insecta > Trichoptera > Molannidae > Molanna > Molanna angustata. The sequence goes on from OY754989.1 coordinate 6,391,204, forward strand.
TTCGTTTAAATATTAATTATATCAAAATATATTAGATAAGGTATTAGTCCACACTTAGGTCATTTGACACGGCATGTCGCTGACCTCTTTTGTCGGTCACGAATTTTCGCAACGTGAATTCGTCGAATGAGGATACTTTGACCTACTGAATATTAATTTGTTTTTTTTTTATGTATTGTTGATTCAATTTATTAGATGCACGTTCGTTCAAATATCAAATTGAATGTTACTACATATCGCATTAGTGAATTTCGAATGTAACGTTTTGTATCACGTATTTTTTAGTAGCGTAGTAGCTACTGAGTTTATTTCCATATAAATTGAAGCTAGTGATAATTTGACTCTGTTTAATTTAGGATATTATTTATATTTCTTCATAAAGAAATATCGCTTCTATCGCCGCTATACTTTTTAACCACAAATTAAATAAATCTAGAACATGATTGCCACGACATGAAGTGTACCTCCTCCATAGAGTTGAAGAGTCGCTCAAGACCAAGCCGAGTGGATGAACAGATGCATCGCTTTGATACCAAAGAATCACCAAGAATAAAACAAAATAAGAAGAAATAAATCAAAAATAAACAAAAAACTACGCCCACCGCTGTGGCATATTTTGATTTGGTTTACGTACGTGCGTTCTGGGTTTGTTCCAGCATGGAGAAATTTATTTAAAAATATTATTCTCCATGCAATTATTGTTTCTTTGGGCCGAAAACACTAGTTTGTTGGAATAAATAACTAAAGGGAAATGAACTAGTTACTTGCGCAGGGTTCAAGTACGTGTTAATTATTATTTTCTCTCTTTCTTATCCTCGTGCCTTAGGATGGTGGCTGTAATCAATCACTCTTTGTATGGCCTGCTTCCATGCTTATCTGTTCTGGGCAGAACGTAGAGCACCAGTCACTGAAGACTTTACAGGATCTCTGCATTTTCGCTGCCCATCACAACAAGCTTTTCGAGACAATCTGGTTCTCTCCTGCCAGTGTGTACAAAGAATTGAAGAATACTTTTGTATCACATTGTTGAAAGACGATCTTTATTAATATTAAACTCTTGGATGATCTTACTTAATATTATAATTAAATTAAGTTCGTCTAAAATCCAATTCAAATCAAAACGAATTTATCTAAAGTGCATGTCATTTCTATAATGTCAATATCTTTGGTAAAATCCCACATTCTGATGAATTCACTGATAGTAATAACTGCTACAAAAACTGCATATAGTACTATAATGTCAATATCTCAGCTAAAATCCCATATTCTGATGTATTCACTGCTAGTAATAACTGCTACAAAAACTCTTTATAGTACTATAATGTCAATCTCTCAGGCAGTATCCCACATTCTGATGTATTCACTGCTAGTAATAATTGCTACAAAAACTCCATATAGTACTATAATGTCAATATCTCAGCCAATATCCTACATTCTGATGTATTCACTGCTAGTAATAACTACTACAAAAACTCTATATAGATGCATAGTTGCGTAAATTAGTGTATTGTTAATATTTTTGATTTGTGTAGGTACCTATTTTCATTTTTTGTTTTTATCTTGAATTATACTAGTGATACATTTAATCCTCTCTTGTCTTTTTCCCTTTCCGTCACAGGAAAACATACAATAACTGTTTACTATATTTTTTGTTGTAAAGTGATTTTTTCTAATGATCCTCATCTGTGAACAAACGTTATTGATCTGTTTTTTTGTTTACTTCAGAGTGTTTATTTAACAAGATTGTGATTGTCCTTTAAATAAATAAACAAATAAAAAAAATCCAGAAGTCACCGATAAAGCATAGAACAATTCGGAAGATAATTACGCAACTGTCGTTGTTTGCATCGCGCGTGGGTCGCTTCACTCTCAATAGTAATATTATTCATGGAAGGTTTGTTATAGGCACACAGAGAGCAGATGCTGTTATGTATGATGTACACATGTATGTTTCGCAAGATGACTTTCCATTTCTTCGGCGGTGTCTGTGGGCGGACCTGACAATATCTACAATGGGTACTTATAGTACGTGCATATTATAGCAGTTCAACCATCTCGGAATTTCTCCAAGTAGTGTGTGCTTTATTACGACTGCCGCTTTTGACATTTACGTCAGGTGTTTACGACTTCCGACGATGGACGCCCATAAAAAGATGATATTTTAACAATATTATCTAATTATTTGTTATATAACTTTATTCGTTTACGATTATTTGTTTGGGACCTTTCAACAACTACAATGGACTGGTAGATAAAACAAATATATATGCTGTAGAGGTAGCTGCCTGCAAAGTCTATATATTCCTACTTTAAGGACCTTGGTCTCCCTAGGGGTAAAATAAAATAACTTCTGGTTAGTTTGGTAAAAACAGCATTGTCCGCGTCCTATTGGAATTGGTTGCGCAGGGGAGTGGAGTATATCAGCCCGAGGTTGATGAATGATTGGTGAGCGTGACTCGAGTCGTAAAGGGTACCCTTAAGCTTGAATACATGGTCGCAAGCCCGTGTGGCTCACATATTCTGGCTGGTACTTCCATTCCATGGAATCCAGTGAAACCACGAATGGTTTTCTCTTTCGTATATAATTAAAATTGTATGCAAAACGAAAGGCTTTAACCAAAGCCAATCCCTTGACTACGCACATACTTTAGTTACTGTGCTTAGGTACATCTTTTCTCATTTAAATCCATTGTCGTTCGTAAATAATATGTGCCTACATTTTTTTTGCAAATCCGCTAGATTATTGCATTTTAGTCTTGTGAGACTCTTGATCTTGCATTGACATATATGTCTTGTACAAAATGCTAGACTTATGGAAAATTTTATCGAAAAAAGGACCCTTTATTTGCATTGTTTAAAATTCGTTTTTTTCACTTTCTTTCGAATTAACTATCAAAAATATTATCAAAAAAAAAATGTAATCTTTTTATCAGTACCTACCAAATGAGCACATTCTTATGCAGTGATAAGATCCTTATAAAATAAAACTGATCGATCAATTAAAAGGATATTTATTCATTTTTTTATTAATTAATTACAAATATTTAGTATGCAATAGGAAATATTTCCAAAAAAGACCTTATAATGTGTATCATTAAACACGGCTGATGTTGAAATTTACAATAATTTATGCATTGAAAATGCTAAACTTATAAAGACGGAAACATTTGTAATTTTGACTGACCTTTACGTGTTTATAAAAAAGTAATTTATATTACTTATTCGATATTTGTTAAATATATTTACAAGGAAATAAATTTAAAAATAATTTTAAAATACAATTAACTTGTACCATTTGCGGCAAACAAACATAATAATATCTATGTTTTTTGTAAATATATCTACTTACATAGATAAGTATAAAAATTATCTTTAAGGAAATACTTAATCATATTTATTATTAATTATCAATGCTAAATGTATTATTAAAGTAACTTTGCATTGTATTCGGATCTATTTGAATCTACACATACTCCGAACATAGGTTTTTATTATAATACATTACTAGATGTCGTAGTTGGAAAATTTTGTATGAATCAAAGTGAGTCATTTTTCCGGAGGATTTTAGACGTTTTGGTTCCAGACTACATCGTTTTTCTATAGAGAATAACGACTAATGTGAATTGTTTTCGGATTTATTTGTTTAAAAAACATTTTAATTATTAAAGATTTAGAGAACAGTTATCTAGGATGTGTTGAAATGTAAGGAAAACTGAAATATGTTGCCAATCAAAACGTCAAACGCGCGATATTCCATGACTCACTTTTTAGACGGAGTACTACATCTAGTATATTATAATAAAAATCTATGACTCCGAATAGAACGAATTCAAAATAACTTTTTAAAATGTAACTATCGTACGAGGAATAGATTTCCTAATTATAATTCTGCAGCAATTTATTATGAAATCGGGACATTGAGAGATCGTCCAATGCTCAGTGAAGCCAAAATTCTACATTAAATAAATACCTACATATGATCTTAATAGACTGCCACGGTCTGCGTTCAGATCCAACGCTCGACGTCGGGCGCCGAATGTTCCTGAAGTTGCAGATTATGGCGTTTTTCACACCAATCTCACTGACGCTTTCGAGCGGCGTTTCAAGTTGAACTCTGCATCGGGTGTTTTAAATGTCAAATGTCTTTTATCATACATGTCTTTTTTTAGGTTATATTTTCATCGAAAGACAACAATTGGGCAGTGGTGTAAATAATGATCTCTGATCTTTTATTGGAAATTGTTGAATGATATATTTTTATAAATTAACCACTCTGTGAATGCATATTTTAAATAATGTCAACTGATGTCGGGAAATGAACCCGTCACGGAGGGCGACAAAGTATGTATGTCAAAATTGACAGTATAATTCTTCGAACTGTCACTTTTGGAATGTGTTACGTGTGTCCGCCGCGCCGCTATTGATCGAGCGGAACGAAAATGGAACTGCGACGTTCGAATTTTAAAAACCCGACTGTCATGGCCGCCGCGTCGCGTGCACCAGAGGCGGAACACGTACAACTCGCCGTATGCGCGGCTTACCTATCGACAACGGCACATTTTGACATTATTCGAATCGAACGTGATTTAAAGTTTGGAGTTGAATTACTGCTTATCTACCACGCGAGGTGCACACGATTGACAGTGCGTGGACGAATGCAAATCGTAATATTACATTAGCGGTTCGAATTACGTCGCCATGTTGGAATCGTATCCGTTATATTTTCAATGTGACACAATGCATGTGTCAAGTATGTCAATAGTGACATAACGCACCATTATGCATTTGAATTTTTATTACCGTTAATCAATCATACTGTGTTTTAATTAATTTGTTTTTAACAGTTATGTCAACAACATCATACTGAATCGAGTCAATAAGTAACATTCAATTCATCCTCAACTTAATTAAACTAAAATAAATGAATGTAAATTGAGCGGATCAAAAGTTATAAGGGGGGATGGACACACAGACACACACATAGACACACAAAATGTTCTACTTCAAATTATGAATTCATAAAGTGATTATTAAAAAACCTTTCCATTTCCCGACCATTCAACTATTTAAAGCCTTTAACGTACTAACTACAGCACAACTCTATATTAAACAAATTCTTATTCACTTTAAAAATGATAATAAAAACCATATCACTGCTCAACATTCTCACGATACAAGACACAGACATCAACTAATCACTCCGAAGACAAACACTACATACGGACAAAGACATTATCAATACTTGGCTCCAAAGATCCTAAATTTAGTTGCAAAAGATATAAAGAACATACATTTAATAGAAAATACTAGACTTATACATACAATACAAACACAGTTATATAACAAAGGTATCAACTATTGTCAGCAAATTCTCAATTCATAACAACATACACGACAAAACTACTAAAATAGGACTCAATAAGTGGATCATGGGCTACACAATCATTCTATGTAACAGCTTACAATGACTTAGTAATTAATATTAACTAACTAATCTACCACCTCGGAACAGGCCTGGCCTAGTGAGGTGGTCCAAACCAAACCAATTTATTTGTTATGTTGCTTATATAATGTAAATTTTGGTATATGTAATGAAAAAAAATATGCTACGAAGCCTGTAAGTTGATGTTTTTGGCATGCAAAAAGTCCACTACACCATACAAAATGTTCCTTCATACATCGTCATGGCTTTAAACTGCCGATTCCTTCAATAGAATTACATTCTCTTGAACGAATCGACAGTTGTATTAAATTATTTTAATTTAATTATATAACAGAAGATTAATGCAATGAAAAAGCAGTCAAGAGTAATTTAATTAAATAACAGAAGAGTAAAAATAAGTTGATGATGTATTCAGGTAGGCACCTGTGGATATTTGGATATTTGAACAACCGGACTCTCGCTCACGGTCAACCACTCGGCTGTGACTTATTTTCGCACGATTCTCGAGAAAAATTGCTAATAAAATATGATCAGATAAAATTTTAGACAGGGAAGCAACCTTCACACCTGGTATCACCGCAGCCCAAGAGATAGTCGTGAAAAAGTTAAAGGCCATGGTTATTTAAGCATATAAAAATAAGCCTGTAAAAGTGTGTACATTTGATGATGTGGATACTAAGATGCACCTGTCGAAAAATCACCAAGGCAATAGTGGTGCTATTTTCCGATTTGCATCTTTACTTCGTGTATAGACTATAAGGATATTTTTTATTCGAAATTTGTCAAACAAATCTGTCAGTTACGTTATTCTATTATTTTTAATTACCTGTTATAAATGCAAATTTAAGAAAAAATAACTATATTTTTAACTTTGCTTACACCACGTATCATGTTTCGAGAAATTATCATTTTTCAAGCATCAGACATGTTCTTTAACTCTAGTCTCGAATTTACTCGCGGAACAGTCCTCATCACAAGTCAACAACTCATACACCTCGGAGTTATCCATTTTTGGCCTTTATCTTTACCATTTATTATAGAATTTTGTGGTCATTTAGTATTAAATTCCGAAACCGGTCGCAAATTCAATCTAAACGTGGTGTAAACAAAATTAAAAATATAGTTCATTTTTGTTAAAATGTACCGCAAAGATAAAATCTCGATATTTGTAAATTTAAAATTCCACATTTTTAAAACGAAGGTATACCTTAAGTGGTTAGAATAAATTGCCTATTGGCAATTAACTTCGCCAGTATTTTGCAATAGTTATAAACATACAAATATACTCAATTATCTAATATCCAGGTCCTGGATGCGAAGGCGGAGAGACAGAGACGACTGGAAAAGAATGGAAGATGCCTACATCCAGCAGTGAAGAAGGAAGGCTAAAGAAGAAAAAGAAGATCTAATATCTGATTATTAATATTATGGTACCTACGCTGTATATGTTTCAATAAATATATATGTATATTTTATTAACATATATTGTTACGTGACATAAACACAATTTACCCCACCAAATGAATACGGTTGGTTGGAAGATATTGTCATATGGCAATGAGCCCGCCATTGTGCTCATTTATTGTTTTTTGGGTATGTAAAAAACAACTTTCATTATTTTTACTATATGACAAATACTGCAGAATTGATTTATTCTAATTATCGTGATCTATATTATGTTGTTACATCTGGCAAAGTTTAGTTTCTTATATCTGACAACACTAAGAAATCTTACCAATGGAAAGATAAAAAAGGAATTATCAAGTGAAACAGACTAAAAGCGGTCCCTCGATACCCGTAGGCAATTTCTTACAGTCAACAAAACTATTGAATATAGTGTGGCCAACCACAGTAGCAAACGAGTGGGTTGTGGCCAACGCTAAACTCCTCACTAACAAGTCATTCTATAAAGTATTCAAATTTTGTATGGAAAATTTCCAACATTTTCATGAAATGAGTTTGTTAAATTATTTTTTATTTAAATATTTTATTATGAAAACTTGATAACTCTTCAATGCCATTTTATGAAAGTGATGTGCCTTTTTACGAATTTTAAAATAAAAATTTAAAATTTTAAGTTTCCTGAGCTTGGGGTCACTTTGAAATATTTGACAGTTAAAAAAATTGAGAAGCACTATTCATATATCGTTCAAAATCTAATGGGATCTAATCGAGTATTAGGTATACATATTTGCAAAATTTGAATAGAATCGAATGAGTACTTTAGTCTATAATCGATAAAGTAAAAAATGAACACGCCGTACATAGCACACACACACAGATACATTGTGATGAAACTTTCAGAATACAATCTCAGCATGATACTAGTTGATAATCTGCAAAAAAAAAATACCCTTAAAAATTGCGAAATCATAACTCCCCACTATATCACCTTGTTGTGTTAGTGAGGAGTAAAAATGATGAAGTTGAGTGTTTACTTTTTACTACAACCAATCTCTCAATTAAATATATCCCCTTGTCTATTTTCAGACGAGATTTCAAAAGAATATTTGCTGTTGGCCTAACCCTGAATATCACTAGAAGGATTCTCGAGAAACTTGTTTCGTTAAAGTTCCTAAAGATGACTCAGATGTTATTGAAGGATTTTTTGCTAGAAGCTTATTATATATTTTTTTGCTTCGTTTTCGATTCGAGAAATTTGCATGACACGCCCCAGCATAGTGCACATTTAAATATTTGACCAATTAAGTTGGCACAACATTCTCAAAGACCAAGGTCGACAACTAAATAAAAAAAAAATGACACACTTTTTATGCCGAACGAATATATTATGTAAATACTACGATATTTACCGTAAAATATAGGAAGGGTATTGGGTAGATACTAAGGACTAATGAAAAAATATATATGAAACAAAAACGATGTTGTACATGAAAAATAAGTTATTTGAATCTTAAAAAGTGCATAGTAGCCTCCTGCAACAAAAAACGAATTTTTATTCAAATGGACCACGGACTACAGGCCTACACTATAAAAATGTCTTCTAAACCGTGGTTTAAAAAGAAGGTCAAGAAATGAGACGTGTCGAATAAGACTAGGATAGTCTTATGAACAGTCACCTCCCTAAGATACATCTAAGGGATAACTATTCTTGTGCTTGTGGAGAGGAAGTCGAAACTTTGGGTCATGTGTTTCTTGGCTGCCCAACCAATACCGAACATGAATTGTATTATTACTCCACTTCCTATCAATATGTCACATCTTCTGTCATTAAATTCCACAGACCAAAATTTTCTTAGCCTTAATGGTTTTAAATTATAATCTACTAACCCAAACATTCAAAGTAGTTTTAAAACAATTTCAAACTGACACATATCATCCTAATGATTGGGTGGAATACCATGTAAACTAAATAAGAAGAGTGCATAAAATCAAAATGAATTTTCCTGCGGCCTTACTCTCCACTGCAAATCCGATCACAATACGATCCCATTCGCTAAGAACCTACCTTTGTAACGGAGAATGAATGCGGTAGGTAGGTATGTGTTAATAGTAATAGTCGTTCATTTGAATGTACGCAGGCGACAGATAGGTAAGTTCTAAATGAAAATTTGAAATCGGGATCGGATTCGAGTTTCAAGAGTAAGGCTACTATAGTCTTTTGATTTTAGGTGAGGTTTTTTTTCCGAATGTGCTAAAAAAGAAAATAACAACAAATTTTGGATTTCCGATCATTTGAATCAGATATAAACTCTATTCATGAGCACATGATAGTTACCCTTATTGACGCGGAACTTAGTAGTGCATTTTTAGCTGTTTTAATATATCATGTTTTCTGTCATTTGAGCGTATTAGATTTAAAGAGTTATATGCCCTTTCCATCTCCAGCGGACTGAAAGGAAAGATGCGTTGCTTTGCTGTCAACTAATCTTCAAGATTGAAACCGAAGAAAAAAAAAATTTATTAAATTTATAATACATATATAAGTCAGTTTTGTCAATGTCCGGACCAAACTTCGGATCACATCCTTTGGGAGTGTTCCCACCCAATTGTGTCCTCTTACAGATCGGAGCTCCTCGTTGCTGTCCGTGGGCCTCTTCAAGGTCCCATTGGACATGCGGACTTAGTGATCTCGAAAAACAATTATAAAACCTTAAAACGATTTTACCATAGATACGGTGCCTTATTATCCGAAGATTCTCACTGACTTATCTGTTTCCAGAGATCTTGGTGACTTCTCTGATGCCCTATATATATCGATCTGAAGTCGCCGACAGTCCGCAGGTGTGAATCTCAATTCGCACTTTCTGATTGTTCTTTTTGCACCATGGTGCCGAGATTGCTAATCTAGAGGGCTCCATGAGCTTCTCTTCGTGCCATGCATTGTTTTTTTTTTGTTCATTCTAGCGTTCTACGAAGGGGCCGTTGACAGTCCCCATATGCGGAGCGGGTGGTGGTGGAAGTAGCGATTACATATTTATATAAAAAAAACAATCAAAAAATATAGGAAAAGATGCTCAGTAAGAAAAAAAATATTTCCCTTTACCAGAGTGCAAGCACTCGTGGGTAAGTGAGTTTATTAATATATGTACATATTTAATAAACTTTGTCATGTCGAATGAACCTCTACTGCATATAAAAGATTGCACGTTTTTTGTATGGCACCCGAGCAAATAAATACACTTTGCAACTATGTGAAATTTCACCAGCGAAATCTGGTAAAAGTCGTTCGAGATGAACGCCGAGTGATTAACATTTTTTACGTCTCGATCATATCTCAGTCTGAGCACGCGCATCATTTATCTGCTCATACGCGACGCCGATGTTTAATGAAAGAATTTAAAAAAAATCGCGTGTCTTTGGCTCACCTGTCAGAGTTTTCTAATTATTATTATTAATAATAATAATAATCTGCCACCGAACATCACGAACCGTCCATTTCTCAAATTTGCAGCGTAAACTGCATAAATTTTAAATGTAGTATTTATCAATTTAGTATAGATCTTCCCTTCGAAAAACAGAATTACATTATATCTGAGGAATTTAAAATAGTATAAAGAACTTTGTTTATGGTTCTACATAATATTTGATTTATGATATATTATACTTTGTAAATACTATAATAAAAACCAAGCAATCTCCATGGATCTTCCTCGACTTACGTCCAGAGAAAGACCAAAGAATCGGATCGTGCAAAGACGAAACCAACTGCAGACGTGGCCTAGGTGATATATTACAGGACAGAAGGGCCTTTAATTTAAGGATGAGGAGAGCTGACCCCAAGAATCGGCATACACAAGAAGTTGAGATATAGCAAGGGAGAAACTATATAGAAAGTATGTCCTATTGTAATTTTCATTTTATCAATTGTAGAGGGCCTTACAATCCAAAATGATCATCACACTGTAAAAGGAATGAACATTTATAGAGTTATTAATCTAGTTTGTTCATACCGATTCTACAATCTTAATGCTATTTCATTCGCTTATATAAAAGATCAATTAATTTCACTTATATAGAAATACAGACCATGTACTTTGAAGGGCGACAAGAACAATCAAAGACTCATGTTTATAATTCCGAAACGTCAAAAGAAAGAGATACTCACGTATTCAATTCCGAAAAGTAAAAGACAGCGAGAAAAATATTTGTATATAATTCTGAAATATCAAGAGAAAGAGAAAGACTTATGCATGTAATTCCGAAAGGTCAAAAGAAAGAGATAAACGCTCGTGTATCTAATTCCGAAACGTAAAAGAAAGAAAGACTCGTGTATTTAATTCCGAAAAGTCAAAAGAAAGATAGAAAGACTCATGTATGTAATTCCGAAACGTAAAATAAAGAGAGAAAGACTTGTGTATGTAATTCCGAAACGTCAAGAGGCGACAAGAAACTTACGGCAATGCATTCTAGAAGTTTCCCAAGACACGTTTTACGCCTCAATAAAGAGCCAAATGACCGACTGCACAAGAACCAGTTTCGCTTAACAAATAATAATGGTTTATAATTTTATAACAATTGCGACATAATGTACCTATATCGCTAAGTGCGATCAGTCCAGAGATACTCAGACTCGAATTCGCATACAAATGAATAAGAAAATTGTTTATTGAAAAAAATATATATACTAGCGTAAATAATGCAACATTTTCTCAATCAAAATTCGTGACGAATCATTTTTCTTTTCCAGTTAGCGAGATTTTTTTAATATGTATGAGTATTATATTCTTGTAAACTAAATATACTATCAAAATTTATTATGACAGATACCGACATTATTACGAAATCGTTAAGTAGAAAAAAAAATGTGATTAAAAATGCAAAAAACTTGAAGAAAAACTAAAGGTTTTTTTAGATTAATTAATCCATAAGGTGAATAATTCTCAATTGAAACTTGATATTTGGGTTTATTTTGAAAATACAAATTAACTTATCATCTTTGAATTGGCGAAAAGCTGCAAAAAAGATATTTTAGTCTATTTGAGCGCCTTTATTCAAAAAACTGTATAAATAATACAAGAATTTGCATGTATTGTATTATAATATATAATTTAAAACACTTCAACACATAAAAAATACGACTGTCGCAACGCGAAACAATTTCATCGTCGGCATTCTTGGGTTAAACAAATGACAAAGAAATTGCCGCGCGTTTTTTTACGAGTCATATGTTAACCCGCGAATGCTGACACTCGCAGTGAAAGTGGTAATAATTACAATAATAATTGTTAATTTCAAAATGAGTTTACGTAAAATGATTGATTACACATTTTGTCGTATATATGCGTGTTTGTTAATAACGCATTAATGCAATATATTTATATTAGTATTTATTATTACATGTATTATAAAACTTTTTGGTATAATTCATCTTTTGTTAATAATGAACTCATTTTATTTCTATGACAAAAACATCCCCCGCCTCTAATGGTACCAACCCATTTGTTTGAATTTTTTTATCCTTTATTTTTTTTTCTTATGTATATTTTCTATCATCTTTTTTTTACATAAACAGTATTCCAAAAAAAACATTTTTACTAAATAACAACGTTGACACTCTCTCAAAATAGTTGAAAACTCGTGTTCGGGAGAGTATCGTAATAACACAGAGCACATTTGCATGCACAAATAAAATTCAAATTAAGAAAAGCCAAATTAAACACAAGAAAAGACACGAAACTGTTAATAAATAAATAAAATATGTTTTTTTTAATGGTTAGAATCATTTGATGTATGGCAACAAGTCTGCTACACACAATATATTAAACATATGGCATTTTTACCGAAATATTTCATTGATATTTTCACATTAAAATTTGAAGGATAATTTATATTTATAGCCAATTATCGATTCTACTGTACACTTTTGATGTATTATGCAATAAAAATTATCGAGTATGAATTCATTTAACGAACTCGTTGGGTAATAAAATAAAATAAAATCGTTATGTAACAACAACAAAAAATTTATCTTGAATTAAAATGTATTAAAATATAATACTTTATGTAAGTAAATACTTACTTTGTTCAAAAAAAAAACTTCATTCAATGATATTCTTTCCAGTTTTGATTTCATTAATTATGTTAAGTACCAGTCCGTTTAAATTTTATTCCCAATAGAAATAAATTATTACAAATACATTTGAATTATGATAAATATTACATTATACAATTCCCCAAAAGATGCGTGAATTGTAAAAACAATTGTTTACACAAAAGATGCGTGAATTGTAAAAACAATTGTTTACACAAAAGATGCGTGAATTGTAAAAAACAATTGTTTACACAAAAGATGCGTGAATTGTAAAAACAATTGTTTACACAAAAGATGCGTGAATTGTAAAAACAATTGTTTACACAAAAGATGCGTGAATTTTAAAAACAATTGTTTACACAAAAGACTGGTCGATGCGTGAATTGTATACGCAATTTTGTTCAAATTTAAACTTGTATTTGTTGGTGTGTATTTTAAGAAATAAAATATATAATTTGCATCGTTATCAGTGTTAAAATAGTCAATTGAGTTTATCGTAAAGTTTTAAAAAAATAATATTAGAATTTCACACATTTAAAAATCCTGCTTTAAATATATCAAACTTCTTTACATTTTAATTTCTCTCATTTAGTTATTTCAAATTTGAATTATCTTTTATATTAGTTTTCAAACAATTCTAATATAATTAAAAAACAAAGATTGACGCTAATTTAAAAAAAAAATATGATTTCAAATTAATCAAACGTAGAAACGATAATTAAAGCGACAAAATTCTCATGATTCTTTCTCATTGTGATATTCCAAATTGTAAATATCTCAGGCCTGCACTAATGTTCAAACAAAAGAAGTCAAAAATTCGAATCCCAAATTCATATACCTACATAAAACGTTGGAACGGCAATTAAAACGACAAAATTCTAAACATTCTCAAATTAAAATTCCAAATTTAAATTATCTTGGACCTGTGCTTTATTCAAACTTTAAAATTGTAAATTAAAATTTATTAAACGTAGGAACGGCAATAAAAAAGACGAAATTCGAAACATGCTCTAAATTTAAATTATCTTGGATTACCATAAAAAAAAAGGATTCAAACAAAAGAACTTAAACATTCAAATTCCAAACTCAAATTTATAAAACTTAGGAACGGCAATTAAAACGACATAATTCGAAACTTTTCATTTTGAAATTCCAAATTTGAACAATGTTTAAAGACAGCGACGCATAAATACAATTTAAAATTAAAAAAAAATAGTACGTACCGGCTCCGAATAGAGCTAAGAGCACTAAGCACTGTTGTGATTTCATTTTTATTTTTTTGAATTTCTGAACTTTTTCAATGAAATGACAATAAAAGCACACAAATTATATAATTATGTTGTAAGCGGCACTGCAGCGCGTTCTTATGTTACTAATATCGGGCGCAGTTGAGCAGTGCCTTATATATTGTCGGATCACGTGGTCGGAGAAATGAAATGTACATGAGGTATAGACTCAAATTTTCACCCAGTTAAGCGACTGAGAACGTTTGTATGAAAAAAACAGATGTAAATAAAATCACACCAGCGAAAGTTTTAAAGCGCAAACAAAACCCTTAAGAGGGCAAATGAAATTTAACACCCCTCGGTTGAAAATATTTTTTTTAAGGCATTGCATCCTATTGGATGATTTGTACCAAAAAATTAACATTAAACAAATAAACTCAGACATTGTACTGAAATAAAAATATTTTTTTTTTTACAAATACATAAGAATTAAATAAACAAATAAACTAAGACATGGACTAAAATAAAGACATAAAATTTACAAATACATAAGAATGAAATATACAAATTGACAAAAACAAATAAACTTAGACATGGAACTAAAATAAAAATATATAAAATTACAAATACATAAGAATAAAATACTCAGGAATTAGAAATAGACAAAATCCGGCTCGATGGACCATAAATAGAGATTTATATCCGGTTCATTTATTATAGATTTTTTCTTTAAATTTTGACATCCTCGATGCATTTTTGATGAGTGTATTTTTATTGCTTCAAAATTTCAAAAAGTATAAAAATACCTCGATATTCCAGAACGTGAGAGCATTTTGAAAATTCGGATAGATGAAATCACAGAGAAGCAATTAACGGATATCTATTATCTAAAATATTATAAAAAAAAATAATGTTTCTGAGTCACGCCAAGTCTAATTCCTAGACTTGTCGGCATACAAATTAATATGAAATTTATTTTACATTGATATGGCAGGCCATAGATTTTTTTCTTCAAATTTTGACAATCACATAAACAAAAACATCACGACGAAACTTATAGTGTGCACTCTCTACATGATATCCGTTGAGAAATTGATGTAAAAAAATACGCATAAAAATTGTGAAATCATAACTCTCCACTATTCCATAGTGTGGAGAGTAAAAGTTTGCACGTCAAACCATAGATTATTTACTTTCATACTTCTTATGTCAAACGCAATTGTTTTTAATTAAAATACAGAACATGTTGAAGAAAAATACATAATCAACTGTGAAACAATATAAGTAAATGGTAAAACATTGTACCCCTTGATGATCTACATGAGGATTTTCACACCAAACTAACCCAAGGGGATATAGTGGGGAATTATGATTTCGCAATTTATCAGGGTATTTTTTTATTGCAGATTATCAACTGTAGTATCATGCTGAGATTGTATTCTGAAAGTTTCATCACAATGTATATATGTGTGTGTGCTGTGTGCTCTGTGCTATGTACGGCGTGTTATTTTTTACTTTATCTGTTATAGACTAAAGTACTCCTTGGATTCTGTTCAAATTTGTACGAGTATAGTATCTAATAATCGCTTAGGCCCCATTAGATTTTGAAGGATATCTGAATAGTGCTTTTCAATTTTTTTAACTGTCAAATATTTCAAAGTGTCCCCAAGCTCAAGAAACTTGAAATTTGATTTTTTTTTTCATTATCAAATTGGTAAATCACTTTCATAAAATGGCATTGAAGAAATATCAAATTTTCATAGTAAATGTTCCATAAAAATGATAAAAAATTTTCATACAAAATTTGAATAATTTGTGTGAAGAGTGACTTGGTAGTGAGGAGTATAGCGTTGGCCACAACCCACTCGTTTATCATAGATCCGACCCAATGACTTTTGAAAATTAAAAATTTAATGATTCACGGTCGAATTTTGACCTCTGTGCGATCGCTAGTATCAATAAATATAAAATATATATTTATTAATTAATTATTTATCTTTTCTACACAATATAAACAAATTTATTGCATTTTGTTTGGCTTGTCATTAGGAAATTTCTTCCAACCAACAAGAATTATTATCATCATCAGCAATAACGCTACAGCCCGGTGTGAGCCTTGGCCTCCTCAAGAAACTGTCTCCATCCCGCCCTATCGAAAGCAAGTCTCCTCCGATTTGTCTGTATTGTAATAAAAAGAATAAAATAACCAACCAACAAGAATAAATAACCAACCAACAAGAATAAATAACCAACAAATAAATAACCAACCAACCAACATATAACCAACAAATAAATAACCAACCAACCAACAAATAAATAACCAACCAACAAGAATAAATAACCAACAAATAAATAACCAACCAACAAATAAATGACCAACCAACAAGAATAAATAACCAACAAATAAATAACCAACCAACAAATAAATAACCAACCAACCAACAAACAAATAACCAACCAACCAACAAATAACCAACAAACAAATAACTAACCAACAAACCAATAACCAACCAACCAACCAACAAATAATTATCAAATAAATAACAACCAACCAACAAATAAATAACCAACCAACCAACAAATGAATAACCAACCAACAAGAATAAATAACCAACCAACAATAATAAATAACCAACCAACGAGAGTAAATAACCAACCAACAAGAATAAATAACCAACCAACCAACAAATAATTATCAAATAAATAACCAACCAACCAACAAACAAATAACCAACCAACCAACAAATAAATAACCAACCAACCAATAATTAAATAACCAACCTACCAACAATTAAATAACCAACCAACCAACCAACAAATAAATAACCAACCAACCAACAAATAAATAATCAACCAACCAACAAATAAATAATGAACAAGAATACACGTTCCAAATATATTATATATAAACAATTATTAAACTAAATTATTTAATTTTAGTTTAATTTAATTATTAAACTAAATTTAAATTATTACCAAATATATAAACAATTATTTTGCGGACATAGGACAGACTTTAGCACATCAACTCTTGAACAAAATGAATACCGATGAACTATCCCTAGCTAACAAATTCAATAACACTACTACTACACACAATACATTCACAATGACACCTTTTCAGAC
Organism: Molanna angustata; assembly: GCA_963576475.1. Classification (NCBI taxonomy): domain Eukaryota; kingdom Metazoa; phylum Arthropoda; class Insecta; order Trichoptera; family Molannidae; genus Molanna; species Molanna angustata. The sequence continues at coordinate 6,408,494 of OY754989.1, forward strand.
CAAAAACATAATTAACCAAATAGATAGACTGAGAAACGACTGCGCTACCGGACCCGACAAACTAGACACTAAACTAATCAAGCAAATAAAACAACAAATAGCTATCCCATTTACCCATATTTGTAATCTAAGCATTTCTAGTGGTGTCTTCCCCGATCATTTCAAATATGCCAATATTGTCCCAATATACAAATGCGGCGACAAACAGAGTCCATCGAATTATAGGCCAATCTCGCTCTTAAATGTTTTATCAAAGGTTCTTGAAAATCTTGTTAAATATCAACTAGTAGAATACTTGGACAAACACAAAATTCTCTCGAATAATCAATTTGGTTTTCGGAAAAATATGGGAGTACAAGACGCAATCTTGAAAGTAACGAAACACATTTCAAAAAACGTGGACCAAAACAAAAATTGCATTGCTGTGTTCCTTGATTTAAGTAAAGCATTTGATACGGTATCTCATAAAATCCTATTAAAGAAAATTGAGAATATTGGTATAAAAGATACGTCATATAACTGGTTTAAGACATATATAACTGATCGCACTCACTCAATAAACATTGATTCTGAAATAAGCTCAAACAGACAATTATCGTACGGAGTACCTCAAGGTAGCACACTTGGGCCGATTCTGTTCCTACTATACATTAACTCACTTTGCAAATTAAATATCGAAGGGGACTTGACATGTTATGCAGATGACACAGTTATAATTTTTACATCTGACTCTTGGACAGGAGTATTTAATAGGGCCTCTGTCGGACTTGATAAAATTAAACAATGGTTAGACGTTAATCTACTGACACTAAATATTGAAAAAACAAAGTACATGACTTTTAGTATAGACCCTAGACGTCAACCTAAGCTCGACAGCAACTTGACTATACACGATTGTACTCGACGTCAAAGCTGCTCCTGCAAGACTCTCAATAGGACAGCGGAAATTAAATACTTAGGTATTTACATTGACAATTTATTTAGATGGACTGAACACATAAACGCAATTGCGAAAAAAATTAGAAAACTTATATATTTATTCAAAAACATTCGTAATATAATGGACCAAAAAACTTTAAAAACTATATATTATGCTTTAGCACAATCCATTATCTCTCACGGAATGATTGGAAGGGGTGGTGCAGCTAAAACAAATATGGATCCTCTCTTCAAAGCTCAAAAAGCTCTCATTAAAGTAATTACAAAAAAACCTTTCCTTTTCCCAACCATTCAACTATTTAAAGACTTTAACGTACTAACTGTAACACAACTTTATGTAAAACAAATACTAATACACTTTCACAACGATAAAGAAAACCATATCACTGCTCAACATTCTCACGATACAAGACACAGACTTCAACTAATAACTCCGAAGACGAATACTGCATACGGACATAGACATTATCAATACTTGGCTCCAAAAATACTAAATTTAGTTGCTAAAGACATAAAGGACATACAGATAATGAAGAAAACAAGACTAAAACTAACAATTCATACGTGGCTATATAATAAAGGGATTGACTATTGTCAGCAAATTGTCAATCCTTAACAACATATTATGTATACAACAAATCTCATATAGGACTAACATAGTGAAACATAGACTGCACAATATAACAACATTATGTAACTAATTATTATGTAACTAGTATACCACCTCGGAACAGGCCTGGCCTAGTCAGGTGGTACAAACCAACCCATATATTTGAAATTATTTTAAGTGTAATTTTACTGATGTATTTTTTTACTTGTACTTTTTTTATTTGTACTTATTTTGTATTTTTTATTTTTGGTATTAATAATAAAAAAAAAAAATATGCGTTTTAAATTAGCATTTGACATTACCACGTATATATTTTTTCAAAGATCTGGATCTTTTAATTCTTTAGCTTGTCTAATAATATGGCGCCTTTAGTCTATCTTGTTCTATTAAATGATAACGCTTTGCGGAAAATAAATAATTGCAATTTCGTCATAAAATTACATCTAATAAAATTCATCTATTCATAGCTGATTTGCGTGAAGTATAAAGGAAAAACCAATTCTTTTTTTACGCGGTCGGTAAGTTGTAATACAAACCGCGTAAAATAAATAAGACATACCTAAGTTCCGCAGTGTTAGTTGTCTTTTGGGTCTAATACATAATTACTCTTTAATGTTTATTTAAAATTGATCATAGATCCACATTATGTATTTTCCTTTTGATATAACGACCCTTCCGATCACATGAAAATACCGTTTACATTGACAATATAAAAACATCAAATAGCTCTTTTTCTTCTTTTATAGTATAATTTAAATATTCTTCTCGTGTCATTTCAGGTCCTCCTGACGTTGACGACATCCACAGTGAAAGCCTCCCTGTCCTAGATAGTGCGGAACAGCTCCTCAACAGCTCTTATACCGGTCCATTCCCGCATGTTTCGAAGGTATCTTCCCCTTCATGACAATCTGAAGGATGCTTTATTTTTCACGTCTCAGAATATGGCCGATGTACGATACTTCACGGAGCTTAACATTGGTGAATAATTCTCTGTTGGTGTTGGCTCTGCGTAGTACCTCAGTGTTACTGACCATGTCAGTCCATGATATTTTCCGTATTCTGCTGTGGATCCACATTTCACAAGTGCTTCAAGGCAGTTTATAATATTAGCTTTGAGAGTCCACGCCCCCACCCCATACACCAGCACTGAGCACACATAACACTTGACCATTCTTTGTCTCAGCTTTAAGTTGATATTGCCGTCGAGAAGAAGATTTTTCATTTTGTAAAATGCCGATCGGGCCGCTTCTATTCTGCATTTTATTTCAGTGTCATGGTCTAAATTCTTGGTAATTATACTGCCCATGTACTTGAATTGTTTAAATATAGACTATAGACTGTATACATACAAGACATGACGAATCCATAACAATTATAATCCATAACAATTATAACGTGGTTGTCTATATTAACAGTATCAAAGATTATTGCTGTAGTCATAGATTTTTATTACAATATACTTACCAGCACAAAGTGGGGAGCCCAACCCCATGTCCTAAGAACCTCGGCACTGGCACTGTGTTTCTCCGCTGCTGAATATGCTGCACCAGTATGGTACAACTCATCACACGCAAAAAGGGTAGATGTGGCAATTAATGAAACAGCCAGATTAATATCTGGTTCCCTAAAACCGACCCCCATTAAAGAACTCTATCCAATTGTGGGTATTGCCCCCCCTACGATCAGACGGCGTGTTGCAGCAGAAGTCGAACGGAGCAAGCAGCAAACTGACCCTAGACATCCAATGTATGGCTCACAGCCGCATCAGTGCAGACTCAAGTCCAGAAGAAGCTTCCTGGAGATGACCGCCCCTATAGTTGGCCTCCCCGAGGCCCGAAGGCTGTCACTGTGGAGTGATAGTGTCGAACGCACGCAGCTACCACCCGCGGAGGACGTGTCAGTGGGACACAACCTGCCTTATCCAACATGGAGAGCGCTCAATAGGCTCAGAACGGGTGTCTCCTGCTGTTACAGTGACCTCAAGAAATGGGGTTACAGAGAGAAAGACATCTGCGAGTGTGGCGCCAGACAGGACAACGTGCACCTACTGTCATGTCCCATGACAGGAGCGACATGCACGCACCAAGACACAGTGATAGCGAACACTAGTGGAATCCGAGTGGCTGAATATTGGGGGCTACGAATATGATGGTGTTCCGGACACGGAAAGTAAGTAAGTATTACAATATACTAGATGTCGTAGTTAGCAAATTTTGTATGAATCGAAGTGAGGCATTTTTCCGGGAGATTTTTGACGTTTTGGTTGGCAGACCACATCATTTTTCTATAGAGAATAACGACTAATGTGAATTGTTTTCAGATTTATTTGTCGAAAAAAACACTGTTTATTAAAGTTTAGATAACAGATATCTAGAATGTGTTGAAATGTAAGGAAAACTGAAATATGTTCCCAATCAAAACGTCAAACGCGCGACATTCCATGACTCACTTTTTGCACGGAGTACTACATCTAGTATATTATATGAAAATCTATGGATGTAGTATTTACATAGACAATTCACATTTGAAAGGGTAAGGGGAAGCGTGGGGGGTCAAAGACCCAGAGGTCGCTCATAGACCCGATGATGTGACCTTATTAAATCCGCTTCATGATCTTCAATCACCGAAAACCTTAGATATTTGGCGAGTGATTGAAAATAGTTATGAAGCAAAAAAGGAAAAAGAAGAATATTTTTGTACAATTAATACTTTCTTTCATACCATCACGTTATATCCCACACTGCGTGGTAACCAGGGTGTGCATCCACGTTATACCTTTTGAAAGGGAGCACGACATATGCATGTAACCTCACACACCAGCTTCGTCTCACATAAAAAGACACTAGATTCAGAATGAGTTGCCAACCTCATGTTATTTTACCTGTTGTATTTTCATTTACCCATTTCTCTAGCCTATACGACGAAACATTAAGACAAGTAAATAAAGCAGCTGCAATATCGGGATGCCTAAAGGAAAGTATGTATATGGAGGAAAAAACACATGAATATCGAAAGCAAAGTCCGAATATATAAAAACATGTGTAAGACCCATTGCCAACTACGGAGTAGAGACCAGAGCAAACATAACGAGAACAAAATCTCTTCTGAGAACATCAGAGATGAGGACATTGAGATGTATAACCGGAAACACTCTAAGAGACAGAATTCGAAATACTGAAATAAGAAAAAAGTGTAGTACGGAAGACATCGTCAGATGGGGAAGACAGCGGAGGCGATATTGGAGCTCACATGTAAACAGAATGGATGAAAATAGACTCCCACGTATCGCTCTCCAAGAGAATCCAGCTGGAAGAAGACCACCAGGAAGACCTCCAAAGAGATGGCGAGACAGTTGGCAGTCCACATCGCAGGAGACAGAATAGCGGTAAAAACAGATCTTCGGATCTATGAAAAGGAAGAAGAAGAAGAATTTATAGGTATTGTTGACTCAGTTCTTAATTAATTGTTAAACAGCACGTTCCTTAGCCGATTTTAAAATAACACGGTTTTCAATAGTGCTATTTCGAAACCGCGTAAATAATGGTAGTTTACATAAACAATTGTATAGTAAGCTCAATGATTATTATTTAAGACCTGACAATATTGGATTTATTCACATTTCTGTCTTAGCAGATATACTTCGCTCTGTGCGCATTGCACATCCATGCATTTTATTTCGTACGTTTCTTTTGATATTATATATTTAGTAAGTTAGTTATGCATATTCAATCATTCCATTGAAAATACGAATAGTATAGGCCTCAGAACTGATCCTTGTAGTACTCCAGTTTTGAGATATATAAAATTTTAATTATGTAAACATGTATTTGAATTATTATACTCAATTTACCTACAAAAAATAATAAAATTATAACAACCTTAACATTCTGCGATGGTATCCTTAGTTAATTGGTAGACAGATGAATTGGTAGACAGATGTCGATATATAATAATTTGTTTATAATTTGGTGGAACTAACTCATGAATAAGATAATCCTCAGAACTGATCCTTGTGGCACTCCAGTTATGGAAAGTATAAAATTGTAATATGTAAATTTCACAAAAACTCGGACATTCTGGTGAATTGAGCTCCCTGAAAATTACTCGTATATGACCATGATATAACGAAGGTTAATCACAGAAAAATCCTTGGTAGACAGATGTCAATAAAAACATAGAACATATTATAACATTTAGTTAAACAGCCCCAGAAACATGAACAGGATTGGTTCCAGAAATGTAGCACCCCAGATTTGAAATACATACGAATATTTTATACCTAATTGTTATTAAACTATTTCGGAAGCACGAACAGGATAGGTCCTAAAAACTAATCCTTGCTCCACCCCATATTTGGAATACATACAAAATTGTTATATGTTAATAAACTAAAAACTGAATCATTCTGTTGAATTTAACCTCAATATTTAAATTACGACTACCTTGACAATGGCGATTTGCAAATATTTATCCTTGAACATACATATCATTGATCGACAGTTGTCAATAAATTAATAATTATTAACCTTACAAATAAAGGTAGTAATTATTAATTATACAACCTAATTAGTTGTGATTTTTCCAAATTATTTGCATTAGTTGTTCTCATCGTTGCGAAACGATAAATAAATTCATTTCATATCGCCAATTACAACAAAAAATATGATACATACTTTAATTAGATTTAACTTTTTGATCGTCAGTTCTTGATGGAATTCCATTTAAATTAATTTATATTTTAAATAAATAAAAATAAAAACACTTGTTTAGAATTAATTCCACTATTTATTTGAGGACTACAACCTACGACCGGTTTCGTGCTAAGCACATTTTCAAGTAGTAACCCACTACTTGAAAATGTGCTTAGCACGAAACCGGTCGTAGGTTGTAGTCCTCAAATAAATAGTGGAATAAATTCTAAACAAGTGTTTTTATTTTTATTTATTAAAAATATAAATTAATACATACTTTACTTTTTGTTTGGCATTTTTGTTTTTCTCCGCCATCGACTTCGTCATTTCTCGGTTATTTGAATCTCCGTTCCCATCCAGTCAGCCAGGTTACGGCCATATCCATCCACCCCCAGGATATCTCCTTGTCAGGCACTCCTCTTCCAGGCGTTGGACAGTCTGGTTAATTGTTCCACAGTCACACTCCGGAGAATCCCTTTTACCTCATTTCCACATGAATTGATTGCAGCGCCCCTGTCCTGTGCGGATTCTGTGGTGCTGGACCCAGACTTTACGGTAAAGATTGAAGCCCGGAACCTTCAAGGTGGGAATAAAAAAAATGATGATATATTAAAATACTTCTCTTCAGTAAATATCGCGTATTAAATAGATCGTTGGCAGAGCGGCTGTTGCGCTGGATCAGTGCTTAGAAGGAATTACAGAAGACACGATTTTGACTCTCACTACGACCGATTTTATTCACCTATATAGAGCACAAGTATTTATGCTAAATTTGGGGAATTTATAAGGTCTTTAAAGGACACATTTCTTATTTTTTAAATATAAAAAAAAAACTGTTAAAAACTTGTTCTTCTGCCTCTGGTTTTAGGCCGAAGTCCTGTTATTTCAGTCGGAGACTGCCGCTTGTGATCTGGATGTCCAGCTTTCACTCCATCTTTTTGCTGGTCTCCCCCTTGCTCTACACGACCCTCCTGGACTTCCTTGGAGACAATTTTGGGTTCTTTGTCCTAGATTGCGTCAAATTCGAGATCTGTCCGGGTTCCTAGGCTTCTCTTTCTGCGATGTGAGCTTGTAGGTCTTTTTACCCTAAGTAAGTAGCTAACCTCACCTAAAAAACTCTCCTCCTTTTTCATCCGGGCTTGGGACTGGCAATGGCGGAGTAAAAACTGTGAAGTATAATTTGTTAACAGCTAAACATTTTCTCAATACTATCTTGGTGTGTTAGCATAGCTTTGGAATTAAATCTGGGAGTTTCATTAATAAGCCGCTTCTGAATGTGAGTTAAAATGTAAAATTTTTAATTGTATCTTATGTTGTAGTATTACAATAAAATGAATATCTATTACGATTGTGTAATCAATATTATAACTTTGGTGTGGCATTTAAGACAAACATGTTTTTCAATAGCCAATTATAATAATAGGCAAACGATGCAATGATCAACCTTAACCTTACAACTGGCTACTTTCTCCTTCTAACAAATTATACTTTACAACCGAATATTGATATTTTAAAATCCAATAAAAATTCATTGTATTCATTGGGATTCCGCTATTGGAAGATATATTTGTTTCGGAAATGAAAAACGATTGTGATGTATGGAAAATAATAATGGGTTAACAAGTATATCGGGAACATGATACATGGGTCAGGACTGGAAATCAACACCGTAGCATTCAGCACCGTACTGCTGCAGCCTGGCTTAAATGATGACAAGTGACTGGTGTTATCTGTCACGATCATCCTGTTCTATAGGAATACAACTTGCAAAAGTGAGGAATTGAGTAAACAATATTCAATTAACTGCATGCCTTTCATCTTTCATTTCCATAGACGCAACTCTCAGAATGAAATTGTATTTCGAATAGAGCAACATTATTCCCTTATGGAAATATCTATATTTAAAATCAATATCAATTCCATTCCTATTCTGTCTGGTGCTGTACGCGCTAACGGAGGATGCGCAAAAGCAGTCACTATGGACTTTCATATACGCTGACGACATAGCAATCTGCACCGAAGACATGGACTCTCTACAGCGAGCCCTTCTGGCGTGGAAACACCAGTTACAGAAAGGAGGCCTGGTGCTGAGTTTGAGCAAAATACAGTTTATGGCTTGCAATGTTCCCCAAACAGACACTGACCCGATTACAATTGATGGACAGCAAGTCACAAGATGTGATAAATACAAGAATCTCGGGAACATGATACATGAGTCAGGAAGCCTGGAAACTAACATTCAGCACCGTATTGCCGCAGCCTGGCTTAAATGGAGAGAAGTGACTGGAGTAATCTGTGACAAGCGAATGTCAGTGAAGATGAAAGGCCATGTATACAAGACAATGATCAGACCAGTGTTGACATATGGTAGTGAGACCTGGACCGTCACTCGAAGACAAGTTCAGTCAGTGCAAACAGCCGAGAAGAAGATGCTTAGGTGGATGTGCGGCGTCACGAGAAGAGATAAAATACGAAATGAATATATAAGAGGTAGCCTGGGTGTACGCGATGTATCCGATAAGCTGATGGAGAATAGGCTGAGGTGGTTCGGGCATATCCTTAGAAAACCGCCAGAATATATAGGAAACACTGCACTGGACAATCGAGTGTCTGGCAAAAGATCCAGAGGGCGTCCCAAAAAACGATGGAAAGACCTGGTAGCTGAGAACATGCAGGAATGTGATGTCTCTGAGGACGATGCTCAGGATAGGGCGAAGTGGAGGAGCGCAGTGAGGAGAGCTGACCCCACCACCATGTGAGATACAGGCTAAGGAAGAGAGAGAGAGAAAATCAATATCAATTCCATACATTTACTACGCGCTGTATCTCCTTTCGATGATTTCGGAGTAGTATCCCTATGGAACTGGATGATCGATATATGGTAGCGAGACCAGGGACGTCGCACTAAGGCAAGTTCAGTCAGTGCAAACAGCCGAGATGAGGATGTAGGGCGTCACAAGAAGAGATAAGATCCATAATGAATATGTGAGAGAAAAGCCTGGACGCACGCGATGTCTCCGATAAGCTAATGAAAAGTAGGCTGAGATGGTTTGGACATATTCGAAAAAAAAAAACCGCTAGAAAACATATGTAGCACCGCACTGGACTATCAAGTGTCCGGCATAAGATCCAGAGGACGTCCCAAAAGACGATGGAAGAGCTCGGTGGCGGAGGATATGCGAGCATGTAATGTCTCCGAGGACGATGCTCAGGATATGACGAAGTGGATGAGCGCAGTAAAGAGAGCTGACCCCACCACCATATGGAATAAAAACAAAGGAAAAGAGAGATAATAGGTTACCAATGCTGTGTGTGAGGCACCGACTCAGAATAGAGCTAATTAGTCAATCTAGATCGTCGGCACAAAGACTAATGCCGAGTGATAACTTTGCCGACCGCCGTGGCTCAGATGGTAAGTCGTTTAATTTCTGTGTGTGCGTCCTGGGTCGATCCCCAGCGGAGGAGGAATTTATTTAAATTAATTTCTCAAGCAAATATTGCTTCTCAGGGCTGAAAACACAGTTTAGTTGTAAGATATTGCATATGGCAATAAACTCGCCACTTGCGCAGGGTGCACGGATGTATTTAATAATATTATTTACTAATCATTCATTCTTTTAATATATCAATATCTAATTGATATAACAATATCATTCTAACCATTTTTACACTTTACACAATATTTGAAAACGAGTAGGTTGTGGTCAATATAAAATTCTTCACAGCATAATTAGTTAACACACTTTTCTTATTTGAAAAAATAAAGGTGTAAGAGGTGGAGTGATTAAGATGTGAATGGTGTTTTGAAGGATGTGTAAGAAGTGTTCGTTCACCTATAGCACAAACATTTATGCTTAATTTAGGGAATGTATGAGGATATATATAATACATCAAAATGTATGAGGACATATTCCAATGCATCAATATACAACGTCTACGTTGGATTGGACACATTTGTAGAATGGAGGGTAGCCGGGTCCCAAAGAAATTATTGAACACCTGCCCTGAAGGAAGAAAAAGCAGAGTGAGACCTAGGATGAGATTGCTGGGCGACATAAGAGCGATCGGACAGACAAATTGGAGGAGACTTGCTGTCGATAGGGCGGGATGGAGGCAATTTCTTGAGGAGGCCAAGGCCCACACCGGAGTGTAGCGCCATTGCTGATGATGATGAGGATATATTATATATCAATGGGTTAATTCAAAAACATTGTATGTCCAAATTTAGGCAATATGGTTACGTCGATCATCTATCAAATTATGAAGTATGGAGGAGAAATTCATTTAAAGTTATTCAATAAAAACTAAAAATTGCATGTCCTATACAGTCTCTTTTTTAATGCATAAATATTCTATGTCACATTTTTGAAACTAAAATATTGTATGTCCACACTGCAACTGTACTGCAGGTACTGCACTGTACTGGGCATACTATATTTAAGCACAAACAGCCGTTGCAGCAGAACATACATCTGACATAATATTATGGACCTACTTGGTACAAGAAAATATTCATTCTTTAAAAAAAAACTAAAAAAATGAAATATGAAATATTTAAGAACGAGTGTATCGTTTCAATTTACAGTTATTTATTTCATTTATCATACCACATTTATAATGACAAGAGTCACTTAAATAAATTATCGGCTAAAATAAAAACCCGGAACAATATTATTCATAAGCTGGCTGGGACAACCTGGGAATCTTCAGCAGAGACACTACGTACATCTGCACTAAGCCTTGTTCATTCTGCGGCGGAGTATGCGTCGGCTGTATGGCTCAACAGCCCCCACACGGGAATGATCGATGTCCAACTAATAGACACTTTGCGCGTCATCTCAGGTGCGCTACGTTCCACACCGTTACACTTTCTGCCTATTCTGAGCCACATTGCACCCCATGACTTGCGAAGACAGTCTGCAGTGGTCCGTGAATATGAAAAGCTTATCCGGAACATGGAGTTGCCATTCCATCCCGATCTTGAGTATCTCGAGTCTCACAGTAGGCTTAAATCACGAAAACCTCCACTGATTACGGCGAAGACCTTGCACGATAGCAATTTCTGTGTTGTCGAGACCTGGAGGTCTAGATGGGAGGCGGCATCGGACCCAGTGTTCAGCCATCTACCTTGCATTACGAGCAAACCACCTGGTTTCAACAAACCCCGAAGAATCTGGACAGCACTTAACCGAGTGCGGACTGGACACGGCAGATGCGCCGACTTCTCCTTCGAGTGTGGATGGCGGGACTCTCCTGAGTGTGACTGCGTTGCGGAGAGGCAGACTGTGAGCCATGTGGTGTCTGAGTGTGCTTTAAGAGCCTTTGGGGGGGACCCCTCGGAATTTATGGTCCTGAGTGAAGCAGCGGCCAATTATTTAGAAAACTTAGATTTTATTTTTTAACTTTTGACGGGCACTACAGTGCGACATATTGTTGTGATATACTAACTTTGTGACCATAAGATAAATAAATAAAATAATAATGACAACAATAAGTAGATTACTGCTGCCCAACTAGATCTGACTAAATCCTGTTCTAGGGCTAGCAGTTTACATTTTTTATTGACAATTACATATTTATGCAATTATGAACCAGGTCATTTGTTCCCGTTCCATACTAAATATGTACACAATCTCAACTTTCTGCACTCACAATCATTACCTCAACAAACATATGAGCTCACATAAAACAGATTAACCAGATATTATTTTTGGTTAATACCTATAAAATTTCTTTACTTAAATTTATCTTCTAAATATTTTATTAAGTGATACTAGTGATTAGATTTAATTTTTTGATGGAATGTTCTTGATGGAATACCATTAAAATTTCTTAAAAATTTTAATAAATATAAAAAATAAAAAAAACGTTTATTCCTTAATTCCACTAATTATTATTAATGGAATTAAGTTCTAAACATTTTCTATTTTGAATGTTCATTAAAAATTTTAAGAAATTTTGATACTATGAATAATATAAACAGTAAAATATGAAACAGCTATGTGATACTATGATACTATGTGATACAATTTGTACTATAAGAAAGGGAATAAGGCTGCGTTAGCGCGAGAGTGTACATATTTGAAGGTTCTGCTGAACTACAGTAATATTTTAATATGGCAGACAATATGAAACATTTGACCTGATAACAATTTCCGGCGAATGAAAAATCGAAGTTTACAACGGTAAATCCAAATCTGGGAGTCGTATGACCTTTTTTGAATTAATGAATCGTCGAAATGGGAAATGGGTCGAAGTGCAATTGTTAAATAAAACGAGTAGGTTGTGACCAACGATATACTCATCACCTCACCACTAATTCTCCATAAATGAGTTTGTTAAAATATTTTTGATTCATATATTTTATTATGATAAATCTTCAATGCCATTTTATGAAAATGATGTGCCTTTTTAGCAATTTGAAAATTAAAATATCAAATTTTAAGTTTCCTGAGCTTGGGGTCACTTTAAAATATTTGACAGTTAAAAAAATTAGAAGCACTATTCAGATATATTTCAAAACCTAATGGGGTCTAAGCGAGTATCAGATATATAAATTTGCAAAATTTGAAAAGAATTGAATGAGTATTTTAGTCTATAATCGATAAAGTAAAATAAACACGCCGTACATAGCACACAGCACACACGCACACATGGATATACATTGTTATGAAACTTTCAGAATTTAATCTCAGCATGATACTAGTTGATAATCTTGAATAAAAAATAACCATAAAAATTACCCCCCTTGGGGTAGTTAGGAGTAAAAAAAAATGTTGACGAAAAAGCGATTAACGCTTAAGCGTAATTTCTCGACATTTTTGTATGAAATGCTTATTTGCGAGAACAACGACATAAGTCAAAAAAATCCAATTTTTGAGTTAATAAATATATGACAGTGAAACAACGACACATGTGATGTTTCTCTCGCACTTATAGAGATATTGTACTGATAATTGGAGACGACATGAATATTGATAAACACAACATATCTGCATTAATAACTCAAAAATCGGATTTTCGACTTGTGTCGTTGTTCTCACAAACGAGCGTTATGTACGTACTGCCGGGATACTGAAGAGATCGATCTCACTATATTTTCATATGAAATTACATCAACGAATGGATAGAACAAAAACCTTTTTTTTTTTATTTAACTGATTACGGTTTTTTTATAAACTTTTCTGATATTTCAAAATTTAACTGCACTCTCATCACACATCTGCTTCAACGCAGGTTTAGAAATAAATATGTCATACAAACATAGCATAAAGCGATGCCCTTAACAAGTTTATCAGAGAGAATCAAACGACATATTTTTCTAAATTCAAATAGTACATTTCTATAATTTCGTATGTTGCATTATTTTTTTCTCAAGTTTTTTACTCCTCACTAACCCAAAGGGATATAGTGGGGAGTTATGATTTCGCAATTTTTCAGGGTATTTTTTTTATTGCAGATTATCAACTAGTATCATGCTGAGATTGTATTCTGAAAGTTTCATCACAATGTATCTGTATGTGTGTGCTATGTGCTGTTTGCTATGTACAGCGTGTTTATTTTACTTTATCGATTATAGACTAAAGTACTCATTTGATTCTTTTAAAATTTTGCAAATATGTATATCTAATACTCGCTTAGACCCCATTAGATTTTGAAGGATATCTGAAAAGTGCTTCTCAATTGTTTTAAATGTCAAATATTTCGAAGTGACCCCAAGCTCAGGAAACTTAAAATTTGAAATTTTTATTATCAAATTGGTAAAAAGGCACGTCACTTTCATAAAATGGCATTGAAGAGTTATCAAGTTTTTGTAATAAAATATTTAAATAAAAAACAATTTACCAAACTCATTTCATGAAAGTGCTGTATATTTTCCATACAAAATTTGAATAATTTATTTAATGACTTGTTAGTGAGGAGTTTAGCGTAGGACACAACCCACTCGTTTTATTTTAATGAATCGTCTTTAACATTTGTTTTTTAAAAGGTGGAGTTCGAGCTGTTGTTTACTGGACTAAAAATCCAGCGCGATGCTCGCTCTGCCACCGACATAACTGAAGCACAGATATCCATCTGAAAATCGATTTTTTTGCGATTGCATTCAAAATTTCTTCGTTGGCACGACCGACGACGCGACGTACAGTCAACTCCTAAGCATCAATGATGAAATATTACAACACCTTCTGCAAGTACGACATTGTGTCGGTAAATCTAATTGGCACTTCTCGTAATTATTGTCAGCCAAACATACGTTCAATTGCATCATCATAATATAATGATTAACGCTGTCAATTTTCGCCTATTTAGAAATACAACTCCACCCATGAAGAGGTGTAGGAAAAATATTAAGTGCAAAACGTTCATCAATTGTTAAATAATCTATCTGCAGATATTACACACTATAACAGTCTTATTTATTTAACTGTCGATGGCGATAGTATACATAATTGAAGAATACGTACCAAACTATAAACACTGAAACACAAATTAATAAATATTTTAATATATTTTGTTTTCTATATAAAACATGTAGGTACCTACCTATATATGTCAGGATAGGATAGTATGGAGATCAGTCTGTTTTTCCTACCCAGAATATGAAAACAGCATGATGTGTGTTTGTAGATTTAGTAGGTATCAAACTATTGAGTGAGATATTGTGTAGTGTTTACTGCCTTACAAATTGTATGAAACGATGTCGTCACTAAATTAATTTTTTTATCAAAGTACTTCTTTACTTTTACTTTTACATTTTTTTTAAATGAATATGTCATTGTTAAAAAAGTACATATACATCTTCCTACGTTCCCTAAAATAAGCATAAATGCTTGTGCTATAGGTGAACGAAATCGATCGAGGCAGGATTCGAACTCGCGACCACTGGATTGCAAGCCCAGCGCGCTAACCGCTCTGCCATCGACCCATCTATACAATGTTAATATTTTTAATATCAAATTAAATTATCTAGTTGAGGTGTTCGGGTTTTTTCGATATTTTTAAAAACTTTGGAAATATAGGCAGTTAAGCACATAAAGTAATCATAAAAAATGCTTGAAAATCTCTGGATTTTTTTTTGAAAAATTAAATTTGAGATATTGTATTTTTCTATATTCAAACCAATTTACAGGGTTCTAGCTTATGTGGTTTTTGAGATATATGGAATAATAAAGTAAAAATTCAAAAGTTGATAACTTTGGCTTCATACTTTAACTTAATGTGAAATAAATTTCATATTGACATAGTAGGTACATGTTATTTGCTCGAGATAATTTACAAAATAAAATATAAAATTTCAAGACACATCACCGTAAATGACACCGTGTCAAACATTTCTCGGCTCATCATCCGATGACTTACAAAATGTCACGAAAAATGACCCGGTATCATTCCAGCTTTAAACTGATTGTTTTGTCGCCTTAATCATACCGTTAAAATTCCATATCACTTAGTAATGAAATGATCAATGCATTTATTGGGTTAGTATGAAGTAATATCACCTTGAACGCACTCACTACAAACTACCTACATTCCGTTTAAATAATAATATCATTTTTTTCGTTTGTATGGCAACATTACATATAATATTCATCATTGAGATGAATAATTTTGTCGTTAATAAAATAGGCGGAAATATTTTGGCGAGGTCTAACTTAATAGACATAATGTTGGAGAAAAAAAAAACAATTTATTTATTTATATTTCTTTGTGTACATCAAGTACACAAAGGCGGATTTATTTCCATAAGGCAATTTCTTCCAGATGTTCATATTTCTTCGATCTTCTATACGTTAATTTTAATATATAGGTATTTTTGCTTTGGAGTATGATATCATGGATCGGATCGCAAAATTGAAATGGCAATGGGCAGTACACGTGGCCAGACAGCCAAATTCAAGATTGACTCCCAAAGTCTTAAAGTGGAGGCCATAGGAATACAAAAGGGGTGTCGGTCGGCCACAGAAGAGATGGGCCGACGATATTGTTGCGGTCGCCGGAAAGAAATGGATTGAAGCGGCACAGAATAGAGAAAAATGGAGACAGATAGAAGAGGCCTACATCCAGCAGCGGAGGAAAGGCTAGGAAGAAGAAGAAGTATTTTATGTACATACATTGTAATACATAAGCAATAGGATCATGCTGAAAATCAACTGCTGGGGGCTTGTCTTCCTGCAACATAGCTGAGCATTGTACTTTTGAGTCAGAAAGGTTGTTTCTTTTTCATTTGTAGATATATTTCTCTTGTATTTGTATGTAAACTTCTTGTTTTCGTCTCAATAAATGTTTTATTATTATTATTTCAAAAATGTTAATCTCGGTTATGATCCAGTAATTTCCTTCGGAACTGAGCGTACCTACTCAAGTTGTGAGGCTATGTGTTTGTGTAGTTGTTTAAAGTGGTACCAACCTGTAGAATTTTTTTCTGACTATGTACACGTGTTGATAATTGTAGTTTTTTTGTATGTTGCTGATGACGTATGGGGGTAATTTTAGTATGTCTATATTTTTTTGGAGTGTTTTTGGTATGATGCCTGTAGACGATAATATTATTGGGACTATTGTTACTTTTTCTTGTTTCCATTGTCATTTAATCTGTTCTGCTAACGGTATGTATTTATCCATATTTTCCAAGTGTTTCTTTTGTAGATTTGCTGTATTTGGTATTGATATTTCTATTAGATATGTATGTTTATGTATTTTGTCGATTAATGTAATGTCTGGTCGGTTATGTAGGTTTGTTCTGTCTGTGATTATGTCTCTATTCCAATATACTTTGTAGTTATCATTTTCTGTTACTGCTGGAGGTGTGTATTGATACCAATTGGGGTGTGTTTCGATGAGTTTATGTTTTTATTATTATTATTAAGTTAATAAAACCCTAAATTAAGTTTACCTAAAAGTTAACACGGCATTCATTGATAGTTGGCGGTACGAGGCTCGCCGGGTCGTCTAGTAAATCAATAATTAAAGTAGATCTTATAAATGAAAGAAGAAAGACTAATATGTTAATTAAAAAAATAACATAGAAGTTTATTTATTGCGTTAAATTCATATTATCTCACCATAGGTAGTGATTCCCATAACAAATAGATATAATGCAAATTATAAATATTAGGGACATTGACTATTATACCAGTGGCGTTACTAGGTGGATAAAAGCCTACATAATTACATTTGTAGCTGTCCAATATCCTCACAAAGGACATACCTTTCCCTTCCGAGGAAGCCACGTACTCGCGACAAACGACCCATTGAACGGCTAGTAAATAAAGTAGCAAAGGGAAGGAAGGAAAAGGAGAGGGATCAGGTATTTTAGGAGAAATATCCCTGCTTTAGTCTTTTCTTGAAAGGAGTTTGAAGTTATATCAGGACATCTTCAATTGATTTGTGGTTCTCCCAGAACGACGTCTGTCGGGTCCGATGGTAAATTATATATTTTTGAAAACAAAAAACAATTATTTCGTTTTAGCAACGTGACATCATTAGACGGAACAAGTTGTATGTTTTTTGCCTAATGGCATATGTATAATATGCATACATAAATACAATTTCGCAGATATTTTTTTACAGATTTTTAATTATCTCAATATAGACGAAGTTGGAATATTTACTGTAGGAGAACCGGGAAATCAAGGCACCTACAAGGCTTACGACCTGTCATCGGCTGGTTTACGTGATCACTTCATGCGCTTGCGCAACGTTCACCAATTATGCCTTTTTTAATGAGATCCCTATCAATTCAATTTTTGAAAGTTCTATATATTGCAAAACTGAATTTCTTTTCGCTTGAAAATAAGGATTTTTACTGCAGCCATCTATGTGTGAAATTATGAACAACATTCTTATTATTTTTTGTTGTAACGCCATCTATTGAGAGAATTTGTTTTTTGTAAATAATTAAAAAAGGCATAATTGGTGAACGTTGCGCAAGCGCATAAAGTGATCACATAAACCAGCCGTTGACAGGTCATAAGCTCGGTAGGTGGCTGAGTTCCTGGTTCTCCTACAGTAAATATTCCAACTTCGTATCTATTGAGATAATTTAAAATCTGTCAAAAAACATCATTTGACTCCCGACAGAGAAAAAAATCCAATGTTTGCGTATTGCAATAATAAAAATATTCGAATTTCGCAGACTTAGTTTCTTGAAATCAAATAATTAAATAAAAACCAGCGGAGAATTAAGGGAATGTATAAGAATCTATATGTACCTACTTGTTTTAAGGACATATTAAAATAAGCCTCCCGAGAATCAACATACTATACAGGAAAGTGTTAAAATAAAAAATTTGTCAGCATTCTGCACGACTGCCCGTTGAGAGTGGTGGCGGCCCTGTCGTGGGTTGTAAGCTGTCGACTTCTTAAAATTATTCAAATTTGTAGGTCAGTGTACCAACGGGTGTTGAGAGTAAGTATATGAATATAATATTCCTTTACTCAAGAACTGCCTAATACAATATTTCGTAAAAAACTAGTATTTATGTAACAGTCTTGAGCAGAAGAAATTTGACTATCGGCGTATTTACATATTACCTAAGTAACACAATCGATACTGAGTATGTAATATCAATATCCCATCATGCTATGTACCTATTTACATATTACCTAAGTAACATAATCAATACTGTGTATGTACTATCAATATCCCATCTGAGACATCAGAAGATTATTTTTGTTTAAACACCATAGGCGAAAGGACTTATAATAGGCCAATTAGAAGATTTGGAAGATCTCATCCCAAGTTCCCTCAAAAGATCATTTTTTTACAACTTCAAACTGACGTCTAAGTCATCTTGTTAAATTAGTTTTTACATAACCTTTTTTATTTCTTTTTATTTTAAATTATAATTATCTGTCCTGGAATCGACACCAGGAGAAATTTATTTTAATTAATTTCTCACTTCTGAAGAAATTGCCATATGTCAATAAACTCGCTACTTGCGCAGGATGCAAGGAAGTGTTTATTATTATTATATTATAATATAATTACTAACCAATGTTAAGCTCCGTAATGTGTCATACTTCGGCCATATTCTGAGAGGTGAAAAATATGCCATCCTTCGGATTGTCATTAATGGGAAGATCGGGGGAAACATAGTGAATGAAGCAAGACTAAGGCCCAAATTATAGAATAATTCTCAAGACCGTTCTCCACATGTGTCATCTCAAGACCATCTTGAGATCATGCTCAAAAATCCGTATTAAAAGTAAAATACGTGCGCCGCCTCATTCGAAAAAGCGTCGAAAAAAATGTGCATGCAGCTCTATAAATAATTTCAGCGTTGTTATGTTGGTAGCAATGAGTTGGAATATCTATTTATAGATATTTTGACAATTCGTTGTCTTGGTAATCTTCGAAAGTGTAGAGAAATTTATGCATCATAATATTATGATACGTGATTAAATAGTGAAAATATCGACCATTTTATTCGAAAGAGGAAATGATATACTTCTTCGTTTATCTATCATATAGCATATTATGGGAATATGTGTACCTACAGTCAATAGTTCCAGGAAAGGCAGCCATTTCAAAATATGATACAACATGCATAGAATAACAACATGATATTTCCTGGATGTACCGGAAATTTTATGAAATCTTACAAAATTTAATTCACATGATTAGTTTATGAATGATTGTACGTTAATTACTCCCAGAAGGTTCTAAATAAGATTCTCGATCCATTTTAGTACCGCTAACAATGTAAACGTCAAAATAGTAATAATGCGAAATTAATAATGCGAAATTCGTCCGTGTCTATATGCGTCTCTTTTTCGTGTAAAGCGCTGTCTCCTTTTCTCTCGTTGAGACCGTTCTCAAGACAGCGGGATAGCTGTCTCGAACCAATTTCAACTCTTCTATACATTTGGAGACCGGTCTTGAGATCAAGCTCAGTGACTTTTGTTTCTTTAATACCATTTTGGTTGAGAACGTGTTCTCAAGACCAGTCTCAAGCTGGAGAACGAATCTATAATTCGGGCCTAAGACCAGTTACGAATGATCGCAACATATCGAAAGATGCCAAAGTTGCCATTCATAACTAGTATACTTTGTATCCTCCTGAGAAAGGGAACTTTGTTCTCGTAACATGTAGAGGAATTTTTATACATTCGAATAAAAGTTATAATTGTAGTGGTGTACACAAAGTTGTATTTTATTTCATTTAATTAGTTGTAATATAAATTTGACAGTTGAAAAAAATAGCATATTAATAACCGAGTGATACAAAATACAAGAATCAAAGCAAAAATCAGCAATGAAGTTCATCACCCGATTCAAAGTTTAGTTTGAAATTTTCATATTTTTTTATATACATTATTAACACAATTGTTTTTTTTTTTTTTTTTTTTTTTTTTATTTTATTAATAAAGAATATAATAACAATAAACATATTATTTTGCCTAATCCCTTAAGGGGATTTTTGGCTGTGATCTTAATTATAACAATTTTGTAATATACACATATATACATATAAACTTCAATTAAAAACTAATATTGTACCTACATACTACATTTTTCCTAAAAAGTCCGGAACAACCCGCGCTCACCCCTTAGATCAACCATCGAGGATTTTTGTGTAATATATAACCTTTGGCTTTCTTTTTGAATTCCTCGATGGATCCACACTGCTTCAAGCTGGCAGGCATGGGGTTCCAGACCTTTTTTGATCTAGGACTAGAAGAAGATTCTGGAGGGACCATGTCAACAGGATGGACGCATCTCGAATCCCATCCATAGCAGCAAACGAAATTCCACCAGGGCATCGCCTCCCCGGAAGACCACCGAAGAGATGGAGGGATAGCTGGACCTCAGCTTCACAGGAATAGCTCTCTCGAAAAACAGATCTACGATCTAATATAAGAAGAAGAAGAAGTTTTTAATCTAAAAGAAGTCTGAATCTAATTTCAATCAACTCCATGAGTAGCCCTGCTCGTGTGTGAGATTACACGGACGCGTCGTGCTTTCTTCACCCCCGTAAACCTGTCGCTGGTGACCCTATATTGTAGGATACGCCGTGATAGTATGAATGGCTGAAATATCTATGACATTATTAATTTTTTTTTCCGAAATAGATAATTTATTTATTTAATATTGCTTCTCGGACAACTAACAGGTACTATGTCAAATATTAATTTAACACGCACCCAATAACAAGTTGCCACATTCTGGAGACTTACGATATTAATCGTCTCACAGATCCAGACTGAAAACACAATTTAAACCTGTGTCTCCACCGGGAATCGAACCCGGGACCCTTGGATCAGCAGTCAGATACCCAATTATTAAAAATAAATAATTTAAAGAATATTTCACAATAAAATTTCAGGGATATTTATTTGATTAATAAATCGTTTTATGTATTATGAAATAACGTTATCGAGTATGAATTCAGTAAAGGTAATGCACACCCACACACCCATCGCTGGTTACTCCACATTGCAGGATATGCCGTGATTACGAATGAATTTAATCCTACCTCATCGTAATGATCTTTTTTCTAAATTTTCATGTTGACAGGTGAAAAAAAAATTGAAGGCTGTCAACAACCACACAATTGATTGTACATTAGGTCCGATTCAGTATCTTTTTGAACTAAAATAGGAACGTTCTATAATTTTAGAATGAAGGTCATTTGAACTTAATTTCGTATTGTGTAACTGACGTTGATCCTAAGAAAACTAAAATATACAAAATTAGTGCATCATAAATTATATGAACTCAAATTGTCTATGGCGCTGACAACGCATGCGCACTGAGCACTGCTCGGCCATGTTTATTTATGTCATGTCGACGTGATGTCGTCTAACCTATCATTTCAATTGATTTTCATTGATATTATTAGGTTTTAATTTTCAACATAACGCATCACATGTAAATTATCTAATTTTATTTTTCGTACACAAACGATGTTTTCAACTAAACTATAATATCTCGGACTGCTGTGAAAATAACTAAAACGCTTCCAATTAGGCGTGAACTGAAATTCGGAACGTTTTGACATTTGATTCGACTAAAATGTGGTTATAGAAAAGGGAATTCTAACTAATTCTTGACTCATTTGGAGTAAGAACGTTTCTTAACAGGAGCGTTGCTATTTTATTACAATTGATTCTGAAAATATATATATATATATATATATATATATATATATATATATATATATATATATATATATATATATATATATATATATATATATATATATATATATATATATATATATATATATATATATATATATATATATATATATATATATATATATATATATATATATATATATATATATATATATATATATATATATATATATATATATATATATATATATATATATATATATATATATATATATATATATATATATATATATATATATATATATATATATATATATATATATATATATATATATATATATATATATATATATATATATATATATATATATATGTTATTCTTCAGGCTTTCGCGGAGAGGAGTAAATGATGCGTCGATTTCTCGGGTACTCCGCGTCGTAGTTTTATGGTTCCTCCTGGAACCGTGTCCCTGACGTTTCGACTGGACGTTGCCAGTCATCCTCAGAAGGGTAGTGGTGGCTTCTTCAGTAGTCTTCGGCTGCGTCGATAAGGCGTAGTTACTTTTGGTGACTTTTTGGTAACCTTACGTGTCGCTCGATTCGACCGTAGCGTGCGCGACTCAGTGCTCTCTTCCGTGTTTGTTATATTCTTCGTATTCGACCGTAGCGTGCGCGTCTCGGTGCTGTCTTCCGTGTTTGTCATATTCTTCGTACTCGACCGTAGCGTGCGCGTCTCGATTTTATTTCGTATAATGTCCGGTGTATGTGTCGACCGTAGTGTGTGTATCTGTGTGTCCGCCTCAGTGTTGTTATTTGTGATACTGCATATATCGTCTTGTGTAATGTTGGGCGTATTGTTTGTCATTGGTCTGTCCGTCTTGTATATTATTGTTTTCCATGCCGATGGAAGTCTGCGTGAGTCGTCTCTTGTATTGATACAGTGAGGTCTTTTTTCTATTTCAATTGCTTCTCTATAGATGCGTGGTAACTCATTGTTCAGTCGTACTAATGTTTTGGCATTGTCGAAGTCGATTTTATGTCCTTCAGTCATCGTATGTATTGCTAGAGTCGATTGTATTTTATTTCGTGCAACGTCTACTTTGTGTTCGGCTAATCTCGCCTCTATGCGGCGGTTAGTTCTGCCGATGTAAACGCCGTTGCACGCGCCACACGGTACTTCGTATATACCTTGATTTTCATGTGGTACGGTAGTTTTTACACTCCGCAAATCTTCTTTTATCTTCTTATGCGTACCGAAAATTGTATTAATTTGTTTTTTGCGTAAATTTCTCGCGATGGCGTCCGTTGTGCCTCGTATGTATGGTAGGAACGCCGTCGCTCGATATTTTTCTTCTTCTTTTTTACAATTTTCGGTCTTGTCTTGGAATGCTTTGCGGATGGTATATTTTGAGTATCCGTTTGCTGTCAATGTGTCTCGAAGGTGGCGAATTTCTTGGTTAATGTGGTCTTTGTCTGCTATTTTTCGTGCACGCGTGGCTAGTGTTTTTGGTACTGATGCTATTTGAGCTGGGTGATGGTGTGATCTGGCATTTAAGTAACGGTCTGTGTGTGTCGATTTCCGGTACACTGTGTGTCCTAGTCGGCCATCTTCTTTTCTCTGGACCAGTACGTCGAGGAACGGCAGTTGATTGTCCTTCTCTACTTCCATTGTGAACTGGATATCGGGGTGTATCGAGTTGAGGTAGCTTAAGAATTTGTTCAGCTCGTCTTTGCCGTGTTGCCATATGACGAAAGTATCGTCAACGTACCTTAGCCATAAGCGTGGTCGCAGCGGTGCCGATGCTAGGGCGTTTTTCTCAAAATCAATCATGAAAATGTTGGCTAGTACAGGTGATAAAGGTGATCCCATTGGCGCGCCTTTGATTTGTTTATAAATGCGATCTTCGTATCGGAAATAGGTATTTTTCATGCAGTGATCGATGAGGTCCAATGCGGAGATGGTTCAATGCTTTCTTTTATAATCTTCGTGGCGTCGTCTATCGGTACTTTTGTGAATAGAGAGACGATATCGAAGCTAACTAGCATGTCTCCCTCGTTGACACGGACGTCAGCGATCAGCTCCGTTAGGTGTTCAGCATTTCGTACATACGAGTCACATTCTTCTACGTTGGGTTGTAGAATACACGCTAAGTATCTCGCTAGTGCCTGTGTGGGGCATCCGACGGCACTCACTATTGGTCGCAAGGGGACTCCTTCCTTGTGTATTTTCGGAAGGCCGTATATTTTCGGGCAGCGAGATGATTTTTCTCTTGGTATCAATTTCTTTTGTGCTTCCACTGGGATTTCGGCTGCTAATATTTTTGCTTTGGTCGTCTTTTCCAGATATGTTGTGGGATCCGTTGTACTGATTTTGTATGTGGGGTCATCTAATATGGCGTCCATCTTCGCTTTGTACTCATTGGTGTCCATGACGACAGTGGCGTTACCTTTGTCTGCGGCTAGTACGACAATATTTTTATTTTCCCGCAGGGCACGTAGCGCGTTCTTCTCCGCGTGCGATATGTTCTTCGGAGGTACTTTGGCTCTACGCAACACTTCGCACGTTTCCTGACGAATGAGCTCTGCGTCCGGTAGACGGGCGATAGCAGACTCAACTGCCATTATTATGTCTTCGTTTGGTATGGACGGTGGTGAGATAGCAAAATTCATCCCTTTGGCGAGCACGGTTACACTGGCTTCATCCAAAGGTGTGCTGGACAGGTTGCAGACAACTTTCTGGTGATCGAGTGTTGCTACTGGTTTCCGTGTAGATGTTTGCTGTATGCGCTCGAACTTATTCATTTGACGTTCGGTGTTTAGTTTCGTGTTGGTTTCTGCACGCGTGTATGACAGGTCGTCTATTACCGTCCACAAGATAGGGTGTATCTTGTTGGATAGGTTAATGTGTACGTCCATTAGTTGTGATCCGATAATGTCCAGGTTTCGGCGTGCTACGCTGATTTCCTCTCGAACTAATGCAATGCCCGCCTTGTGCAATATTTTCGAAACCGTCCTTGATGAATTGTGATGTCTTAAGCGGCACGATACCGGGATGATGTTCGTATCCCGACAGCGGCGAAGAAAAGCTAGGTCGCAGAGCAGCTTGGCGCGTTTGTTTCGAAGGTCTTCGTAAGCGTGGATTTCGCGTAGCGTTTCCTCCCCGTAGAGGTTGAGTATGTTATTCTTCAGGCTTTCGCGGAGAGGAGTAAATGATGCGTCGATTTCTCGGGTACTCCGCGTCGTAGTTTTATGGTTCCTCCTGGAACCGTGTCCCTGACGTTTCGACTGGACGTTGCCAGTCATCCTCAGAAGGGTAGTGGTGGCTTCTTCAGTAGTCTTCGGCTGCGTCGATAAGGCGTAGTTACTTTTGGTGACTTTTTGGTAACCTTACGTGTCGCTCGATTCGACCGTAGCGTGCGCGACTCAGTGCTCTCTTCCGTGTTTGTTATATTCTTCGTATTCGACCGTAGCGTGCGCGTCTCGGTGCTGTCTTCCGTGTTTGTCATATTCTTCGTACTCGACCGTAGCGTGCGCGTCTCGATTTTATTTCGTATAATGTCCGGTGTATGTGTCGACCGTAGTGTGTGTATCTGTGTGTCCGCCTCAGTGTTGTTATTTGTGATACTGCATATATCGTCTTGTGTAATGTTGGGCGTATTGTTTGTCATTGGTCTGTCCGTCTTGTATATTATTGTTTTCCATGCCGATGGAAGTCTGCGTGAGTCGTCTCTTGTATTGATACAGTGAGGTCTTTTTTCTATTTCAATTGCTTCTCTATAGATGCGTGGTAACTCATTGTTCAGTCGTACTAATGTTTTGGCATTGTCGAAGTCGATTTTATGTCCTTCAGTCATCGTATGTATTGCTAGAGTCGATTGTATTTTATTTCGTGCAACGTCTACTTTGTGTTCGGCTAATCTCGCCTCTATGCGGCGGTTAGTTCTGCCGATGTAAACGCCGTTGCACGCGCCACACGGTACTTCGTATATACCTTGATTTTCATGTGGTCACCAAAAGTAACTACGCCTTATCGACGCAGCCGAAGACTACTGAAGAAGCCACCACTACCCTTCTGAGGATGACTGGCAACGTCCAGTCGAAACGTCAGGGACACGGTTCCAGGAGGAACCATAAAACTACGACGCGGAGTACCCGAGAAATCGACGCATCATTTACTCCTCTCCGCGAAAGCCTGAAGAATAACATACTCAACCTCTACGGGGAGGAAACGCTACGCGAAATCCACGCTTACGAAGACCTTCGAAACAAACGCGCCAAGCTGCTCTGCGACCTAGCTTTTCTTCGCCGCTGTCGGGATACGAACATCATCCCGGTATCGTGCCGCTTAAGACATCACAATTCATCAAGGACGGTTTCGAAAATATTGCACAAGGCGGGCATTGCATTAGTTCGAGAGGAAATCAGCGTAGCACGCCGAAACCTGGACATTATCGGATCACAACTAATGGACGTACACATTAACCTATCCAACAAGATACACCCTATCTTGTGGACGGTAATAGACGACCTGTCATACACGCGTGCAGAAACCAACACGAAACTAAACACCGAACGTCAAATGAATAAGTTCGAGCGCATACAGCAAACATCTACACGGAAACCAGTAGCAACACTCGATCACCAGAAAGTTGTCTGCAACCTGTCCAGCACACCTTTGGATGAAGCCAGTGTAACCGTGCTCGCCAAAGGGATGAATTTTGCTATCTCACCACCGTCCATACCAAACGAAGACATAATAATGGCAGTTGAGTCTGCTATCGCCCGTCTACCGGACGCAGAGCTCATTCGTCAGGAAACGTGCGAAGTGTTGCGTAGAGCCAAAGTACCTCCGAAGAACATATCGCACGCGGAGAAGAACGCGCTACGTGCCCTGCGGGAAAATAAAAATATTGTCGTACTAGCCGCAGACAAAGGTAACGCCACTGTCGTCATGGACACCAATGAGTACAAAGCGAAGATGGACGCCATATTAGATGACCCCACATACAAAATCAGTACAACGGATCCCACAACATATCTGGAAAAGACGACCAAAGCAAAAATATTAGCAGCCGAAATCCCAGTGGAAGCACAAAAGAAATTGATACCAAGAGAAAAATCATCTCGCTGCCCGAAAATATACGGCCTTCCGAAAATACACAAGGAAGGAGTCCCCTTGCGACCAATAGTGAGTGCCGTCGGATGCCCCACACAGGCACTAGCGAGATACTTAGCGTGTATTCTACAACCCAACGTAGAAGAATGTGACTCGTATGTACGAAATGCTGAACACCTAACGGAGCTGATCGCTGACGTCCGTGTCAACGAGGGAGACATGCTAGTTAGCTTCGATATCGTCTCTCTATTCACAAAAGTACCGATAGACGACGCCACGAAGATTATAAAAGAAAGCATTGAACCATCTCCGCATACATTGGACCTCATCGATCACTGCATGAAAAATACCTATTTCCGATACGAAGATCGCATTTATAAACAAATCAAAGGCGCGCCAATGGGATCACCTTTATCACCTGTACTAGCCAACATTTTCATGATTGATTTTGAGAAAAACGCCCTAGCATCGGCACCGCTGCGACCACGCTTATGGCTAAGGTACGTTGACGATACTTTCGTCATATGGCAACACGGCAAAGACGAGCTGAACAAATTCTTAAGCTACCTCAACTCGATACACCCCGATATCCAGTTCACAATGGAAGTAGAGAAGGACAATCAACTGCCGTTCCTCGACGTACTGGTCCAGAGAAAAGAAGATGGCCGACTAGGACACACAGTGTACCGGAAATCGACACACACAGACCGTTACTTAAATGCCAGATCACACCATCACCCAGCTCAAATAGCATCAGTACCAAAAACACTAGCCACGCGTGCACGAAAAATAGCAGACAAAGACCACATTAACCAAGAAATTCGCCACCTTCGAGACACATTGACAGCAAACGGATACTCAAAATATACCATCCGCAAAGCATTCCAAGACAAGACCGAAAATTGTAAAAAAGAAGAAGAAAAATATCGAGCGACGGCGTTCCTACCATACATACGAGGCACAACGGACGCCATCGCGAGAAATTTACGCAAAAAACAAATTAATACAATTTTCGGTACGCATAAGAAGATAAAAGAAGATTTGCGGAGTGTAAAAACTACCGTACCACATGAAAATCAAGGTATATACGAAGTACCGTGTGGCGCGTGCAACGGCGTTTACATCGGCAGAACTAACCGCCGCATAGAGGCGAGATTAGCCGAACACAAAGTAGACGTTGCACGAAATAAAATACAATCGACTCTAGCAATACATACGATGACTGAAGGACATAAAATCGACTTCGACAATGCCAAAACATTAGTACGACTGAACAATGAGTTACCACGCATCTATAGAGAAGCAATTGAAATAGAAAAAAGACCTCACTGTATCAATACAAGAGACGACTCACGCAGACTTCCATCGGCATGGAAAACAATAATATACAAGACGGACAGACCAATGACAAACAATACGCCCAACATTACACAAGACGATATATGCAGTATCACAAATAACAACACTGAGGCGGACACACAGATACACACACTACGGTCGACACATACACCGGACATTATACGAAATAAAATCGAGACGCGCACGCTACGGTCGAGTACGAAGAATATGACAAACACGGAAGACAGCACCGAGACGCGCACGCTACGGTCGAATACGAAGAATATAACAAACACGGAAGAGAGCACTGAGTCGCGCACGCTACGGTCGAATCGAGCGACACGTAAGGTTACCAAAAAGTCACCAAAAGTAACTACGCCTTATCGACGCAGCCGAAGACTACTGAAGAAGCCACCACTACCCTTCTGAGGATGACTGGCAACGTCCAGTCGAAACGTCAGGGACACGGTTCCAGGAGGAACCATAAAACTACGACGCGGAGTACCCGAGAAATCGACGCATCATATATATATATATATATATATATATATATATATATATATATATATATATATATATATATATATATATATATATATATATATATATATATATATATATATATATATATATATATATATATATATATATATATATATATATATATATATATATATATATATATATATATATATATATATATATATATATATATATATATATATATATATATATATATATATATATATATATATATATATATATATATATATATATATATATATATATATATATATATATATATATATATATATATATATATATATATATATATATATATATATATATATATATATATATATATATATATATATATATATATATATATATATATATATATATATATATATATATATATATATATATATATATATATATATATATATATATATATATATATATATATATATATATATATATTAAAAACTAAAAAAATATATGAGTACAAAAAAATATATGACAACAGCAACAAGGATAATGACGGAGATGGGGGAGGAACTGTAGGAATAGAAATAGAAAAGGGGAGGAATGTGAGAGGTAGAGCAACTGATGGTGTGTCACAACACTTTTCGTCATTATAATATCATTAAACAAATAAGCCCAAAACATGAAGTACAAGATTCTTTCCCCTTGTCGAAAGTGGGTAGACCTTGATATGTGTCTCTCTCACTCATAATATCATGTCGGACGGAATATTCGAGTTATTCTGGTGTCACTCACGAAGGCCTCTGAATCATTTGCATCTTTGAAAGTGGAGCAACGATCTCGTGAACTGCAATCGACTTCACATACATCCATACGCTGTCATTGATAAAACATCGGATGTGGTCAAAACAATTACTACAAACAATCACGCCGTGTCTTTGACGGACTACGCGGAAAGTTGATTAGATTAAGATTGGTTACAATTTGGGTTAATTTCTTTACAATTATTACTCCTTACTACCCCAAGGGAATTTAGTCCTCACTACCCCAAGGGGTTATGAATATGCAATTTTAAGGTATTTTTTTAGGCTACGACTATTCACACGACTCATCCATAGACGAAAACCAAAATTAACCACAGAAAACGCAGATAAATCAAGTTATAAAAATATTTTCCTTTGTTTATACTTTGTTATAATTGTAGATCTCGATGAAAAAATAATTTTTAAAATTAAGTAAATGTAATAAGATGCCAATATTATTTATTTTTTTCTTCAAGTTGGTTTCCATGATGCATTTTTATGACCATTGAAAAAATGACAAAGGTAAATATTTTTGTATTTTGATTTATCTGCGCTTTCTATGGTTATAAATGACCTAAAAACATAGACGACGTCAGAAAATTTGTCGTGTAAATAGACACTTTTTGGCGGGAAAACGCTTTTCCCGCCAATTCCGGTCGTAAAAATATTGGCACCGATTTTTTTATATCAGATTATCAACTAGTATCATGGTGAGATTGTATTCTGAAAGTTTCATCACAATGTATCTGTGTTTGCGTTAAATTGCATTAAAACTGTTAAATAAATAAAATAAGATTCACCTGACCTCTATCGTAAAGTTCGGCAACTTAAATCATCACAAGTGCACGATCGGCAAGACGAAATGATGTTTATTGTTAAAATATTCTTGCATTTCCGCCTTTGAATGGATTAACGTTTTATTATTAATTAACGTTTTGCAGTGTGTACATCTTTTGTGAATGTGACCTATGAACCTGGTGGCTGTTAGTCGAAGGGCAACGTACACTGTTTGACATTTACGCGATCCAAGGTTTTGAAATATTTGTATTTTTAAACCTTTAATTTCTGCCGTCATGTTAAATGAATTTCATTTTTATCACGGTACGTTAACCATGATAATTTATATTTATCGAAGAATATATTTTTGGTTTGAATAATATTACATTGTGACTTAAAATATAACATCATGTAAAGCATCAAATCATTATTCGAACTTAGAATATGACATTTTATCAGATACAAAAAATATTTTTGTATTCGGAATATGACATAGGGCCGATATTACAGTCGGCCCTCAACTCATTGAGTTTGTTAAACTCAAGATTAATGTAAAGGGGAGATTGAATCCATTTCCGTATTACAGTGCAATATGACATGTCAGTTACTAAATCTTCAATTATAGACATATTTCACTTTTTCTGTGGTTATTATCTGTCAAATTTTAAATAACCTCAAATAATACGAACTACAAAACGGGACGCTACGACTTGAAATACTATTGTTTTGTTATCCAACATGGTAAATTTAAGTACTTAATCCGCTAGAAACGTTGAGTTAAATATTTGTCATTTTACTGACGTATTTGAGGGCCTAAACGGACACTGTAATACGCTATATTTTTGTAAAACTTGAGTTTAGCTCTTAAACTGAGACTGTAATACCGGCCCATAGTGTCAATCACTAAAACATTTTTAGAACTCAGAATATGACATAGTGTCAAGCTCCAATTCATTATTCGGATTTAGAATATAATATCGTATTAGGCACCACATATTTTTTCAATTTGGAGTATGACATCGTGCCAAGCACCAAATCATTTTTTTAACTGGGAGTATGACATAGCGTCAAGCACGAAAATATATTTTTAGAACTTGAAATATCTCATCGTGTCAAGCTTCAATTAATTTTTCGAATTTGTTATATTGGCATCGTTTTAAACACCAAAACATTATTTGAATTTGAAATATGACATTATGTCCATTTCTGATTCGTTTCAGAGTACGAAGACGTCTAAAATATCGGGCAACCGTGGATAAAATGATTTTATCCGCGCGGTGTGAAGTAATGAGTCCCGTATAAATGCAGTCAACTTTTGACATTTCTCATATACTAAAATTCCGTATAAAATTTTTAGTGGAATCTGAATAGGGCCTATTGTGTCAAGTTCCTAATTATTATTCGAATTTGGAATAGGACATAGTGTTAAGCACCGAACATGTTTGTGTTCATATAAAACATTTTGTATGCTTGTAATATGACATAATGTCAAGCACCAAATCACTCGTTCGGATTTGGAATATGATATCGTATCAAACACCAAATCACATCTTTTTAACTTGGAGTATGACATCGTGTCAAACACCAAATCATTTTTTAACTTGGAGTATGACATCGTGTCAAGCACCAAATCATTTTTTAACTTGGAGTATGACATCGTGTCAAGCATCAAATCATTTTTTAACTTGGAGTATGACATCGTGTCAAGCACCAAATCATCTTTTTAACTTGGAGTATGACATCGTGTCAAGCACCAAATCATTTTTTATTTTGGAGTATGACATCATTTTTCGAACATGAAATATGAAATCATTTGATGGCAGACAGTAAAGTAGTCTCAGACATACTTTACTGTCTGCCATCAATTGATCAACTTTTGATTGTTGCTAATAAAATCGACTTTATCCTATTGTTTATTTTAACGGCGTATCAGACCGCCATCTTGTAGGTATATAAGTAAGATTAAAGTGAAGATCGAATTCAATTACTATTCATCGATTTTACTTTCTCTCAAGTTATTCACTCAATATACTCTCATTTAAACACGCTTAACAATTTTAATTATTTCTGCAGAAGCAACAACTGTATACCAAATGATACTGTTTTCCTTTACGTTTGACAGATTAGCTGCAACACAGATGGAATTATAAATAGATCTCAACATGTGTGTATATGTAGCTTTAATATTCCGCCATTGGCCATGGATGTAAAATTGTGACAGAATAAGCAATCGTTTTTATAAAATTGTTACACAAAATTTCAGTAAAATTGAGATACTTACTAAGCATTGTAAATAATTCAAAGTTGACCAGTTTATTCCCTTTTATATAGTGTACCTTAACAAAATTTTCGCAAAATCAGACAATGAAAAGTGGTTTGAAGTTTGTTTGAATTCAAGCGTTGTAAAATGTTCACGTGTTAGCTATAACCCATTCGTTTTAATATATGGCCAACAAGTGTGAATAATGTATATATAATTTCTGCACGCATGGACTATGGGAAATGGATTTAAATGACTGATTATCAAGGTTGTAAAGAATTTAGTATTGGCCACAACCCCCTTTATACTCTCCACACTATGGAATAGTGGAGAGTCATGATTTCACAATTTTTAAGCGTAT